>RJWH01000003.1:1234516-1834516 GCA_004363575.1 Solenodon paradoxus
AGAGAGAGAGAGAGAGAGAGAGAGAGAGAGAGAGAGAGAGAGAGAGAGAGAGAGAGAGAATAAAAAACAGATAACCGGGGCACACCTCAGTTTCTGATTCAGCAGAGGTAAACTAGAGTACCATTATTTGTATTTCTGGGCAGTTCCCAGGTGATGCTGAGGCTAGAGATACAGGAATACTCATTAAGAACCACTAGGTAGAGCTTGGATTTGAATGAGCCACACCTGCGGCACAGAGAAGCCAGTGCTTTGTTATTGACTAAAACACAGAGCTTGGCTGTCTCAGCTTCGCAGTAATTGGAAAAGAAAAAATGAAGGAACAAAATGTCTGTTCTGATTCCCTCACCTTATACCCACATTAACAGAGACTTAATGACAAGTAACAAATAAAACAATAAAAATCAAGCTCTAAGTCAGACACGTAGTTTAAAGTACTTCCAATGTAGTAGTATCTTCAAGTATCTCAGAAAACCACATGTAAATAATGAATGTTTAACCCAACTTAAAAAATTTCCACAGATAAAAATTCAAAGAACATGACAATCAAAGAGAAAAAATATACAAGGATATACCCATAAGTGTGGTAATGCGGAAACAGTAAACTGCAGAACTTGATGCGCATAGACTGGACTTAGATAGACTGAAATTTCAGATACAGATCATCTCAAAACACATTTTATGTGTGAATGAAGAATGGTCAGCTATTTTTGAAAAAAGTACCAAATAAAACTTATAAAACGGAATTTTCTAAGGAAGTGCAGTGAAGAGTTAAATATCACATTAAATTTCAATAAAAAAGAAATGAATTGAATTATGACTTGAAAAAATTAACCAAGAAGTATCAGCGAGTCAGAGACACGGAAAAGTAAAAACCAATGTAGATTAAGGGTCATAAACAAGAGAGAAAGAAAGCCTAGAAAGTGGTAAAGAAGTAGTTTTTCATGAGACAGTAAGTTAAAATTTTCATAACTAATGAAAGATGCCCATTTCCATATCTCAGAATCATAACAAAGGCCTAGAAAAACAGATAATTCCACACCAAAGTACCTAATGTTGAAACTGAGGAACACCACAGATAAGGACTAGATTTTCAATGTAACCAGAAAGATAGATCATCTGAAAAATAGCAATTGGACAGGGATTATTTATTAACAACTACAGAATTGATTGCTATGAATTGTGGGAAAATAGCTTTGAAATGTAAGAAAGTAACTAACAACCTTGAGGTTTTTTTTGTTTCTGTTTTTTAAAGAAATATCAGGCAGGAATGAAAGTGATTAGGCAGGCAGGCAGGAAGAGAGGGAAGGAGCATTTATTTTATTTAGTTGTTCATGTTTGTTATTCCCCTCAGTCCTGGATCTTGAACTTGGGTCCTTGGGATGTACATGAACCATGCCCGGGAAACATATCCACTAGACCACCAGGGGTGCCCAATCTTGACTTTTTATTCAGCAAAACTGTATTTTCAAAAAAGTTTTTCAATCAAATGGTACCTAAGATACCTGCAATAAAGGAACTTCTGGAGGGTTTAGTATCAAAGGACAGAGAAAGGGTGTGAGAAAATCATGTTTCATTTCAGGTGCTAAGTTTTCTATAATTATATTCTTTTAATTATTTTTTTTGAGAGAAAATGGTCTAAGTTGTTGGGAATTGGAATTGATGAAACTGATATTAGCATATTTTTTCAAATAATTTTGCCTATGATTTTACTGATTCATAGATAGTTTTATTTATATCAGATGCTAGTCAATCAACTAGATCTCAAATTATTAATCTTTTTGTTATGAGCAAAATGTTGTATGGTCAAATCAAAGAACAATGTGGTTCATAAAATTTAAATCAAAATCATGAAAACAAAACTATATTTAAAAATCCATGACATAAAAATGAAAATACATACATTTAGAAATTATTTGATTTTTTAATTTTGATGTGCAGTACTTTAGTGAAAATATTTATTAAAGTAATAATGCTTAGTGGGACTAAAAATAAGGCTGTAATGATGGTGACATCTTCTGTTTCAATGAAACTATATCTAAGGGAGAGAAGGTAAAGGATTAAAGTTGAGTTACTTCTAGACAAAAAGGAAAAAATGCTGACTTTAACAAACGGCATGGACTTGGGCAAGTTAAAGAAACATTTGTAGTTTGTACTTTAAAATCTCTGTAGAATGAGAGAATTTGGCCATATACTGTGAATACAATAATTATGGCTATAAATGATGGAAAATCTAGGTGAGTTAGTGCTCTGACTCCACTTTCTGTGTTCCTGAGAATTTGTGGTACATGGTAAACTGGGAAAATCTGTATACCTGTGTCAGTGAGAAGCAGAGGAGAGAAATGTGATGAGAGTAAGTGATGGGAAGTTAAGCTGAATGAGCTATAAATAAAAATACCAGAATCTTCTCTTACTAAAAAGATGAGGCGATAACTAAGCTATAAAAGACTGAAAAGTCTTAGATAGGAAGATGATCTAGAGAGAAGGATCATGAACTACTTAACTCACTACTTAATGAAACAATATCACTTACAAATGCAGCAGGAAGAACAGTTGCAAATTTTTGAATCATGAGAGGATATAAAACAGGCAACAGTGCAACACATAAAATCTGGCCTGCTTTCACTGTGTCAAAATGGGAACTGGTCATTCATGAGTGGTGATATCTAATCCCAGCATGTCACATTACGGTTCCTTGTGCATTCCTTATCCAGCAATTTTTCCTTCTTTGTCTTTGAAACCATTTTAGGAACAAGTGCACAGGTCCCAAGTTTTTATAGAGTGACAAACATTTACACCTAACCATGATGCCATAGGCAGACTGTCCCTGGTAACAAATCTACAGTGATGATATTTTTGTGACTCAGAAAATTCTGAGATCACATGTTTGGATGAAGTAAAACTAGAATGTATAGCTATATAGGAATTATGGAATTATGTTCCTAAACAAATCAAATTATTTAGAAAGTAAAAGAAGCTTTCACACATTTGAAGGGATAACAGGAATGAGCTTCCTTGTAATTAAAGGTGACAGCTTGTGTTGTATATTTAGAAATGACAACAGACTCAGGCTCTGGAGAATAAGTTTAGACGTTCAGATGATAGGCAAACCACCCAGTGAGTTGGAGCTTCCTGTGTCCCTAACTCATTTCCCAATAATGGTTTTAGGAGATTGTCCAAAAATGACCTTGCTAAGGCAGAAGATGGAAGTCCTGGCTACTCTGCCAATCAAATACTAACAAAGTTTACTACTACCTTGAGCCAGTTAAGAGTTGCTGGCTTCCCCCATCGTTCTATGTGTTCTCTGAATGGTTCTAAACTTTCAAGCCCATTTCATTAGCACAATGTATACTGTATTGAAGTCCTGAATATGATATTAACTATAATGGCCACTGCTTTTGGGAAATCATACCTGTGCTGGGCACTTTACATGAACCAATTTTATTGTTTACTGTTAGTTAAAAATGCTTGTCCCCCACTCCCCACCTGGAGGGCTGGGAGAATTCACTGCTGTGCCTTCTCCGCATCCTCTTACCTACAGGAAGCCAGAAGGAACAATTCCATCTGGAGACTCTCCCAGATCTCACTGCCTACAGAGAGGCAATGTCCTGGTCTGCCTTCTCCATACAATAAGCTCCCCTGGGCAGCCTGGGACAGCTGCTTTTGTTCCAGAGGGGACAGAGTGTAAGTTTTCCTATTCGGAAGTGAAATCCAGCATTGGGAAGCCTATCTGGGGACAAGAACCAGATGTTCTGGTCCAACCCCATTAATGCTTTTATTTCAAACTTTCTTACAGCTTTGCCTTCTCAGTTGGTTCTGAACCTGGATGTAGGCTCACTTTATCTGGAACTCAGATGCTGTGCAGTCATGGAGATCAGCTTCTCCAGGTCTCCCTTCAAGAGAGAGCCTGCCACTGGGAGTGAGGTTAGCAAAGAACATCCAGTTGTCACATTTTGGGGATCCACGGAAGCATTATGTTCATGGTGAGGCCACTTTCTCCCCAGATGTTTGTAGCCAGTGTGTGAATTTGGAGAAAGGATGCTCGAGGTTCCAGCCATTCCTGCCTAGTAAAAGACTTCTCCAGTGGTCAGGCCTTGCTCTGGTACTCCCTAGGGCAGTCAGCACTACAGACTGAGGCTCTTTCTAGGTGATCTTCGTTGTTCTTTCCTTTCACCTACTCTTGCTCCCTCTCCTGCTTTTCTCCCTTTATCCTTCACAGACTTTCCACCCTGTAAATTTCCTGCACTGTTACTTCATTTTGGCATCTTCTTCCCAGAAGAATCAAACTGACACTGTTAGTGTCATGAGACCTTCATTTCACAGTGGACGAAGTGGGGCTCCAAGCAGAAAAGTAGAAGGTGTAATGTATGTTCCCCTTTTAGAAGTCTATGCACACCCTTAGGGCAGATGTTCAACTTAAAAAAAAAATAGTTAATCTGCACTTCTAAAGAAAATTTGAATAAGTGGCATCAGTATTGTAAAACAGAGTCATTTCTTCATAAAACTGCACCCAGTTGGATCTGCCCATTCAATGCATAAATGCAAAGATCTGTGGGCTTCTAGAAAGTGGAAGAGAACACTGAAGCCAGGCTGTGGCTCCAGCATTCATTACTGATGTTTGATTCTGGACTCCAAAGGTGTGCATGTAGAAAAACACACCTCAGAACAACAGACTTTTAAGGACTACCCACAGCTTTATACTCTACAGAAATGGAAAATAGCTCACTCTGAGAAAATGATTTTTTTTAACCTTAACAACTTAAGTTTGAATCTAATTTTTCACCCTAACATTCAGTGGAGAGTAAACATTAGGGAAGGATAAAGGATTTCCCTGTGCTTTAAAACCCTTAGAAATATCTGAGCATGAGATCATAAACATAACTTTTAAAATAAGTAAAAGTTTCTTCTCATAGCATAATTTTTAAAGAAAGCAAGGAGAAGACTTACCCTCACTAGAGTCTTTTGAAAATTCTGATTTCTTTGCTTTGCTCTTCTTGTGGGGTGGAGAGAGTCCTTTCAGTTCTAACACTTCTAGAAGCACAAAGATTTAATACATTCTTATTTAAATATTTATCAGTAGGATTCAATATTAGGTTACAGGAAAGAGGTTTTCTTCTTAGTAACTCCACGCACAGAGTGAAGCTTAATTGCAGAGTGATCTATCATTGTGACAGAGCTAAATTTTGGCAAAGTTCTGTGGTTCTCCAATGAGTACAGACTAGAACTTAAAGCTTAAGTGTAAACTTTTTTTTTGTAAGCATCATCAATGATTAATGCAAATGTAGAAACAGGCATTTTCTTTTAATTAAAACTTCTCCATAAGTCAACCCCAAATTATTATTTTTCTCCAGGAAAGTTTGATTTAAAATATCACAAATTGATTAAGAGTAGTGATGATATAATTTCATACTCAAAGTAGAGCAAGGTAAGTGACTATATCATTCAATTTGGGGGCAGGGTTTGACAATATTCTTCTGTTATTTAACAGATTGCTTTAGTAATCCTGAATCTAAACAACTTCTTTGTGCCCTCTAGTAAAAAGCATTTGTATCCCACCTTGTCAATGCCCTTCCTTGGAGGGGGCTAATAAATCATATTCTCATGACAGTTTTAGGAAATACACCTCAAAATGCATCCTTAGATACTTTACTAGGCATGAATTTATTCTTCAGCCCTGATTGCTCTACCAAACACATTGTTTATTCTGAAACACTTTATGTGACACCTTCTTTTGCATTTGAGCTTGCCTCTCCAGTTCCATTCACTATTTCCCAACCCCCACCACTGTTGTGTGTTGGGAGGCTGCTCTTATGGATTGTACTAATGAATTACCTGGATTTCTGGATCCACACTAGAATCAGCCAATGGGGAACCCCATGTATCCATATCCAAGGCTACCAAAAGTCTTTATGAATCAGTTGTATCCCTCAATCAAGGTCGCTGCTCCTATCAGTCAGCCTTCTACATATAAACCTTTCTGTCTTCCGGATTCTAACACTTCCCCATTGTCTTTCTATATCTAGGATTTAACTATGCCTTTTTCTTCTCAACCGTAATGATTTCCCTTCACTCATCTGCCATCGGGCATTTCAAATTTCTATAAACAACCCCACTGGGCATTTCGAACAACACAGCCAGTACAATATCTTTGATGGCTGAAAACCTGTTCTCTCTACAGTATTCTACATCTCAAGGAGGGGTATTATTATACTCCCAGGAATTTAAACAAACAAACAAACAAAAAAGCTCCCAAGCAAAACATAGCTGAAATATTGTGTTTAATGTATTTCTTCATTTAATTTTCCAGTATAGTTATTATGAGTCCTATCAGCTCTGCTCCAAATTATTCCTCATAGTCATCTACTGTGATCATCCTTTGCAATCATAATCCTAGTCTAAATCCACGGCGTCCGTATCTAAAATAACCTGCTAAATTCTACTTCTGGTTTTCTAAACTCCTTACAATCTGTCCTCCACATAACAGACAGAGTTTTAAAACCATTGCTCTTGGAATAAGTTCCAAATCCAATTCTCTGACTCAGGACAGCATGTCATTGGGGCTGCACCTGCCTCTCTATATTCATTTCCAACTGGCTTGTTGTGTTTAGACTTAGAGACTCCCTCTGTGTTCTTCAATCATTGTTAGACTGACTTTTTTTTCTCAGGGTCTCAGTATCTGTTATTCTTCTCCCCCCACACACAAATTTTTATGTTGACCTCCTTCTCACCTTTTGAGTCTTGGATCAAATTCACCTCCTAGAAAGTTCTTCCCTAACCACCTGAAGATGGTCCCTAACCACCTAATCTGAAGGGCCTCTGTCAGAGAAATCTTCTTTTAAGCACATCATTATTGCATCAGAAATGATTTTGTTTCCTTGTTTAGTTCTTTATTATATGATTCCCACTTGCAATCCCAACCATGTAAGTCTCATGAGAAAAGTGCATCTATCTTTCCATACCTATCAGCACCTTACAAATTACATTTCAAATTCTGTTTTATTCCCCCTTCACTCAGGCCTTTCTTTAAGGTCGTGTAGGGTAGTGTGAGAACATGACCCATGCCCAAACTTGAAAGAGATCTCAGCAACTGGCCAATGATGAGCATGGACTTGAATATAACAGATGAATTTTCTGGGATGGTAACTGATCCTGCCCCATTGACTGTTCATGAAATATCCTGCTCTGGAATACAGCCGTCCTTCTACTTGACTGTTCTTTGTTCATGTCCACTCACTACCCTCCCTCTGCTACACCCGCTGTAACAGTGCCCTGCCGATGCTGCACTTGCTTTGCAAAATCATGTCCAATGTGCTGCCATCAGAACCCCCTGCTGTGAGTACAATAAAGGTCAGGTCCTTGCTGCCTGTGTCTTATGATTTCCTCAAACTAGCTAGTAGGCAGGGCATTTCTCTGCCAGAACATGAACTTCTGTATAACAGGCCTGTACCTAATTCTCACTCTTTTAGCAGCTGCCATCTTAGGCCAGAATTCTAATGTTATACGACAGAAAGATGTCAACTCATTTTTCTTTCCCCATTTATTAAAAAAAAAGAAGAATGAAAATGCACACTGATAGATGTGCTATTAGAAATTTTGGCATTATGGACTATAAAGGTTTTTGAAAATGAAGTTGGTTTTCCATGGTTGAAAGTTAGTCACCTCTAAGATCATTACCATGGCCAACATGGAATGTTTTGCCAAAGACTGCATTAGCAACTCCCCCAATTCCTGTCACCAGGTGTGAGATGCATGTTGGCTCTTCGGAATGGGTTCAGTAAAATCAGAAATGAGATGCTTAGAACAGCTCGCTGACCAGAGATGCTAGGCTCAAAGGGATTCATAAAATAGATAAAGAAACATTTGCAATCTCACTGAGAGAACTCTAAACCTTTCATGCCCTTGAAAAGCATCATCTGAAACTGGAACTCTAAGGGGCATTTGCAATGCTGAGAATTCAATTCCAATACAGAATTTCCTGAAAGTGAGGCATTAAGAATTTAATTCTTGAAATCCCACCTGAAGGAGAATTCTTGGGCAATGGGTGATATTTTAAAAATGCATCTATTTTCACATTTTGAGATTGTAAAATACTCCCAAAATAGTGTTACTTCATTTTTTAAAATGTTGTAAGGTTGTGGGCAGTCAGCAGCATGGACACACATGAATTATGAAGTCACACATGGTATATGTATAGTATCATTTCATAACACATATGGGGAAGAGGTTTGGGAACAATCAAATGAAAATTCCTGATATACAGGGATCTGTACCCAGTTTTCAACTTGTGGCTCAACAAAAGGAACTCTTACTTTTAGTATGGGGAAATCAAGGGGACAGTCTTCAAAATGCCCCCTGCTTCCCTTGATGTATCCTGTTACCTATGCTGCCTCTGTTTCTGGCAAAGGGTGGAAACCTGGGGCTTTGCCTTGGCTATGGCTTTGTCTCCTGAGGAACTCAACTGTGCTCCTGACCCCAATGTGACTGAACAGCCACTGACTGCTGATTTTCTGTCTCTGTTGGCTCAGGTTGGGTTCCATTTCAACAGTATATAATTTGGAAATGGAAGGACAAAGGGAAAAATTACTATTCTAGGATTAAAGCAATTTATTGAGGATTTAAAAGGACTCCAAGGCATTAATCCAGTCTGTTTCTACCACCACCCATGGGGACAGAAGTTTGCCTCAGTGTTGACCTTATCTGACACCATCTGAGATATGCTTACCTTTACTTGCTATTAGAATCTGGAGACAAATGCATGATAGTTAAGAACATGAGCTTTGCCATTGAACATACCTGATACAAATTCTGGCTACACTATATAAGCAAGAACTGATCTCTCTTAATGCTCAGATGACAGTAGTCCCTGTCTCCTGAAGTTGTTGCATGTCGTAAATGAATTCATGTATTTTGAGCATTTAGCACAAGTTACTTGCCCAATTAAAGTCTGGGTGAGCTGGGATGTGCTAGGGCTGACCTCAGTCAATTCACACCAGCTAATTTTATCTGTCTCTCTCTACCCACATTCACTGACCTCATGTTTGATAGCTTGGACAATGCTATCATGGGTGCATTTACACCACAGAAATCTGCAAACTCTTCAAATTAGAGTTATTTTACCAGAACCTCACTTATTTTAGGTATTCAAATTATCATTCACTATCACTCAGTAGCATTTGTAGACCAGCTGGTTCACCATAAAGCGCTCTACTAGTGTCAAATGCATTCTTAGAAATTCCCCCATCCCTTCTACTTGCATGAGACAAGAGCTGATGTAGGACATAGATAAGGCACCAGTTAATGGTCTTGAAAGGGTGGTTTAAACTCATCTAGGAGACCAACTAAATGGCCAAGTGTAAGACCTGAACTGGAACCAGTGTGCTCTCCACGGCCAGCAAGGCTAGGTGGTGTACTATAAAACCATCGTGATAGAAATCCATTATGATTTTTAGCACTCAGACATTAAGAAATACAGAGCAGTTCCCAAGTCTAATTTTGCTTGAGTCTTAGCATCCTTGTGCTGGTAAGTGGGACTTCTGAGTTATTGGAGACAAACCCTCCCAAAACTTGGTGGGATGGATATCAGAAATGAGAATCCAATTAATGCCCCCCAAATGCTGACTCCAAACTTGTGAACTTCTCTTTAACATTAATAATGGTTTCTTTAAAATTACTCAGTGGTTTCAATAGCTAGCTGCATCTCATTAAGAAATCAACTCCTTTTGCCTAGATACGTGTACTTGTGTCACGTAGGCAAATGATCCTTAGTAAGATAAGGTCCTTAAGAGGCTGGCTGAAAGGGTAGTGCGCTCCATGACTGAAGGATATTCCAAGGATACTTCATGTGAACAGGATAAATAAAAATTGCAACATTAACAATAAATTCATGGAATTTAGTTCAAACAGGGTGATCACTTAGTCATTTTTCAGCACATGGCCCTTTTAAATAATAAGACATCCTGCATGGATATAGGAATGGGTATTTTAACTGAATTTTTATCCTGAGCTTTATGTTTAACAAACCAAAGACCCTGTCTTAGGTTGTATCTCTCAGAAGTAGATATGGAAACAAGAGTTTGGGAACTAGTACTTAATTTGAGAAATTATCTCAGAAGGTACCAGAAGGGAAGTGGAAAAGTGAGGCAAGAAAGGGAAGGCATCCAGATCTGGGTGTGTCAATGACCAAGTTAATGACTAGGGTGGACACGCAGGACTTAATTGTACTGGGGACCTCTGAGTGATGGTATGGAAACTTGCTCTTAAATATCATGTGTATTTGAAATATTAGACTGAATTAGGATGTGAAAGCAAAATCACAAACTGCAAACACAGTATGGAAAAATGTAAAACATCTGACTAGTATAATTTTATATTGATTATATGTTGAAATGATTTTTAAAAATGTTATGCTACACAAAATATTATTAAATCAATTTTACTTATTTCCTTTAATTTTTTTCAATGTGCCTGCTATAACATCTGAAATTACACATGAGGCTCAGATGATATTTCTACTAAACAGTGCTAGAACAGAACATGACTGAGATATGTACTGTTGGGGTATGGATCAACCAACTTTTGTCCACCATTGGTCGAGGTCTTCTCCAGATAACTTTACTCCTTTCTGCTTTCAGTTTGCTTTCATGTCCAGAGAAAGGCACTCAACTGAGAGTCACAAAAATGTTTCTTTGAAAGCTGCTGATTTTGTAAAATAAGTGAGTGTCAAGGGGATACATGTAGGGATCTGATAGCTGCAGTTAGAGTCCCTCTTCTACCTCCTTCATTTTTGTTCTGATTTTTAGATTCTCCCTCTCTTTCTCATGCTTTCTGAATCCAATGCCATGAAGAGATCAAGAAATCAGACCTGTTTAGGCTGGAGAAGAGTAGTTAGAAACTACAATCATTGTTCCAGTGAACTTCTGTGAAGAATAGGAACTGGTGTTATTGCTCCATGAATATAGTAGGTGGTCATGGGAAAGAAGACAGATTTAGCTTAACAAAGAAAAGGACAATTTTAACCAATTATTGTCTAAGGAGTCAGTTTTCTCTGAATTTTAAGAACTTCCAGCTAATGGAGTTCCTCACGGAGGCTGTCAGTGATTTGTGGGAAGCACTAAAATCAAACAGAAGGTCACACAAAATTTGGACCTCTAAGATGATCTATTTTAATTTTGAAACCTGGTCCGATTGCTCAGAGCAGTGCTGTTGCCAATACAGGGACAGGGGACAGGGAGCTATTGTACCATCAAATTTAGTCCTGAATCCTCCAATATCTGCTAAAGTAAATGGGGGGTGGGGAGTAAGAATGCACTGAATGTTTTTTATGTTCCAAGAAACACTTTAAGAGTATGGTACCTCATTTACTCATCAAACAAAACTGTATGGTACAAGGCATTGACCACTGAGACATAAACTGAAGCTTATAGAGAAAAGTTTCTTGCCCAAAGTCAGTAAGTGGTGGACCTAGGATTGAATTCAGGTCTATTGATTGATGCATTCATTATCAAACACATATTGAGTGACTGCCTCAGTCCAGAGTCTGTTTTTAGATTTTCCTCATCAAACACTGATCTTTCTTGAGGAGTTAGCATGCATCTTAATTCTAATAATGAGAGTAATATATCCTATGGACAAAGACTGTTTTCCAAAGATGGACACAGCAATATTTCAGAATCTACAAGTTCTGCAGAAATTTATCATTCCCCATCAAGTCTGAGTCTATTTTCTTATTGTCTGAGCCTAGATGGGCTTGTGAATGATTGTTCCAAAGAAAAGAGTTTGGTGGAAGTGATGCTATGCAACTTTTGAGGCTGAGGATTAAAAAGAGAGCTTCTCCCTCTGGCTTATTCACTCTTTCTAGAGAAAATACTTGGGAACCTAGTCAACATGCTGTGAGGAAGCCTAGGTTACTTAGAAGAGGTCAGGTATAAGATCTCATTAGACTTTCCTACCTAAAGTCTCAACTGATAGCTGATATCAAATGCCTTCCAGATTTGTCCATGAGCAAATCTTCAGATGATTGCAGCCCCCAGCTGTGGAGTCTTCTGCTGAGGCCTCAGACATGTGGGTCCAGATGATCAAATGACCCCTGCTCTACTCTGTATGACTTCCTGAGCCACACAATATGTGAGCATAAAAGTGTATGTTTTAATCACCAAGTTTTAGGAGTGATTTGTTATAAACTCTATTAGCTATAAATTTATGTTCCATTTTTACCTTATCTGTCAGGAAGCTCAAAGTCAAGTTAATACTTAAATATAGTAACTGTATTAAGCAGAAGAGCTGGTATAACTACTTCCTTACTTCATGACCTTGGGCATATATTTCTATTATTAACCTTATTTTGTCTCTGAAAAAATATAAAGCATATGTAAGTGTATGTAGGCTTTACAAGTGAAAAAATGTAAAGCATACATATACATAAGCATACATAAGATGCAAAAGGATACATATCTTTGCTTCTATTCTAAGAATAAAATAAATAAAATTTAAAAATCATTAATAAAATTAAAATCATTAATTTAATACCTGAGTCTTCTTTCATGTCAACATCTTCTTCTTCATTATGATCATCTATTAAAAAATCAAAAACACAAAAAAACTCATGAAAGCTAGACACACCAAAATGCTCCAATTTGACTAACAAAAAAAGTCAAAGAGAAAAAAAGTAGAAAAAAAGAGTGCTAAATCATGCATTTCTATGGCTTTATATTATCATGTTAAATTAGGAAGAAAGTATACATGTGGAAGCACAATTTAATATTGAGGGTTCACTTTTTCTTTACAAATTATTGCATATTTATGAAGACTATATATGCAATAACTCATTTTATTTACATGAAGTACTGTTGGTCATATAAGTCATTTCAACTGCTAATAAATAAAAATTATAGACTTCAAATGCCACATTTCCTGCATTTACTAAAGGTGTGCATACTCACCTAACATGTCTGAGAAATGTTGGCATCGCCATTTAGTTGTCGGTCAGCACAATGCCCAATCCCTGCTCTGCACCAAGAGAATTGCCAGTTTGCTGCACTTGCCAATCCAAATCCTAACTATGTGATATCAGCTGCCCCATCAGCCATGCCATTCCCATGGACACCCCTCACTCACCTTTCAGTGTTACCCTACTAACTGAACAAAAGAGAGATTTCCTCTGTGCTTTAAAGGACATATTAGCTTTTTTGAACTTTTTAATTTAAACTAAGTTTATTGAAGCAACATTACATTATAATATTATATAGGTTTAAAGTATATACCATAGTAAGTCAACATTTGTAAATAATGCAGCAAATTCACCACTATTTCATTTTTTCCTTCATTATACAATTAATCCCCTTGTACCATGTTTGTCCACCCACCCTCCTCCTTGATCCTGGAACCACTGATCTGATTTTTCTGAACTTTTGACGTGTCATCTATTTCCTTAAATGTTCCTCACATCCAGTCAGTACAAATCCTGTTGATTCCAAGTTTCATTCTCTCTAGTCACGGTATTGTAACCCCAACTATCAGTACCATCTGCCTTCTTTATTTCACAATTTCTTGACTGTTCTTCTCTTCCCACTCCAATTCCTTTTATGTGTAGCTGCCAAATCTGCCTTAAAAATACAGCTCTGATCTGGTTTATACCATTTAGAGATTTCTCTCTCCCTAATGAGAAAAGTCTAGGCTTTTTGAGTGAATGCTCAAGGCTAATATCAAGTTCCCACTACTTTTCTGTTTACCACTCCTATTTCACCTACACCACGACAACTCTAGACTCTATTTTCTCATGGGATCTTCCACCTTCATCCTCTTGTCTCAGTTCTAGAAGCAAAGTACTTTTCCATATTTATTCACACTCATCCTATAGGGTCAAGAGGAGGTGCCATACATCTGTTCCACTGAAGTTTGAATGAAGAGTGCTCCCTTGGTGTAATTTATGTTGACAGCCCACTGAGTATAAACCTTAAGGACTTAGATCTTCAGAATGACTCCTCCACCCACCCACCCACGAGGTGTGTGATCTTGTATTACCTAACCTTTCTGAGTTTCAGGTGTGTGCATCTTCTGTAAAATGGGGTAATAATAATAATGCCTCCTATGCAGAACTCCTTTAAGGATTAAATGAGATAATGTCACATAAAACACTAGGACAGCTAATGAAACATTGTTGAGTGCTAAATATTAGGTATTCTTATCATCAAATCCCACAGTCTAGTTACTTGTTAACATAATCTTCCAGAGGCCCATTTCTACATCAGAAATTATGAGAATGCAAAAATAAAGGCCATCTTATGTTCCTCTGCATTCCCTGACATTGAATACAATTTTTACTCTAAAATCAATACATCTCTGATTAATTAAATTCTGTTATTTACTATGCATCTCTTACATATTCATACACCATGTATCTATATAACGATTTATGAACAATATGGATCAGTGAAAGTTTGCGATTTCCTCTTGGACATATGCTTTCCAATTTAGTAATTGCTTAGCCATATTTATTCAGCATGGAATTTCTCTAAGTGTTAATTATTAATGAACCTCAGAGCTATATTAGTAGAAAAGTTAATTTGAAAGGTAAATTACCTTTTAGAAAGATAATTTTTGATGGCCGAAGTTAACTTCGAAAGAAGTAAATTTTCTCCCATTCAAATTTGTTAGAAACCTTAGTGATTTTCTATATAATTCTTTTATTCTTTCTGTGAGTGCAATTTTGTGTAGAAGAATATTCAGTTCTTAGAAATATAATTTCCTAACCAAATGATTATCAAAATAATACAAAGTAAACTCTTCACAGATTCTTCCCTGAAATTAATTTATTTAGACAATTTAGACAGAATTTTATTTTCCATAACCATCGAACGCCTCTATGAAGGCAGACTCTCTGTAATCTGAGGGGATGAAAAAGAGTGTTCACAGTTTCTAGGGAAAGATAAAAAATCAAAGATCTCTTTGCTTGTCACCCATGTATCCATTTGCCTTATCGGTGAAACACTCACTGGTAGCTTTTTATGTGTAAGGCTTTGTGTTTGGGTCAATAGAAAATACCAGGATGAATCAGATCCTATGCAGTTGTCTGGAAACTGTCATTAGTAAGGAAACAAAGACATGCAGGTGAATTTGAATGGTAGAGAGCAGTCAGTACTATTAAAAAAAGATGTCAGGAGAGGAATAAATGCTTTCAATCATGCTGCTGGGAAGAGTTCTTGGAAAATATGATATTAGAGCTGAATTGTGAGCATTGCACACAGTAGTAATAATATCATCTCCAGAATGACCTTCCTGTGTTAAAGAATCAGGCTTTATTCTTCCATTTATTCACTCATTTATTTATACAGTGGTTAAGAGCATCTGGCATCTGGACTCTGCTGCTTGGATTTATTTCCAGGCCCAACAATATAGAGCTGTGCAAACTTGGGTAAATTATATAAACCTATACCTCAGCTTCCACTTCTGGAAAATAGGGATAAATAAACATACCAGTCTTCTAGTTGCTTATATAGAAATGAGCATTCACTGAACATTATTACTGTTGTGATGTCATGATTATTGTTTTTTTTTTTTTTTTACTATTTAGCCAACCACTTTTTCACCTCACATATACCAGAACTATGCAATGCTCTGAAGATACATGTTGATGATCCCTTTTCTCAAAGAGATCATAAAGAAGTAGGTGATACAGAAAAGTAAAACAACAATCAGAACAAAAAGTAACAGATTCTCTAATAAGGATAAGTACATTTTCTATTGGGAAACTGATGAGTTAGCTAAATCAGAAGGATGGTTTATGAAGAGGTAAGGCTTGCTCTAAGTTCTAAATGGTGAGCTGGGGGGGTCAACTAGGGTAAGAATAAGGCTATAGTAGAATCCCAGCGGATACATGTAACTTTATATTACTTTGTTTCTGCTACTTCAGTGTTTGTCAGCCTAACTTATAACCACCAACCCCTGAGGACTTTCTCTGGGTTGCTGGATACCATTCAAGAAATACCCAGGAATTAATATCGCTTGGTGGGCAGCCTTTTTCAATGACAAGTGCTTCAGTTTCCTTTCTTCTCAGACAGCTTATTTCAGGAGCACTGTCAATACTGTCTCCCATGCTCCTCACCCCAACAATGACATTAAAGAGTGGTAATGACCTTATGCATTAACCCATCTCCCTCCCTCCCTCCCTCCTTTCCCTTCTTTCCTTCCTTCTTTTTCCTATCATGCTTCCCTTCCTTTTCCTATCATGCCCCTGCTGATGTTTCTGGGATTACCTCTCAAATAGAGGACTTCTACTTGAATTCTTATTTCAGGTTCTGTCTCTAGGGTACTCAAACTAAGACAAAGATAAGCACATTCAGAAGAAAAAGTGCTATTAAAATTCCATGAATATAAACTATCAAGATGCTTTTAAGGAAATAATACTATCTCTGCAGCTTGAGTGGAGGCATTATAGGAGGAAAGATGGATATAATGATCAGCTGTGGCTAGATAATGAAGGTTTTTCCATGCTAGGTATGACAATATGTCTCAGCATGACTAGGTCACACAGTCCCCAGAGACTTGCCAAAAATTATTCTGGTTGTGTCCCAGAGGAGGTTTCTGTGCAATTAGCATTTGCATTGGTAGACTGAGTAAAGCAGATTGATCTCCTAATGTGAGGAGGTCTCTTCTCATCAGTTTAAGACTGACCTTCCGACAAGTAAGAGGGAACTCCTTCTGTCTGAATTATTCTACTTTTGGATTAACACTGAAACCTCAGCTCTTTCTGGGTATATAGGCTACAAGCAGTTGTACAGTCCCCATACCATTGACTTTCCTGGTTCTTAGGCCTTGAAACTCCCGTGGGAGTTACTCATTCAGCAATCGTGGGTCTCCAGCTTGCCAGTTTACCATCTGTAATCCTGGGACTTGTCAGTATCTATATGAGGTAAGTCTTGATATAAATCTCATTATATATATGTATATATACACTACATACATACCAAAATATATATGTATGCAATACATATATATCTCATACATATTTTCATATATATTAAATTTCTATATGTATATTTCATATGTATGTTTCATATATATTCTGTGTATATTCTGTATATATGAAATATATGTATATAAGGCAGATCATGACATATGTTCATTATGTGGCTATATCTATCTAACTATCTTTCCATTGCTATTGGTTCTGTTTCTCTGAAGAATCTTGATAAATTTAACAAGTTGAATATTTAAACTTTATCCTAAAAATAAAACTACCTTACGCAGTAGAATGGCACAGTATCTTTTGAGTGAAACCATTTCTTCATGACAGAAATTTACTAAAATATGGTAAAATACATGTTTATTTGATTTTAGTATTATTTGTATTAATATCAAGCACAGTGCACTTCAGTTCTGCAAAGCAACTAGTGAACCATTACGTATTAATAAAATCTACTTTAGTTTGACTTTGCATAATGTTATAATGGGCTCACTTGATCCATATTTATACAACATATTTCTAACAAGAATTTTCCCCCCAAAAAACCAGGAACAAAAAAAACCCAATATATAAAAGATGATGATAGGCTATGGAGACAGGGAGTTATGCTATTCAAAATTTGGAAGCAGCTAGGAGACTGATGGAGCGTGGGCACATAGCTGCTGCCCTTTTTAACAGTTCTTCAAGCATCAGACTTCTTTGTTAGAGGACAAAAATGAAATAAAATGTTCTTAGTCAAAGTGATACAGATGCCATTTCAAAATACAGAACAATCCATCAGAGGGTATTGTTTAATATGCTCAGAAAAGCCAATTCCAGAAAATCCCTTTGCCATCCTAGACAGAGACCACCCAGATGCTAAGGTTACATTTCATCTTCGGGGACCTCTTTGATGTTAATTTCATAATAGATATGGTATTTTTTTTACTGCATTACTCTCTGTCAGATTACCCTGCTGAGTTCTGCACAAAAAGCACAAATATGACAAAAGTTCTTATTCTGATCAAAAATGACTGTGAAAACCAACTCATTTCCCATGAATAATAATTCTTCAGTAACAACTTATTTCATACGCTTCCTTCTTAAGGAAGTATCTAACCTAGTTTTGGTGTCCATAAATCTATTGTACCTTCTTTTTGGGAGACAAGTTTAATACAAAAGATCATTGTGTTAATCATACCTGTCTTTGGAGAGGCACATTCTTTGCCAATAACACATTTATCTGAAAAGCAAAGTATGCCATAGGTTTTGAAATGACGAGATTTGCCTTATTCCTTTATGTAGAGTTCTGATAATTAATATCATATTTTGGGGGTGTAAAAAGAATAAGACCAAATAAACAGACTATAAAACCCCAAAGAACTTTAAAGTGTAGTTTCAGGCCCAGTGGTATCATTATCATCTGAAAACTTGTTAAAACGCAAATTCTCAGGTCTCACTGAAGTTCTGTTGTATTTAAAAGCTCTAGGGGAGAGTCCAGCACTCTGGGTTTTTAATAGGCTCTCCAGTGGTAGTCTGACAATAACTGGTCTAAAGGACTGGTATTTGTGTGCTGGAAGAGAATCCTTCAAAAATACTAGTGTCCTGCTTTTTGGATATCTAAGCTAACTTGTGAAGCCTAACCAACACTGAAACTGGTAAGGGGTGCCCATACTTCATGGTTGCTGAACTGAAGAAGAGTTATTTTCTTTAGAAGAGCTACAAGCTCTTAAAATCACCCAGCTACCATTCTGCTGGATGACATATCTATCACAGTTCATGATCAGGTCCCTCAGAATGGCTAGAAGACATATATGTGGGTGAATACTAGCTTCAAGGAACACTTGGATTGCACAGAAGAGTTTTTTATGGAGCGCTACCCTCTTGGTTAGTAAGGCATCTCATACACTCCCAAGGGTTAAATAGGAACACCTGAGACAGATCATACAATTCCCTTGTCAAAACTTCAGGAACACATACACACTCACACGTATGGGTAGGGATGTCAAGGAGAATAATTATAATGATCTTTCCTTTTATATCATATGCTCCTAAGTCCGTTCACTTAAGGTTTTATTTCTTGCCACAGGCTTCTTCTATATTCCTTATCTTTTTAATATTTCATTACCAAGGGCTTCTAGGAACAATATGCATTTGCTGAGAAAGGAAATATTATTAGCAAAAATAAAGTGGTCCAAAATCTTTGAGATTTCAATGAAGTAGGAGAGATGTTGTTTTCATGACTTCTTATGAAACCTGACAAAGCAGAAATTCCAAGCAAAGAATGACTGATAATGGGAAAGGATAATAGTAGGAATCCTGCCATTATGTTGAAAACCTGGACCGAACAAATTACTAAATCAACTTTATGTAAGGTAAGTGATAGGGGTAGGAGACATTTTTAAAGGCAAAAGTGTTTTTATTTTTATTTTTCCCCCAACTTTCCTTGGTTAAGAGGAACACTCAAATCTCAATAATTTTCATAAAAATAAATAATAAAAAAATAACAAAAATAATTTTAAAAAATCAACAAATTAAAGGCACTGCTTAGAAAATTATGCTTTTGTTGCTTTTGACTTGGTCAATTAATAGCTAAGATATGGGATTCAGGAAGAGAAGGATGAGATGGTGGCAATTTTGATGGTGGAGATACCTGAGTGGGGACTCCCAGCTGGAGATGACCAGTACACAGGTGAGGCACTGAGAGGGACTGACAGGCATAGAAGACCAGAGTGGTCAAAAGGATAAGGGATGCCCAGTCAAGAAAGATAAGGGTTGGAAGGATCATGTGAAGTCAAACACTCACTGACTTTAGTGTCCATGCTCAACCCATCAGAGAGGTTCTGACAGCCTTGAACAAGACAGTGTGTTAGCAGGGGAGGGAAGATCACAGGATTGCTGTGGGTTAGGGAGTGAACAGCAAGTGAAAGATATGGGCAGCTCTTCAGAGATGTGACTGAGAGTAAAGCTAAACCCCTGCATATAAAGCGGACTATAGATTGGCAGATATCAGTTTACTTTACTGTTTGTGTCTTCATTCTTACTACTCTGTCTTATTAGGAATTACTTCTTATACTAGTCGTCAAAAGGCATGTGCTGGTTCCCTAGCATTTGCCTTTGTTTCCAACAAGTACAGAAACCATCTACCCAGAATTCTGCACTTTCAAAAGTGTCCAGCAGGGGTTTCTATCAAGATGCCCACACCACCCTCCCTTCTCTAGGCCGCCTTCAATCTTGTCTTTGTTTCATCAGAACTTCCTAATGAGATCAAACTCTGCTTAGTCAAGGTTCATGTCCCCAGGTCTTTATTTGTTCTGCTGTTTATCAGTATTTGCTACACACCCTGCACATGCTCCGCTTTTGAAGGGATGGATTGCTTTGAGTCTCTGCCTGTTGATTGTTCCTGCAATCGGGTTGCTTAGTTACAGCAACACTTCACTGGATTTTCATTGAAGGCAAAATGTATTTGCAGCTTTTGAGACCCATCAAGTGGAAATGGTTAGCACCCTTTTCCTAAGGAGGCAGTCAACTCATTTATGCCATGTTACAGAGAGCATGTCTTGTCTTATTCTAGACATCAATGTGATCCACACATTAAATGTGTAGAAATGTGCACACATGCGCCAAGTCCCCATAAATATTCATAATTAAAGAAAATTCTCAATTCTGAATTTTCACTCTGTTGTCTTTTTTATACACTGAATACACCATTTGGAGAAAAAAAAGGTACAATTTAGGCTGGGTAAGAAGTTGTTCTTGTGTTTTTTTTTTACTTATTCAAAGACAACTAGTTGCCACCATCTGGTGACTTAGTGTTAAGTTGGTGGACCAAGGACCTAGGTTCCTTACGTGGGGCTGGGGGGAACAACTAAAAGTAAATAAACAAATAAATAAAAGTACTTCCTCTTCCTCCTCCTCCTCCCCTTCCTTCCTTCCTTCCTTCCTTCCTTCCTTCCTTCCTTCCTTCCTTCCTCCCTCCCTCCCTCCCTTCCTCTCCTAAAAAAAAAGACAACTGGTGAATTAGTTTATTAGTTTACTAGAGCTGCTAGGACATATTTCCATACAGTCAGTGGTTTAAAACAACTCAAATGTATTAACTTACAGGTCTATAGGTCAAAGTCTTACCTCAGTTTAACTGGTCTAAATCAAAATGTTGGCAGAGCTGTATTCCTTTCTGGAGCCTCTGGAACATGTTATGTTGTTTTTCAATCTCCTAGAGGGCCACTCACTTGTGTTAGCTTGTGCCCCCATCTTCTGTCTCCAAAGTCAGCTATGTATGCTGCAACTCTCTGAACATCCTTCCATATCTCCCTATGACTCTGCTTTTGCATCCCTCTTCCAATTTGTAAGGATCTTTGTGATTACACTGTGCCCACCTGGATAAATTAGAATAGCATCCCTTTTCGAAAGTCAGTTAACTAGCCACATTAATCCTATCTGCAATCTTATTTCGCCTTTGCAATGTAATCCAACATATAGTCACAGGTTTCATGGTTTAAGGCACCTTCAGGGGGAGGATATTTTTACCATACTTGGTAAATTATGAAGCAGACCTCTTTGCAAAAATACCATGAAAATTGAACTAAGACCAATTCTCCCTAGAAATAAAATAATTCCCAATAGAATCAAGAAAACAGAATTAAAATCAAGGCCATTTTTGTGTTTTTACTTTGATTTAATCCTCCAATAAAATCTTTCTTCTTTAAACCTTCATTCTTTTCTTCTTCTTATGTCCACTCCTCCCTTTCTTCCTTCCATTCTTTCTTTTTTAAAGCTTTCCTTTCATATTTCTTTTGTTTTTCTACCTTTCCTCATTGTTTTGCTTATAAAAGAAGACTATCAAAAAGACAATGACAAGCAGGGAAACTATTTACAACATATTACTGAAAGGAATAACCTTACAACACAGAGAGCTCTTGCAAACCAGAAAGAAAAAGATGTGACAAAGTCAGTAAAAATGTGCAAAGCACATGATAAGCAATTATATATGAGAAATTTGGAGACTACTGAAAGAAATAATAAGCCATACTATTAAAAAAGGAAAAGAAATACATGTTATAGACATTAGTTACCTTATTCCACTTATAAAAATATAAAAATGAGAATCCACCCCTTTGAGAGGAAGAGGGAAAAATAGACTCTCATATCCAGATCATGAGAATGTATACTCAGTACAATGGACTGAATGTCTGCATTTCACCAAAATGTATATGCTGAATCTTAACCCTAATGTAATATAATGATTGAGTTTCAGGGAGATTATTAGGTCATGGGGGTAAAGGTCTCATAAATGAATATAGCGACCTTGTAAAAGGGACATCAAAATACTCTCTCCCTCCCCGCTTCCTGTCTTTTCCTCCCTCTCTTCCCCGTGCCCTGTGAGGATTCAAAGGGAAAATGGCTGTCTGTAAACAGGAAGTGGATCCCCACTGCAACCTGACTTTGCTGCACCCTGACTTTGCTGCACCCTGATCTCAGATGTTATAGCCTCTGGAACTGTGAGAAATAAATTTTGGTTGCTAATAAGTACCCAGTTTTTGGTGTTCTGTTATAGCAACCTGAACAGAATAAGATACCCAGGTTGCTTGATCCCAGGTGCGGGTTTTCATATTTTTGATTCTGGAAATAGTAACCCCTACATTTGTTTAGTACATGACATTCACATGTAGTGCAGCAGGCACAGCATCTGATTTGTCAATAACAATGAAAAGTGACTTGGTTTTTATGTAAGCAGAGAGAGCTTCTGTCCTCCCTCCTTAGTGAATGCCTATCATTTCTCAGGAGAGCACAGTGGTTGAGAGTCAGCACAGGAGACAGAAAGTTAGTGTCCAAATCTCATCTCCATTACTAGCAAACAGAGAATCAGAGGAAGGGACTTAGCCTCCCTGAGTTACAGTTTCCTCTTCTCTGTGTATAATACCAATATCAACCTCTTAGAGTTATAACAATTAAATGCTACTACATGAGAAGCACTTAGAAAGGTGCTGGGTCAATGGAAAGTGGCTAGAGAAACTTAGTTATTATCACCTTCCTTCAAGACTCAATGTACCCGCAGTTTTGTTGAACCTGTTTATTTTCTGAGAACTTCAGTATTCTACCACCCATTTATTAGAAAAGTGTCTTGGTATTGTACACATTTTGAAGAAGTAATTCAGTAATTCCATTTCTAGAAAAACACTCTATATATATTTATATTACATAAAATATTATATATAATATATAATACATATAGTCTCTCTCCAGTTTATATATATATATATATATATATATATAGAGAGAGAGAGAGAGAGAGAGAGAGAGAGAGAGACTGATGGTTAGATCAATCACCTCTGAAGGAGCCAAGGCCACATAATCCTGGGTTCAAGTTCCTGGCCCTGGGGGAAAACAGCCAATTTGGACAACTAAATGAAAATAAATAAAACGCTTCTTCCTCATCTCTCTTTCTGCCTGCCTGCCTTCTCGCCTTTATTGCTGCCTGCACCTTTCCTTTTTTAAAAAAATTAAAGATGTATGCCAAGAGTTATCTATAAAGATTCTTTTCAGTGTGTTATTTATAAACAAATATAGAATAATTTGCAAGAAAAATCATTCCACAGTTCAGGAATATGATGTTTGGTAAACACAGGATCCATTATGCTATAGAAGAATATGTAATGACATGAAAAAGATGTTCATAATTTGTGATCATAAAAGAAAAGTGATAAGACTGTACATCTGGTTGTTTACATTTTCTATTTAAAAGATCAGAAGGATAAACAGCAAAATCTAATTTGAGAGGAGATGGTGTGTACTCTCTTCTTTTTGCTTATCTGCTTTTTACTATAGATCTTTACTATTTTTGTAATGAGAAGTCATATGTTTTTTAAGAGGGCGTTAACAATATTTGAAATACCTCCTTTTAAAATTGTAGTAAGTATGGCAACTAGAAGTCTGATGCAGTATATACAGATGTTGAATTGTAATGCTATGCACCTGAAACCTGATTAATGTTATAAACCAATGCTATTTCAATGAAAATTAAAAAAAAAATTGTACTAAGATGTAAACATGGATATTTAAAAGTTTATGATGCTTGGCCTAGACACCTCTCTGAATATTAATTTATATTGTTATTCATTTGACTCGACACATGACAAAACTGAAACATAAAAAGGTTAAACAACATGCACAAAGTCACATCGTTCTAAGGGGTTGCATCAGGATTACAAACTATTTCTTATGATGACATCCCCAGGGGTTTCCCCAAACACATAGATGCTCTTGATTATTTTAATTTTTCTTGCCCCCTGTGGGTCTCAAACCTGGGTCGATGGCTTTCACAGCCTGTGCCTTAGGCATCTGAGCCTCAGAGCTCCTCACTAATCATTGGTTACTTTTCTCGGAAATTTACCACCCATACTACCTTCAGGCTTACGGCAAGAGGAGAGACAACCTTGTGGTGCATGGCCCACTACTTCATTATCATTCTTGGAAGACTGATGACAGTGGACGAAGGAAGAAGAGGAAGCAAAGTTGACATATGGATATGCCATATAGCTGGAGGCACAGTAGATTTTCAGAAGCTCTAGAATTGTTACTGCAAATAGATGGTACGTGGCTTTGTTGCCATACAAAAGTCTACCCTCCAACCATATTCATGGTGTCCAAATTTCTACAGGTGTTCAAATTTCTATTGCATAGTGGAAAGGTTTTGAGGTTGGAAATGCCAACTCTATACTACTGGACATTTCCCTAAGCTTTTTTCAGCCTCAGTTTATTACCCTCCTAACAAAAGCAGATGATGAGGCTATACAAGAAGTATAATATGGGGTGGCCAGTCTCTAAGATTAAGGGACTAAGTTAATCCTTCTTAAACACAGGATCATGTTACTTTCCCACTCAAGGATTTGGTCTTAGCTCTGATTGCTTACAACATGGGGAAGAGTGACAATATTTCTCAGTGAAGGATTCACAAATTGGATATAAGGATCCCACTTATTTTACGAGTTCTCCCATCTAAACAATTATTTTCCCTCCATGTCATTTACATAACACTTGGCAGCGTGTATGCTGCTGAGCAGCATTTAAAGCTCACCACAAGTGCCAAATAAAAAAATCCCCAACTACCCTGGTCCTCATAAGTATTTGCCTCTAAATTCTTAATAATAACCATACCAATGCAATGTACTGATTATTTGCTAATATTATCTTCAAACTGTTTGCATCATATTTACCTCTTAGGCATTTAATAAGAGCTATATCTTGAGCATACCAGGGACCAAAGGCTTGGACTCATAGTCACCCTATACGATAAAGCATTTGTTGACAGATGGACAGAAGATAATAAATATGGTGGATTAGAAAAACTTATAAAACCTGTGTGAAGGGGGAATGAAGAAGAAGTAATAGAAACACTTTTTTTTTGGTTAACTTGTCAAGAGTAGATTCAGGTAAAAGTCTTTTAAATATCATGCCATTCTTTCAGAGGATTGAATTAAAATATTTAATGAAATATTCTTTCACTACTATGGGAAGTAAATAAATGAAAAGGTGTGCTACACCGTCATCTAGTTGTGCTAATAATACTTATGGTTTCTAGGGAAAATGACTTCAAAGGAGATTTTGGTTAAATAGTGTTTCAGTCGAAGCTCATGGTAGGTTTTACTACTTTAGTAAATACCTAAAATATGTTTAGAAAATTTTTATGGAAGTGCAGAGATTTTAGCCTCTTTTATTCTAGATTTTTTCCAATAGCTTTTTGAGTTACACTGGTGGACATGAACTGAATTTTCTGTCTAAAGTAGATCTTCTTAGAGAGAAGTGGCAGCTTAGTCTCAAGTGTAGTGGGATATTATAAATTATCTGTTCTCCACATACTCACCTTTACATTGGCAGAATAAGAGAAAGAGGGCAAGAAAAGAAGTCATAATATAAAAATCCAGCCAGAGCTATCTTGCAAGAATGTATATAATTTAGAAAGACAGAAATAAATGATAGAAGCACACGATCAGGAAAATAAATGAGAGACATATTCATGACAAAAAATTTATTACATATTTGAATGACTATAATGAAATCAAAATAACCGGAACCTGATTAAGAAGGCTCTTGATTTGCTTAGAAGATAATAGGCATGTTAATATATGTGATAAGCATCATAAAAATCTAGATTTGGAATTTTCATTATGGTGATTTGTGTCTTAAAAGGTAAAAAGCATGAAACCTAAATATATCTACATACTCAAATAAAATAAATTAATGGCATGTCTGCCAATATTTGAATAAAACCTATGCAGTTTAGCCAGCCATTGAGACTTGTTTAAATATTTGACAGATCGCCAAGGTCTAATTCTCAAAGAAGTCTTTGACTTTTTCATTCAAATGATTTTGTGTTATGTACAAAAGCAAAAATCTGTATTAAAGTAAAAGAAATTCCAAGTAAAGATTATAATTTATAAATGTATTTATAATTCCTATACTATTAATTGTATCTCCTATGAATTTAATACTTGTCCTACATGTGTTTTTATTATGTTGCATAATATAACTCAAACTCACTTTTAAAGCATTTGATCTTCTTGCAACTTTGTGAGATTTATCATTTCCATCTGTCTTTGAGGTATGTCCCCCAAATATTAGTGGATCAGTTGGCTCACTTTCAAAACATTTAGCTACGTCTACCAAGAACAGAGGGAAAATTTTCGGTTCTTTTCTTTTATATTCTTTTCCAAATGTATTTTTGAGTTACATTTATCAACATGAGTGGAATTTTCTGTTTAAAACAGATCTTATTAATGAAAAGTAAAAGATTTGGGATGAGCACAATTTAGGATGAGAATACCTACATCTAGCAAAAATATTGACAAATTTAGTTGCTTTCAGGTTTATAAAAAAAGAATCTGCAAGATTTTCAGTCATAGGTGTTTCTTCAATGTGAATCAGTTGGGCATGGATACTGGTGGGGGTGGGTGAATATTTCTAAAATTCAAAGATGTTTGTGAGCTTCCAGGAAAATTTTATCAACCAAAAATCACTAAACTAATAATCAATAATAAATGTGAACCATTTAGGTAAAGAACCAATTAGTTTTGCTTGAGGCGTGAAGAGAGATCAATATGTGAACTTTTTCTTCCTCTCTTATAGTAGCCATACTTATTCATTAGGTGTATGAAACCTACATAACAATCATGTTTCCTGTGTCTTTTCCATGAGTTGTAGGTAGCAATGGATAAATGAATCCAAGACAGGGTTGGAAATTCAACATGGTTAACAGAGGTCAAAACAGAAATCTGTGGGTACAGAGTAGATAGAGAAAGCACAAATCCACAGGTCTAAACAAGGAAGGGTTCATGATCCAGGAAGTCACAGGTTGGAATGAGGACCCAGGTCAGATCCAGTTCCACAGACAGATTTATGTAAGCTATTAGCAAGAACACTATGAAATATACCCAATCCAAAGGCAAAGTCAACCTCAGTAGCTGAAGGCTGTGAGCTAGTTTGAATAGATCAATGCTTTTCCTTTCCACTCTACTGACATCTGTGTTTACAGTGGAAGCTATCCTGTGCATTATATGATGTTTGACATCATCTGTGGCTTCTATATGCTAGATGTCAATAACTCCTCCCCTCCGCCACTGTGGGAAAGAATATCTCAAAATGTTCCCTTCTGTCTCTTAGCTGAGTGGTAAACCTACTGTGGTAAACTAACATAGGATTCTCTTAAAGTAGGGAAGGGAGGGGCCTTGATCATGACAGCTCTCAAATTTCCAAAAGCAGGAATCTTGGACAAAGTTTAAAATGTAAATTTGATACTGCCATTATGAGAAAAATTAATATCGCTAAATTCTCTATGAAGGTTGAGATCTAATGAAAAAATGAGTCTATATTCCAGGTCAGGCATTGTCTTTTTTTACTGAAACCTACATACAATATATCCTACACATTGAAAGGGAAGAAACCCTTTTATGTAAAGAACAAAGAGATTTCTGAGTTGAATCATACAAATAGCATTTGCTGTAGGTCATGTAATGGTGCACTGTGACTATAAACTATAACCAAAGTGTATGGGTAAATCCATAAAACTACCAGAACAGACTGGGAGGGAAAAGTCAGATTTACTTCATCCACATCAAGATATGAAA
This sequence comes from Solenodon paradoxus, assembly GCA_004363575.1. Taxonomy (NCBI): domain Eukaryota; kingdom Metazoa; phylum Chordata; class Mammalia; order Eulipotyphla; family Solenodontidae; genus Solenodon; species Solenodon paradoxus. Next base: position 1,262,573 of record RJWH01000003.1, read on the forward strand.
CTGTCGGAAAAAAGTTTGTTTTCTTTCCTTTGAGGTTCCTAATGCATTTCTATGATGGACCGTTGTTATGAGATAGGTTGTGTCCCTCCAAATTCATGTATTTAAATTTTCATACCTTGTAAATCAGAATGTGACTCTGTATTGTGTGAGGGGGCTGGGGGGGGGTCTTTAAAAAGGTAATTAAGTTAAAATGGAGTAATCAAGCTAGCCCTAATTCAAGATGATGGAGTCCTTATAAGAAGAGGAGATTAGGACACAGACACAGAGGGAAGACCTCATAAAGACACAAGGAGAAGCTGCCATCTACAAGACAAGAAGAGGGCCCTCAGAAGAAATTCACCCCGATGTTACCCTGGTCCTGGAATTCTAACCTTGAGAATTGTAAGAAAATAAATTTCAATTGTTTGAGCCACCCAATCTGTGGTACTTTGTACAGCAGTCCTAGCTGACCAATACAGGTTCCATCTTCTATCTGGTTTTGCTATCAGGCACTTTGGCTTCTCAGTGACCATTACTTGCTCATCTGCAAGTAATAGCATCATTCTGTTGGGATGATTTGATTTTAAGATTCATGATGAAATGCCTAACTGACTCATTTTAGAAAAGTTTCCATGAGGATGTTTACATGTATTGGAGGAAAAAGAAGCACTGGAGCTGTATAAATTGATAACAACAGATGAAATTAGGAATGGGACTGTCTCAGCATTCCAAATGCATCCTAAAAGTTGACCCCATCCTTCTCTAAAGATACTCTGAAGAAACTAACCTATTATCAATTAGTAATGGCAGATGTTATTTCCAATTTCAAAATATAACTCTGTGGCTTCCTAAGTGCATGTCTCATTTTTCCTCAAGTATACATCATTTTCCATATCTAAAATGTAGGGTTGATATAGTGTCTACTTTCTAGAACTATCATGAAGATTTGCTTATTTAGCCCATGTATCTGATAGAAAGCAATCCATCGATATTACCTATAATTACTATTATTATTAGGTGGTAGTTATGCATGTATTATATCTTTAATATAGCATTTCCCAGTCTAACTTTTATCGTTTTCTAATGCATTTTGTCTCACAGTCCTGATTATACAATTTAAAAACATGAGATTGAAGTACTCTAAAACACATTTTTGATTTAATATAAAATGATTTATTCTAACTATTTTAATTATCACATTGAGAAAACTAGTTAGTGATACTCTGAGTAAGTCATTCTAAGATAAATACATGACAAGTCAAACAAATATATTCCAATCAAAGATGTTATGGTTATGAATTAACCATAAATCCAAATTATGAATAGATAATGTATATCATCTATATTAGCAGTCACATAGTCTATTTAAGGTCACCTTTATTTCATATTGCATATTTAGAATTTAAAAATGGCTGATGCCTTAGCATTGTAGAAATACTCAACAATTTTGGAGAATTTTGACATTTAGCTGAAAGTATACTGATATTAAAAATATGTACTATAAATAAATTTCATGAGCATGACATGATTCAAAGTATTGATGTGAAGCAGGATTTTATTATTATTTCACTTGCTCAAGTACTAACATGCATTTTGAATTTATTTAGAGTAGCAATTTTCAAATAATTTATTTGCATAGCTATTAATACATTCAAATACCACTGAAACTGTCCCATTTTAAAAGCTTGTATGATTTTGACATCACATCATTAGAAATACCTGCTGATGGACAGATTTGTTTTAATATCAATAGATTATATTTATGCAACTATTTTTCAACATGATAGAATTCAAAGAGGTTTTCATTTTAGAAGACATAAAATTGATATTATATCATTTCTAAACATCTCAAGGCACCCGAAATTTTAAAGTCTTATAAATTATGCTGTGGTAGCAGCATGACACACAAAGAGTTGCATCATGAACCCTGGTAAGCAGCATTTTTTAAATGAATAAATATTTTTAAGAATATTTAAAAATTCATACATGTAGGCACAATCAACTTACTGTGATTATTTTATAGAGGAAATAAAGAGAAAGATTAAAACAAGAAAATGAAATCAAAAGTCTATCAGATTGTGGGGCAGAATTTATTCAATTAATCTTACATCAACAACTACCTATTAATTATTGAGCGCTTTATTAATTTATTAATTAGTTATTATACTCCGTAAAATCTGAATTGTTTAAAAATAAAGAAAGGTGTAAAAAGAGGGGAAGGAAGAAAAGGAGGGAAAAAAGATCACAACTAAAATTCCCTCTTCATCTCATGAAATGTTTCTGAATTTTATTATGCAGAGATAGTGCTACAGTACAAATACTACAGCTAAGATCTCAAACTAAATAATTTAACTGATTTATCTTTCAATTATACACTTAGTGAGAAGTACTACAAATGACCCAGAACTTAGCCCACTTTGAGCATCAGCTTAGAGGTGAAAATTTCCAGCAGTCTTGTAAATGCTCTAGATAGTCACCCCTGTTTACTCTGGTCTCAGGTCTGCTGTTTGGCTCTGGTACCAGTAGCACTCTTAATTCTCTCTCTCCTACCTTCCTGAGTTGTTGGCTACTTGAAAGGCCACTTCAGATGGACACAAAATCATCAAAGGAAAGTCTGCTTTCTGAAAAGCAGATACCATCAATGCTTTTAGTAGCCTGAAATTTCCTGGAAGTCATTCTTACCATGGCCCAGGAAAGCACTTGGGCACTGTGACTTTAATGACACCGTAAATATAATAAAGTATTAAATAAGCCTCAGCTTAACAGGCTGAAAGAGGGATAGAGAGGGAAGTACACAAAATAACCAAATCCAATGAATGCACATTCATTCATTCGATGAAAATCTTTTATCCAAAGTTTTTTTAATAACCCTGTGGTCTTTCCTAGATTCTCCAAAGAAGAAGAAATAAGACAAATGTCTACTTTTCCCAGATTGTCTTAAGAAAGTGCTGCTATCTTCATTGTGATTTGGATGGAGAAAACAGGGGAGAACAGAGGTGGAATGGAAAAAGAGTTTGAATTCTGACTATAGATATAAATGGGCTACCCACAATTTCCAATATGTTTAACATGTGAATCCATACACATCCTGGACCACTTACAAATGTGGGGAACAAGTCACACATCATGTAACTTAGGATCAAAGAAAAAGTGCTTTGAGGTCATTTGCTTCTGTCCCTCACTTTTGATGTGAGGAACTGAGGCTCAAAAGGTGAACTGATTTCCACAGACAACACAGTGATCTTGTGGGATAGAGCAGTCTGGAGCCTATATTTCCTGACATTGCTGAGTTTTTAAAATGATGAGACAAGTCTCCAGAAATAACTGGTGTATAGAAATTGCATTTTTAATAGACTTTAAGATGCAAAACAAAATAGAAACATAAGTGGCATCTCTTCTTCTTTGCCCCTCAATTCCAAAAGAAACAAACCATCTTACTCACCTATAGGGTAAAACTCGCTCATTTTCTTTTTGTAGATTTTGAAGTCGACTTCTAAGAACACACAGAAGATGATCCGATCTACCTAGAGGCAAATGATAAACACTTAATGTGAAATTAAATGGTGACAGCCTTTTCAGAACATGGTCTTGAAAATAAAACACATAGGAAAGTCTCAAACAGAATTTTGGTGTTACACAGCTAATGATGTGGTAGTTGATGTTCAAATGTGTGTGAGCATGTGTGTGAGCTCTTACGTAAAAAAGCCTCTCTTTGGTGGAAAGGTGTTCTATAAATCAAAAGAGAAATAATAAATGACATTAAGTCACTTTGCAACAAGTTATAAATAAGATCTGCGATTCTAATCGGATATCTAGACTTTATGTCCTATAAAACAGTATGAGAGATAAGACAATAAAGTATGCCAGTAAACAAAGATCTCTTTGAACTATGCTTCTTAGACAACTCTATTTATCAAAGCTGTTAGTATTTGAACATACCCTAAAAAACTTTGTGCTGTTGAATTTATATGGAGTCTTGCTTTTAGTTCAACATTCTCAGAAATGCAACTGAAATACATTGTAATTAGTTGACAGAAACATGAGGTCAATATAACTTTGACCTGGTAGATATTCCTGAATACATGAATACCACCTAAAAAGTAAAATGTGTGCACCAATTCTTTTTTTTTTTCTGTTTTGAGAGAGTTTCTACATGTAAGAAGCTTCTGTGAGACAGAGAGTAATACAATAAACAGAGAAAAGAAATAGAGTATATATAATAGCTCATGTCTATCTGATATTAAATCAGTGACTCATTTTTTACCCTGAAATAAACACCTCTTTAGTTAACTTTAACAATATAAAAAAGATAAAAAAAATTACTGTTTATCAAACAACTGGCAATTGAACAGAACATTGACTGGGCAGTTTTGATGGCAACTGGGACTGGAAGTGAGGTGTGTCGGTGGCAGACATGCAGGAGCACAAATGGATGTCATACACCCAGCTTCTCAGTAAACTCAGTCTGTGTGATGCAATTCACAGGAGCCAAGTCCAAACATTCCCAGTAGGAGAGATGATGCAAGGAATCACTAGGTTCTAGAATGGTATGTGGCTTCCTAATTCCTGAACAAGCTGGGATCCCACATATGTAGACTGTCATCTGGGCAGTCACTGGACTTCTGTGGCAAAATCACCAAAGTCACAGCCACTGATACCATAGGATATAGGATGAGAAAGCATTTGACCTTCAAAAGTGGAAGGATTAGAGTGCAAGTAACCGTATTTTCTTTTCCCCGTTATCACTTGAGTTTCTAATGTCAGTTTTGTCTGCATATCATTAACATTTTCTAGAAATTCAAAAATATCCACTATTAATTTAATCTCCAGGTGAACTATAAATTTAGTGGAATAAATGATTAATTATCTGTGCAATACTGAATGCTCGTCTCCTCTCTCCTTATTTTGGTATGTTTATGCCTTGTGACTAAAGCTCCAAATAAAAAAAATCAAAACAAGAAAATTTGGCTCAAAGCAGATCTAAGCAGACCAGACTGAGCAGTCTCATTTTTATCCACTTTTCTCTATTTTTATGATCACTTAGCATAATTTACATTTTTTAAAGTCATGTTGCTTTTGTGTGAGATAAATGTGTGAGAGGGAGGGGTTAGTAATGTTTGTCATTACTCTTAAGTGTGATTTTAAACCACCACATCACACAGATGATATACAAATTTCCTAAATATTGCAAAAAATTAATTCACTTTTTAGCACTTTAGGCTTTATTATCACGAAAAAAGTTCCAGACCCAAAATTCAGCAACCTGATATAGTTCCCAGAGAGAAGATGAATGATGAGGGCAAAGTACTTTAATTTTAAATGATTTGAGTGACACAGTTCCCTGCCCTTACCCTTAGGCATAACACTGAAAATATCTTGGAAGCAAGCTGAATTCAATAATTAGCTTCATTCAACAAGTACTTGTTGTGTATGCATCTCTCTATGCATTACTATACGTGTACATAAACACATTATCTGGGGTTATTGCTGCATAAGAGCTTCGAAGAGTTTATAAACTCATCATGGGTATTGATCACTGCCCGCAGTACATAGTGTTTTCCAAGATGGTATGCAGTGAGCTTTCTTCTTAGAATGCAATGCTGGCTCTCTCATTGAGATAGGGGAATCTCTATTTCCTCCTCTTGAATCTGGGAGTAACTGCAGCTATGGCAGAAATGGTGTCTTGACTTCTGAGTCCACGACATAAAAGGTTTCTTCCTGGTCCTCTTGGGAAGACTCTTGTACTCAATCATCATACCATGAGGAAACAGAAAGTACAAGATGAATTTGTATATAGTTTTTCTGGCCAGTAGCCCTGGCTGAATATGAGTTGCCTCCAGAAAATTTCAGGTGCTGCTTTTGAATTATCCCAGGTGGTGCTTCATGGACCACTGCACCCTACCCAAATTGAAGATTTGTGAGCAAATCATAAACATGCATACTTAAAAATCTGATATTCTTTCAGTTTCTTCCTATTGCATTTTTTGTTTGTTTTTGTTTTTGTTTTAGATTCCTTCTTTCCTAGCGATGTAGTGCTAGAATCTTCCTGAAAAGCTCAGACTGAATTAATCAAGTAGAAAATAAAAAGAGGTGACTAGAAGAATCTAGAAGGTTAAATTACCTCATTGTTGCAAGATTAGACTTGTGCAAAAGAGGAAGGGTCCAGGTGATCCATTCTGGTCTTAGAGAAATTTTATGAGAATATTTAAAAATGTCTTACTATTAAGGCCCAGGGGCATAATTTCATTTTTTCTTTTATTTTAGACAACACAACAATTTTATATAATTACAGGTTCAACATTCATTTATTTACCATATACTATTATCACTATCTTCAATTGACTAGGACTGGCCCATGTGTCATTTTCTCAAAAGGAAACTTGAATCTACAATTGACTGATGTTTTCTCCCAAGACTAAACAGTCACTTCTTGACAAAAAGCCAGGCATCCTAACTTCATGCTCAGTCTTCTTTCGGTGCATACTGAATACCCAAATAGAGACATACTAGGTGAGTTTCTATGCCTATTACTAGCTTTGTGACATTAGGAGTGCCATGCCTTTCTGAGCAATTTTTCATGTCTTTATAAAGACATGACTGAATTACATAATCTCAATACTTCCTTTTTCATAGTTCAGTTATACTCTCTCTCTGTAGTAGTTTTGTACTATATCAGTTTGGTTAAGCAGGAAGTCCATATCTCTGAATGGCTCTGGGTTGGGGCTGGCCACTGAGAAATTGCCATGAGATCTGAAGGCAGAAGTCCCGCTGCTCCAGCCTGTTAGGAAGGTGGGTGGGTGGAGGGCACCTGGCTCCAGGCACATGGTGCAATTGGTGCTCATCAGCTGGCTGCCTGGAGTGTGTGGCATAAGTTGGAGCTATAACTTCACCTTTTACTGGTTCTCCTGCCTCAGGTTCTGTGAGTTCTGGGCTGGCACATGTGCAGTTCTGCAACAGGGGTACCAGCTTCTCCTGCAGGGCACTGGAGCTTTGGGATTCTGCATAGCAAGGGTCAGATGCAGGGAGCAGTTTTTCCCTCTGGGTTCCGGTTTGCTCTCATCACTTGCATTTGTCCCTGTTCTCTCCCACTTTGCATCCCACTTTCCTCTTGACCTCCTCTTAACCTGCCTTTTGAAAACCTGCCCTGCTGTCAGCAGGCACTGTTGAATGTGAAGGCAATGTCTTTCCACAGACTTCTTCACCAGCTCCCTCTCCTGGACCTTTGTCTGGGTCTTTTCTGTGCCCAGTCAACCATCCCCTCCTGCAATTTCTCCACCTGGATTCTTTCACAATTGTATAAGCTCTCATGTAAGTTCTTCATTTCATATGTCTTATAGGGTTCTGCTTCCCTGAGTAAGTCTCAACTGCTGTCTTCAATATGGCATTAACATGGAGACTGACACAGTGAAGGTAAAACATCACAACAGCATTCCTGGTGGATGTGAGTAACCTGTCAATACTACTCAAGTGACAACTGTCTCTTCAAGATGAATATGTATCATCCCAGACCCTTTTCTTGATGAACTTTCCAGAGTGTGCATCCATCTTTTCATAGTTAAAGTATATTTTTAGTACACTCCTTCTGGTACTTAATGTGATGCTGACATACACATTTTTTTTTAATGAAGAATTTTTCACTAAACCCAAATGGGTCCATAGGTTAAACCATCATTGCCAAGAATACCAAATTTGATATTAAATTTTTTTTTTAAGAAATAACAACTTGATGGTAGTCCTCATTATACTTTAAACTAGGACCTCATGAAAAATCGGATGGTGCTCATCTGTGTACCACTGTTGCATGGGGTAGGTCCTGACACAGAATCAGAACTCTTTAAATAGTTGTAGAGTATTTGTTTAGGCAAATGGATTGACTAAAATATAAGTATATGGCAGGTGTTTCTCAAGGATGTTTTGTTCCAGAACCCCAAAATAATTTCTCTAGGAAGAACATTTAACTCCCTTTAATATTTGCCACAACCCTGAGAACAGAATTATAGAGGAGTCTGGGTGATTTTGAAAAGAAGAAAGGAGCTATATAAGGGGCATGAGTCATTTATAGCTACCAACTGTCATTTTATCCTAGGATACTATACTGAGTACAATGGTTTGTTAGTCCCAAACTGATGTTTTCATATAGGGTGCTTATTAGTTTTACAATAGAAACAATAGTGCCACCTGTAAACTAAAATTTAATATTAAAAGTATGCTTTTTTAATGAAAAGAGCGTATCAAGTGTTGGCAAGGATGTAGATGAACAAGAACATTTATATACTGCTGTTGGTTTTTTCATATGGATACTGGATTTGTGGTTGTGTCCAGTCCATGAAAATCTATCAAGTGGTACATTTAAGATCTATGTTCTTTTCTCTATGTTATACTTCAATAAGAAATTTTTTAAAAGGTTGAAAGCTTCATGTTATAGCTGTCTTGGTCAACAATCAAAAATCTACTTTCATTGACTTAGAGGTCCAAAATGTCCTTTAAAATCTGACCTTCTAAAGGCAACTTCTCTATATATTTCCACTGATGCCAACTGCAACTCACCCATCAAGGCATAAAGGAGAAAGATGTATTTCTTTCACCAAGCTATCCATTAATCCACAGTTGGGGGTTTTATACCCCATAAACATGATGACAGAAGTTCTATTAATCTTTCTCAGCATCATATCCACTGCCCCTGAATTGGGTTACACAGTGAAGCAGGTTTAAAATATCTACAACGACCTCCATTTTTCATGGCTACCAGTCCTAGGGCAGCTGACCCAGGCACTATTATCCTGTGTTCAGCGATACTGGGAGAAGAATGGATTCTGATGAATGCAATTTGCTTCCCCAATGACGTATGACAAGCATTCAGAAATCTGGTGCACATGCTGCTGGTGCACATGCAAATATAGCTTCAACTAAAGACTCATGGAGGGCTGTCCTGAGTGAATAGACCCTGGTGGGCAACGAAGGTGAAGACTCAGTCTTCTTAAAAGACAAACCAAGAGCCCTACCAGTTCACACTTGGAAAGTGGGTTGTCTTCATCAAAAAGCAGCTGCTGGTAATAAATGAATTTAATACGTTTAATAAATGAATTTAAGTATCATGGTTGCATAGACAGGTTTTGCGCAGAGTGAAAGACAAGGACAGTTGGAGTGAGCTTGGTGCTATGAGTAAAACAAGGTTAAACAGAGTAACCAAGAGATAGGCCATTACTGATTAAGTAAGAACACAAAAAGTGGGGATGCCTGGATCCTAGCCTCGTCTTTTCTACCAGGCAGAGTGAAGGAGAATGCCATGCCTTTCTCACAGTGTGTTTGTTCTCTGGGGCTGCATAGCAAATTACCATAATTTTTGGAGCTTTGAGCAACAGTTTTATTACATTAGGTTGCTACATATCTAAGGTCCAGGCTCAATACAGTTGAGTCCTCTGCTCAGGGTCTCAAAAACTGCAGTTACGCTGTTAGCTGCATTGCAGTTCTCTTCTGAAGCTCAGGTCCTTTTCCAAATTTATTCAGGTTGTTGGGAGCATCCAGTTGCTTGAAGTTATATGACTATGATCTCCTTTTTCTTGCTATCTGTCATCTATGGATCATTTATATTTTTAGAGGCTACTGGCAGTTTATTATCATTTGTACCTGAAAGGCAGTTCAGGACACATTTCTCCAAACCAATAAAAGTTTGTCTCGATGACTTGCTCTATTCCAACATCTGGACTCCTTTTTAAGAGTCCACAAATGAGGTCAGTTCACCAGGACTCTCTCCTTTTAATCAACTCAACTGATTAAATGTCTGTATTACATCTACAAAAGTCACTTTTGTAGTCCCGGGAGGGACTACCCCATCATATTCTCATCTCTCACCCACACTCACAGGAAGATCAGACAAGGTATCAGCTACACTGAATCCTTGTCTGGAGGCTGCAGGGAGAAATCTGATTCATGCTGTTGGCAGAATTTAGTCCATGTGCTTGCAGGACTGAGGTGCTCATTTCCTTGCTGGCTGTCAGCTGGGTGTCACTTGAAGCTTCTAGTGACTTCATTTCTTGCCAGGTCTTTACCTCCATCTTCAAGCCAGCAAAAGCAGATCAGATCCTTCTCAGTTTTGAATCTCTACTTTCTTCCATATCTGACCTCTAGACTGATTTAAAGGATTAGGTCAGGCCCAGCTGGTCTTCCTACATTAAGGTCAACTGATGAGGGAGTTTTTTATATCTGAAAAATTCCTTTATAGCAGCACCTACATTATCATTTGAATAACTGGGAGAAGTATGTGTACAACAGATGTTAGGAATCTTGGGAGAATATTAGTCTCTGAACTAAGTTGTAACAGTTGGCTATAATGACCACACAAGACATTTGGTACAAAGTGCTTGACAAAGGACCCGACATATTGGCTATTTATCCACAAGTAATTATTCATAAGTTACCCGTGGCACCTAGCACAGTGCTGGCACATCAATATAATCACTGTTTTCAGTGGGTCCTTTATTTCTACCCTTATCCTTTAAAAGAGGCCAAGGGGAAGCATGAGGCCATTAGAGAATATGGGGACACATTTTCTGACTGGTCTGCTGAAAAGCCTCTTTAATTCAGTTTCAACTTCGCGAGGAATTCTATTTTAAAATAAATATTTACAGAAATCATACATACTTTTTTAGTCTGACCAATGAGAGAAAGGAAAAGGGTAAACTAACAGTTGAGCTGCAGTAATGGAAAAGATTTCACAAGCCCTTATGGAATCTCTGCTCTGATATTTTAATATACTTATCGCATGTCATTGAATATCATTTTTCTGGTTCTTGAAGGTATACAGTGTGTTCATATTTGTGCATCTACCACAAAGCTAGTATTCCATTCTCCAAATTATAGAACCTGAAAAATTTTCTCTCCATGTTCCCAGAATGGTTTGGATGAGTTTAAGAGCATTCATAAGCCATACACACTCAAGGGGTATTTTTGCATTTTGAATCGCTCCTGCATCATGCACACAAGGATTCTTTATTTTGGGGGACTTTTTGCAAACCCAGTTCTTCTGTCATTACTCCACGGTAGCACAATTCAGAGTCTTCCTGTTTTGTTTTGATAAATTTCTGTTTTAAAAACTTTTCTTCAACTACATAAGAGAAAATGGCCATGTATCTGAAGAACCAAGAGTTATTTTGATTTGAGCTGTAGGCTCATTTCAAGTTAATTTCCAAGCCTGCCTCATATCGATCAAAATGGACACTGACGATGACATATCTGCCTTGGTCCTTGGAACTATTCCAAATTCTCAGCATGAAAGAGACACAGGCACACACAGGGCATAGGGCCTACATTACTAAATGCTAGCATGGCAAACATGCCCTGTCCTTGAAATCAAAGACAATCTTAGAAGGAATCCTATTCCAAAGGAAAGAACAAATTCCCTTCTTACTAGTTGAGAGGGTGCTATGCTGTGCCACTCTCCTCAGTCGTTGTTACTAGAGATGCTGGTGGCTGATAATTTTGAGAAGACTGTAGGAAGATTATTCTCTGCCCAAGGGAGCACCTCGCCAACACTCACCTGCTCTTCCTAAAGTCAGCCTGCATCCAATGACTGACTTTTGCAACAGTCCATAGGCTCAGTCTCTTCCCTCAACTTTATGCGACTCTGAGAGATCATCAGTTATGGGCCAGATTGTGTCCCTTCAAAATTCATGTGCTGAAATCTTAACCCCCCAGTACCTCAGAATGTGATTGTATTTGGAGAGAGGGTCTTTAAAAGATCATTCAACTAAAATGAGATGATCAAAGTTACTCCTAATTCAATGTGACTAATATTCTTCTAAGAAGGGGAAATTTGGACACAAATGTACCCAGAAGGAAGACCATGGGAAGACACAGGAAGAAGATACCCATCTACAGCCAAGGAGAGAGGCCTCAGTAGAAACTGATTCTGTGTCCACCTTCATCTCAGACACCCAGTTTCCAGAAATTTGAGAAAATACATTCATGTTGTTGAAGTTACCTAGTCTGTGCTACCTTTTTATGGCAGCCCTAGCAAGGCAATACTCTATCCCAGCTCCGGCGTGGTAGTAGACTCAGCTGATGCCTTTGCTGTGACTGCATCACACTTCAACTCCTCATTCTTTCAACCCTGCTTCTTTCATTTTACTTTGTCTCCCCTTGCATATTGATAAAAGGATGATGCAATCAAACTTCTGCTTGCAAATCTCCTTCTCAGAGCACTTGATCTAGGACAACAAACCCTCAGGTCTTAATGTAGAAACCAGAGATTGACCAGGCATCTGCATGTATTTGCCTGAAAGCTTTTTTAGTGCTTGGAAATTCTGACTAAATATCAAATATATTTTGAGTTAATGCCTCTCACCCTAGCAGCTATCAACCAAACATTGATATGAGTATCATTAAAGGTTCCAATATTTGTGTGGTAAAACTGTTTTTCAGGGGGAATACAATTCTGGTTGCTCGGAGTGGTAACTTGATCACATGCCCTGTCTTGACTGTTTTCACCCATACTTGATCTACAAATAATCTAACCTGTACCCTAATCCTTATTGTAGTGGATGGCATTGGGGAGAATCCAAATCAAGAGATGAGAAGGAAGCTGGTCAAATATCAGCTTATTCTCTCAGTATCCATTTTGTCAAAGGTCAATTTAATATAATCCAGTTTTATTTCAAAGTGTAAATATCCTTCTCATATTTTGCTCTCACTCACATTGTGCCCTTAAACTGGGAAGACAGTGCCAGGAATAGTTCCTTTGACTCAAAGTTCTTCACAATCTATGCCATGACATGAAATTACCCTTCCAATGATGGAGCTATTGTTTATCAAGCACTCATGCAGTGCATATGTCAACTCGGGGAACCCAGCTGCAACCTCCTATTGTATGGTTAATACTCCTGCCTCTGAGTACACTCTGTTTCCTTTTTCTTTTATTTGATTAAGAACATCTGCAGAGGTGGTTCAGCTATAAAAGTTCATAATTACTCTTTTTTTGTCACAGTAATTAAAAATTTCAAGGAAGAATTGTCATTCATTGTTGCTTCTGAGGTTGCCCACAGAGGAATGTGTTTTATAAAAGCCCCAAAATCACAACCTTGAAGAAAAATGCCTTCAGGAGGAGAAATAGAAATTTCTCCTCAAAATGAGAATGCAATGCCAAATCACAAGTTGTCTCTGAAGCAGCAATGCATGAAGGGAGTCCAGCACAGAGCTGTGTGAACCGTCCTTGCATTCTTATTTTATCAGCATGTCCATTAGCATGTGACATGAATGCCAGCACCATGTACAGTCCAAAGGGAGCTCATGAACATATCTTGGGAAAGAACATTTTGTGAGCACAAAAGCTGTTTTGTCCAACTGGTATGTCTCACACTTCGGCAATAATCTTTTTGCTCCATAGGCAAACTCCAAGACAACAATCACTTGAGTTATTGTCCACAGTTTTGTGTCTCAAATAATAAGTGTCAAATCAAAATGTCCTTTGAAAGTTGGGTGGTGGCAGCAGCGGAGGTAAGTATGTGAGATCCTGTAGGTGGATGCTAGTTGGTGTGTGTGCAAAAGACATTGATGGTTAAGACAGTGATCCATTTCTGACCCTCTTCTCAGTTCCCCCCTCCTCTTTCTCTCCTAGTCTGCACTATCTGCTCCAAACCTAACACTGATTGTTATATATTTTTTTCTACTGGTAGCTATTTCTTATCAACTCTCTTTAAATACCAGATAAAGGAAACATACCCACTAGGCTGTAAGCTCTTGGGGGCAACAATTTTTACTTTAGTCATCTTTTCATATAGAGTTAGAAAAAGGTCTCAAGTGGGCTGCTTCACTGGATCTGTAGGCTACAAATGTCCTGATTATCACAACACTCTGGCTCAGGGATGTCCCCAAAAGAGACCATTAGAGTAAATTAAATGTTGGCCATTTGCTCTTACTCTGGAAGAAATAGTCAAATAGCCTGTACCCTTCTCCATCCAATGCTCTGTGGTATGTCCATCTCCTATTCCCTCTTTCTATGCCACCTACCATCATCCTGCTAGGTTTAAATAGGGCTAGTCTCTACTTCATATTTTGAAAATCAAACTCAGAACAATCAGTGGTCTTAACAGTTAATTCTTTTTCAAATATTTATCAGAGAATACTTTCTAAGGATTCTTATATTTTCTTGAGGGGCTTGTGATGGTGGTGCCCAACTATGCCTAAATGTATTCATTTTAATTTTGAGCTTTATCACATGGTATTTTTTTTAATGAACTGGATAAAATGTTCACATTTGCATGTGTATAAAACAGCATTACTCCCTCCAGTCTTTACTGATCCTCCATGAACACAGACTCTGCCTGTACAGTTGCTTCAAGTCCTCTCTAGAACATATTCTGCTTGGGGACTGGAAACTCAGTCCAGAAAATCATTACTTAAATATATAGAGTTAGTGTGCTTGGTATATTGGTACATATGATGATTGCATAGCTTATAGAAAATGGGTAGATGGATGGATGAATGAATGGATGAAAGAAAGAGATAGGTGATAGATATAGATAGATTGGGTAAACACGAATAAATATATTTTAATTTCCAGAATTATTTATTTTTCAGATACTAAAATCTTAAACTATCATTTCATTACATAAAATCTACAATTGGAAATCAAAGTCATTGTGAATATCAAAATCTCAGAGTAAGAGATAGTAACAGAAAAAGACAAATAATTATTAAATACTTTTATGCTAGAATATGAGATATGTGGTTTCACATGTGTAAGCTCAGGTCAACCAGAACACTTCATATGAAATAACTATTATTATCCTAATTTTGTAGTAAGACAGTCTTCTTAGTTCTTTTAAAGCAAAACAAAATGATTTAAAAAACAAAAGAAAAACCAATAAAAATAAAAGAAAGAAAAGGAAAAGAAATAAAGAGAAGACAAAACTAGAGCATAGACGTATCAAATGAATGTCAAGCTTTTTTCATTCCTAGGGGCGGTATGGGAAAAAAGAACAATAATAACCAGGTACAACTAAGATCATTTTAATAGAGGGTAAAAGAATGACATCTTGCTGAAAATAGCCAACAGATGTCCCACATATTATACTGAGTCTTGTTATATAACATTACTTCTGTAATCCCTTAAAAATCTATTTTCTGTACTCGATTCTGCTCTAGCATCTGTGATGCTAAATCCTGTAGTGACTGATTCCTGGTTTTCATCGATATTTTCAATGCCAGTTGCAGGTCAAAATTTAAGAGCATAAAAATAGAGTTTGTTTGCATTTTCAGCAGGAAAATTATGCTTTAATTGTATTTCTGCTATACCCAATAATATTCCATTCAGCCACACTTCAGCAGGACAGGAAGTGCCCAAATTACAAAGATGTACTAGTGTAATTGGAGGAGTGGCGCAATTTAGAATAACTACTCAGTTGCTTAGAGAGACACATTCCTAAAATAACATTCATTGTCAAAAGACCACACCAAGCTTTCTACCTGAGGTTTGGATTTTTTTCATGAACTTAATTCAATTATTTATTTGTTAAAAACACATCAATTCTCTGTTATACTTTTTGGGACTGTTGGGGGAAAGAAAGTCAAATTCATTTTTGTGAACAGATGTAAGAAGTATTTGGAAACAATCACAGATAATGTGTTCATTGAAAAACTTTAACCAGGATTCTGTTTCTAATATAACTTCTCAACTGTGAAACACATACATATATTCTGGAAAACAAAGTTTTTAAAGTTTACTTTAATCACAAGTTAAATAATTGGGTAATATGTGAAGTCATAAACTTTTTAACTATGTAGTGCTTCACTGTGAGAAAAGTACTATTTTTTAGGGAATTATGTATTTTTTTTTGTCTCAATGCTGAAGATCTTGCTACAGCCTAATTGGTTTGCCAGATAGTCTATTAATGCAGTGCCTATGCCTTTTTTTTTTTTTTTTTTATCTTAATCAGCAACCTTCAGCCTTACTTCATTTCTAACCAATGGGTGAGAAACAGAAGAACCCTTCTGGACTGCATGTATCAGTGGCCTTACATTGGTATAGAGCTCTTGATCCTGCTCAGTAGTGGAAAGACCATTTTTTTCCTTTGGTGCCTAACCAGGAAATGACTTAGTTCTGCCAAAATGAACTAAAACTGTACTCTCATTGCCACCAACTGGGAAAATGCAGTAGGAATAAAAGTCAGGGCAATCAGATTAGAGAAAATAGCTGCCATATCAAGGAAATAAATGTGAATGAATGCTTCCACTTTGCAGAATATACTGGAGGGCAAATGAATGTAGAAGCTGATTGAAAAGGACTGATTAAAGAAAAGTACCAAACATCTCCGACATCTGAAGCAGTCCGGCATGGGGACAAACCAGAGAGGAAGTCTATGAGATTACTTCACGATATTTACCAGAAAGTAACTTCGAATGCTGAGAGTTCCAAATGGAGACCCTCTCATGCCAGCTTTGATGATAACCTGAGAAATTCTGGTGAATTGCAAATATACATCTTTCATCTTAAAACCACATATAGTTTTTAAAAATTCTACTCAATTACGTATTTATGCCCTTTTTAAGCATAAAAATGTTTCTTTTTCTAAATGTTTACATAAAGTTGGGGCTCCTGGAAAAGATGGCATGTCTCTTGCATGCCTTAAAATCTACCCAGTTAATATGACAAGGCTCAGTTTTAGAAAGTCATGCATCTTGCACCTGTGGTAGAATAGGAAAAAGTGAAAAGAACAGGCCCAAATTTGGAGAGTCCAGATGGCATATGACCTTAGTTACTTGCATACTTTATCACTTCTAGGGAAATGCTTAATCCTTCTAATCTCAGTATTTTTGACAGTAAAATAGAACTAATAGACTGATACCACATGATTGTCCAAATAGTCAAGGGGATGGTGTATCCGAAATAATTATCACATAGCTTTTACTCTTTACATAGTTATACGTGCAAACCTTTACTCTACATCTCCAGGTCCACTTTGAGAAAAGCCCTAGTTTTTAAGGAATTATATTTTTATCTTTGATTTTGAGGGTCTCACTTCTATCATATTGGTTTACCACATATTTTGACCATG
Organism: Solenodon paradoxus; assembly: GCA_004363575.1. Lineage (NCBI taxonomy): Eukaryota > Metazoa > Chordata > Mammalia > Eulipotyphla > Solenodontidae > Solenodon > Solenodon paradoxus. The sequence goes on from RJWH01000003.1 coordinate 1,279,603, forward strand.
TGGGACCCAAGATGTTTCCCATCTTGGTAGAAACTTTAGCCATGTTCTGGTTGTGTAGTCATTGTGTATTAAAGTTGAAGGTTAAAATAAATGGTAATGAATTCCAAACACACTTATCTAATATACTCATTCACAATGGTCTCTATTTTTCTGTAAGATTAAGACAAGATTATTATCTGCTAATTAACTTGGTTAAGAGTACACCCAGCGGGAAGGTAATATGCCTTACATATCTTCACATTGCAAAAAAATCATAATTTTCAAACTTTAAGAAGCATAAAACCTGCAAGAAAAATTGTTGATGCCTAACCCTCCTCACAGATATTATCATTTGTAGGTTTGGAATGTGCCCAGGAATCAGTATTTTTTATGGTTATCCACCACCTCTGCACATTTCTCTTCAGGTGGTAATTCTTCGCATGATCTTCACATGACCTCTTAGAACACCAGTCATCAGATTTATGGCCCACTCTAATCTAGTATGAGCTCACCTTAAGTAATTACATCTACAAATACCCTATCTCAAATAAGGTCACATTCTGAGATTCCAGGTAGTTAATCAGACTATAGTTTAAGTGAGAATAGTGTGATATCTCTTATCAATGTTCTAGGCAGTAATCAGAATACTGTTCAATGATGTTTTAATACAGTAATCTCCTTGCAACATGCTTCTGTGCTTCCCATAAAAATCCTATTCTTTATCATAATATATCTGATCAGACAATCTCTACTGATATGTAGCATGGCTCATTAATGAAACATTTTTTTCCTTCTGCCTTGTAGTTTTTCCTATCCTCTTAGATATCATAGTGTATCAAATGTTGAGCTGACAATAAATATTAAGTTGAATTTATGTACTCATCTTTCAAATAGTGACAAGGATTATGGAGGAAACAGGATGTATATGACAGAAATATTCCTATTTTCAAGGAGAATTTTCCTGGACATAAGAGATGAGCCTTTACACAAATATTACAATGCTACACAGATAGCAATGGCTTTTAGTTCATTTATAAATCTTACTGCTACCACCAACGAGCTGTGCAACCTTGGGCAAGTTACTTACCATCACTAAGGCTCAATTTTCATGTCCATAAAATGGGGATTGTGTTTTTCCCCACTTACAAAGTGGCTTCAAGGAATAAGCAACTATCTGTCTTAAGTGCTAGACACACAGCAAGTGCTCAATAAATGTTAGCAATTATGCAGAACCCAGAAATGAGGGGTGTTTGATAGGTTGATGATATTTTTATGGATTATCATGATTCCCACTGGATTATAAACTCTGCCTGCTGGGATCTCATAATTATACTCGTCTAGTATCTTTCTTAACTCTTGGAAGATCATCTCCTCATAGGAGACTTGTATAATGTCAACAAATGCAGTCCTGGTCAACTGCTTCATCGAGTGACTCTGTCAGTCCCTTTGTTGAGAGCAAAATTTTACATGTTCTAGGTTTCTGCTCCTATTCATAGCTTTATCTTTAAAAGATGTAAATTTTTGTTATGCAAATATCTGCAGGCAGATGGCAGAGCATATTAGATTGATGGTTGGCAAGAGAGAATATCTAAGTAAAGTGTATTTGAGGGAGTTAAGATTATGCATATAAGGCAGAAGTGGGAATGCCTGAATAGTCAAAGAGGGCCCCTCATATTTCTACACAAATGCCATGAACTATAGGCTTTTCTGATGACTAATTGATATAAGTTACAGCATGATTTTTCTTAAAATCCAAGGGCGTCAAAGTAGCAATGCAAATTTCAGATGCTAATTAAATATCTTTCATTTTTCTGGAGTGCTGGACTTTCATTTGCAGCTTTCTGATCACGCACTGAATGCTTTCTTGTTTTCACTTTGATGTGATTACTATGATATTGATTTTTTAAATGGGCCTGTGGTAGAATTTCTACGCACATTCCAAGGAAAATTCTACCATGACTTTTACATTTGTACTTGAGAAATTATCCTAAATATCTATCTGGAGTCTTGAAGTTAATGGATTTTCAGCTACTTAATTTGGTCCGTGACACCAAAATACCTACCATATAAATTCATTTAAGGATCAGTTATTGTGAGTAGCCCTATTTATTTAGAAAAAGTCTTGATTATACTGTTGCAAAAGCACTGAGGGAAAACATCACATATAATTAACAGTATGAATATATGAACATGAATTCGTGTTCACATGCAAAATATTACTTTGCTCACACTGTATATTTAGAGAGAGCAGTAATCAGACTTTATCTAAATTAAAAATTTGAGTCATCTTCCAGAAAGAAACCCCTACTTTCTTTGAACTTGTTCTAATGGAGTCAGTTGCTAAAGACTGGGATCCAGTGATGATGTGATCTAATGGCATCAGTGTAATAGTCTGTTTCACTGTTAAATTGTTTTTTATGTCCATTATCTCATATAATTTATGATTACACTTGTGGTGTCTAGACTAGAGGTGCAGTGTCGAGATCAGAGTTGTAACAAATGACCTTATTTCACGAATGAAGTGAGGGTAGCCCAGAGAAGGTAAGGGAGAACTCAGTGCCATCAGGTGGTAAGAAGGACAGAGATTAAAATCTAGTCTTCTGTTTCCTGTCTCCTTTATTAATGCTTACTCCACTAAATAATGCTGCTTCAGAATTTAACTCATCTCTAGTCAAATTCTTTGGAACAACGGATCTTCATATTCAAGAATAAATCATCTACCTTACTAAGCAAGATCAGATGCTAACTTCTTGAAAGAAGAAGAAAATTTCTGGGACAAAGGAGGTAGAGTATTACATATATGTCCTATGCAGCCTTGGGATGCGTAGTCTGTCCCAAGTGCTAACAACTTTGGGTTGTCTGTCTATTATACCTGTCTTTCTATCTACCTACCTAACTTCTTTTGCTCAATTGATTAAGCAGTTGATGCACTGACCCATCCAGTCATTCAGTGTTCTCTTTCATGCAATATTAAAAATGAAAAAAATCTAGAATTATTTATGGTATTCAAAATGGCAAGGCAACCAATATAATGTTGAGTTTGGTATTTATTTTTTTGGAATGTGTTTCTGTTATTTCTATTAGGAGAGTAAATGACCAAAGGGAATTGAAAAATAAGTTCACAATGGCTAATTTCTTTGGTATCTTCCAGAGGCAAAAAAAAAAAAAGACAAACTATTTGCATATAAAAAATGATGTCTCGGATTTTGTCTCATTGATTGGTTCTGGGTTTTGACTGTTAACAAATCAGATTAAAGACTTCTCTTTTCTCATCTTTGAAATAAAGGAATTTAAATTAGAAATCTCTAAGGGTTTAATTACTCATAAATGTTATAACTATCGATGTAACTTTTCCAATGCTCCTATCAGTCTACATCCTAGGCACCCAAATGACTGTCATGCCTGTAGATCCAACTTTGCTTTTATCAGTAAGTCACAGAGTCTACCCTGACAGTGGTTTTCAACATGTAGAGGGAGCATTAAGAGCTGAATCTTGTTTTCCATTGTTCTTGTGTTGGATTGTGCCACTATGACCCTAGAAATAGCTTTGTTTCAGACTCCTCTCTTGTGTCCCTGGTGTCCTGTGCCTTTTGCACTCTTCCTCCAACTGAACTGAACTCACCTGCCTACTTTTTATTAATTTCTCTTTCTCTGGTCTTGGATTTTTACTTTCTTCTTTGGAATTCACTGAAAATGCCACTGATATATGGGAGGGGATAGAGTTAGAACTGAATTCATTTGTTTAATTTTTGTTATATTTGTTTTCTAGGACTGGATGTTCATAGGCATATTACTAATTACCTCTCCCTTAACAAATAAACTTTCACCCAACAAGATCAAACAGCACTGCTTGGACCTCCTGTAGTCATTCTGGGTCCCCCGTTCTGCCACCTGGACCTAGAATTATTCTGGACCTCTCCTTTCCACCATTATAACTAGATTCTGACCCCCCAAAATTGATAAAGTCTACTCATATTTCCTTGGATGCAGCCTTTGATCACCTCCTGCCTTCATATTCCTTCTGTTCTCACTTACTACCTTTGGCTCAGTTCATTTTCCTCACAGCGGAGTGTGGGCTACCCCAAAATCAAGGCCAACTTGTAAAATGAAGATAAAGCCATTCCATCTCACAAGGATGATGTGAGGATAAAAATGAGATCACACGGATGAAATGCTTTGAGAAACTTAAAAGTGAAATATACATATGAGGCTTTATGATACAATTTCTTTAAAGATAAAAATTTCAACAGATCAGAAGTTTTTGTTATAAATATTTACTTTTATATAAAAGAGCAAAAAATTTCTCAGACTTGGTATGTGCATGGACTTTATAAATTTACCCTATGTGGGCAACATTTTATGTGTTTAAAAAATACTTTATGGTTTGTTTTTGGAGAGGATATTGCTTTATTTTAGTTGTGTTCTACATGTTTCTCATCCTCTCAGAATTAACAAGGTACCTAGGGAATACTCCCATGAGAGTAGTAAAATTGCCAGAGCAAAGAATGTAAATACTCAAGGTTTCCTAAGGCTTAGTCTTGGAAATAAAGCCAAATCCCTTCCCTGTCCTTCCGTGGCCAAAGGAAGTCATGTGGCTGAGGCAAAACTCAAGGAATTAGGACATACTATTTTCCCATAATGAGACATGACAAGGGTGTTCATATAAGAAGTTATTAAAAATCAGGGCCAATGTGTCAATCCATCAATGTGATAAAAGAGTTTTATAATTAGTCATCCTGGTTTCAGAGACTTTGCTCAAGTACAATACCTCACTGCCTCTCAAGAGATATTTCTATTTCTTCTCTTCAATTAGTGATATATTAGGAGTCTCTATTGAGTGATAAGGAATAAAAAAATGTGGCCTGATAAAATTTTAGCTGGATTAAGAGTTCTACATATAGAGAGAAGAAAATATCACACATATGCATATGAGGAAAGAATTTATGCAGGCAACAATGCATAATATACTTCCATAATAATAACTACACTGGTGTATATATATGTATGTATGTAATACGCATATGTAAAGATATAAAATACATAGATTCATATATTTATGTGTTGAATATTCAAAGCAGTTCCCAAAACTACCTGGGCTTTTTATTATTCTTACAAACACTACCAACTTTTAGGGAAGCATTTTCAGTTTTACAAATGCTTTCTCCAAAAAAAAAAATCAAAATGCAAGTTCACTATTTTCCTGATCTATTTATTTAAAAGGTTCAATCTGTCTTAAATCAGAACTATTTTGAAAGCAAAATGATGCTTATCATTTTTATTTTCATATGCTTTTGTGTGTAGGGGATCCAAGAACTCATCAAAAGCTAGCTGGGCCCACTGGATTTTATCTCAGTTATTGTGATGTGGCTACCCTAGGCAATCTCTTCTCATCAAAACACAATTGCCAGAGAAATAGCTATGTGGGTGGAATACAATTGCCAAAGAATAATGACATGAAATGAACCCCTCGAAGTCATCCTTCGAATGTAAACAGTAAAGTTTCAGTGGTCTGAAAACAAAATTTAAGGATATAGGTAATACAGGAAAAGTTCAATTGACAATTTTTATATCAAATTTGCTAATAAATATATTAAGGACTCTAAGAGATGGAAAATTAAACATTTTGCATAGAAATATAAGAAATCTGAAAATCATTATTTAAAAAAATCATTTTCTTCATTTATAATATGAAATAAATTCAAAACTAAAAACATAGGGTGTTGCTTGCTTTGTCTCTTATTAGGAAAGGGGTTAAAGTATCACAAAGAGGAGAGAATCGGATGCATCACAACTCTTAGATATATGGACTTGATATTCTAGGTTGATAACTGTTCAATCTTGACAAGAAAATTAATGGACCTGAACCTTAGGGTATATAATGAAACATTATATACCAGTTTTTTTCTCAAACTTCTTAGACTCACAAATTTAAGAGGCTGGAATGAGTGATCACTTCTACTTAGTGATACAAAATTCAACTTTGTTGTTTCCAAAAATTCAGTGGCTGATGATTGTAGGCTATTATCATTTTCATTTAGACTACAGGTTCAGGGACTTTGGAGTGAAAAACCAAGCAGTGAGTGATGGGTTAGATATTTCAAAAAAGTCATATAGGTTTCAAATTACAAGGAGACTAAGTGAAGATTTGGGATGAATAACCAGATATAAGGAACTAGTTCTTTTGTACATCATCAGGGATAGATCAGTGTTTTAATAACCTAGAGGAATATAATGCTATCCATATTCAGAAAGTCAGCACTTAATAAAATTGTTTTATCTATGGTTTGTAGAAAACCAAGTTTTCAGGAATTTGAGGAAGATGATAAAGAAACACTGGGTCTCGATGGTCTGAGAAGGAATAAGAGCAGAATGCAGCAATTCAGATAAACCAGAAACAGAGAAAACAGCTAGTGATCAGAGGACAGGCATGTGCCCGAGCATAATACAGGTGCCACTCATCAGAGACCTCAAGGACTTTTTGTGATGACCAGCAGTGGCTCGTGTTAGAGAAGCAGGAGAGTATGCAGGAACATGGTCAGTTGGCTAAAAGACAGTGTGGAACAGCCACTTAGACACAAAGGAAAAGGATCCTATTAGCAAGACGTTCTGCATCTTATTCCTAGAGACATTTTCTCTGTGTTAAAAGCTTGGCCTTACTCAAGCAAATTCCACTGAGCAAGTCACAATGAATATTATATATTTTTCAAAGATGTCTATGGTTAAATGATGTTGGGAAACACTGGGTGTTTATCCTTGTTTAAAGGTTAAAAGGGTTTTTTTAATAGCTTGGTTGTCCTTCATGGTACAGCCCTGTCTATCAAAAATTTAGTCTTAGTAACCTACAGAGAAACTTGCAGACCAAATGCATGTCATTGTGGGTGCCCACAGGCCATATTTTTGCAAAGAAAACCAGATATCTTTATTGAACTCAAGCCAAGTCTCCTTATTTCTCTAATTGAAGAATAGACATCCAGGGGCCCTTCCTTCTGGTTTCCATTTAGCAAGGCAATCCTCATAGGCACAGTCTCTCATGTATAAAACTGGATGTTCTACAAAGAAATAGTTGTGGTCTATTTGCTAAGCTTCTGCCCAATTAGACCCATATTGCTTCCTTGAAAACTCTTGAGGTTTACTATAACTTGGCATTGCTCAACTTAGGACGCTGCTCAAGGAGGTCCGTGTCAGATTACATTAAAGTCCACCAGCCACTTGTGTCAAAGCTCCTATAGATGGTCCATTTCAATGTATCACTTATTTTCTGAAAGCAATTCATAAAACAAAAGAAGCATGGCAAGATATAAATAATTATAGAAACTAATTTACAACTAAGGTATATATATGTATATATAGACATACATTTTTTTTTCACACACACACACATATACATATATGTAGGTATGCTTTTTTCCTGACCAGCCACATGTAACTAACAGTCTAAGTAGATTGATATGGTGAGTTTTATCTCCTCTTTGAAAAGATTATACCTTAATTCTGGATAACAGAGGGGAAAAATAATAACCCATAGATAATGACTCCTATGATTCAGTTTGTATAACTTCCCTCCAATGGGTTGTAATGAAATTGCTTCTGCAGAAGAAATAGTTGGTTTTAAGAGAGAATGTTGATCATCAAAAGCATTTATTGTCACAAATACTTTCAAGTCTCATTCCAGTCAATGAGAAAGAATCCATTCCTTTTCATACACAGAGAAAGAAGACCATTCTGTAATTGCCATGGTGCTACTATTATTATTAGATACCCATTCTGAGTTTAAGAAAGGTCCAAGAGATTGAGTTGAAGTACTGTTTCTTCCACGGGAAATACGAGTTACCCAGATGCAGACGGACTCCTGCAGGCCTCGTGGAATCTCATGCTCAGTCTGGGCTTTCCTAGTGACCTGATTGCTGGCAGCTCTCAGACTCACTCTGGTAGAAATGCTCTGATGCATTGTGAAGAGAATGGAGAGCAAATGACATTTGTTGCTTGTTCATTTTCTAGGTTTCTGAAAGGAACTTTACAGTTTATCTCATTTAATTCTCACTAGAACATTCAGGTTAAGTATTTCTGCGTCTATTATGCAGATAAGGAAATTAAAGTCATAGTACTAGTTTTTACTGTTTACAATGGATCTTGCCTTGAGTTATGACTCAGAATTATATTAGATATTTGACTTTGAAGAAATGAACTATCCTAGTTTCCTCTCATTCAAAACAGGGACAATGCAGTTAAGATAAAATAATAACTACAATAATTTAATAAGCTTAATCATTGTTAGTTTTGCCATCAAAACACTAATATTTCAATAATATAATTGATATTTATTACTATTTTAATATATTAATGATTTACTCAATATATGAATATGTCCATTAGAATTAGTAAAATAATGCTGTTACTATTTTAATATAGCTATAGAATATTAATAATACCAATAATTCATATTATTTATGCAGTGTTATTAATTATGCTAAATACCAGACAAGATTTCAATAGCAGACCCATTCTATTCTACTCTTTCATAGTGCCTTCCATGGGAAGAGGGAGGAAGAAAGAATATGTATCGGTTATCTTTGCTACATAATACTCTCCAAATTTAAAAGAGTAACAATCATTTGTAATCATCAGTTTCTATGGGAATTTGGAAACAGCTTGACTCAGAAGCTAAGGGTTTTACATGCCTTTCAATGATGCTGCAGTCAGATATCATGGTGCTGAGTCATTTCAAGGACTAACATGGTTTGGAGGGTCTGTCTCTATGTGGTACTCAAATGACAGAAATTGGTGTTGGCTGTTAACAGGGGATTCCAGTTTTTCCCACAGGAACCTCTCCCTTGAGTACTCAAGTGACTTCAGAGCATGGTAGCTGGTTAAAAGAGTTAAAAAGGCAAGCAAAATTTACGAAGCTTTTTATGACCTGGTGTTAAAAGTCACACACTGTCACTTCTACTATTTCCTGCTGGCCTATAAATCAGCCTCAATTCAACATGCAAAGTGACTATAAAAAGGCATAGATACTAGAAGGTAAGGGCCCATCTTTGAGGGTGACTACCACAAAATGCAATGTTTAAGGAAAACTATAAAACTATTCAATCTATCAGGTGTTTATTGAGTGTCTATTCTATGTCATTCTTCTGAGATATGAGATAATTAGACAAAATCATTATATTGAAGAAGTCCTAATTGATTCAGTAATTTTTTAAGTTACTTAAACCTAGAAAGACATATATATGATGGAATAAAAAGAACTGTATCCAGGAAGAGCTATGGGAGCACAAAGGGAGAGATGGGACTCTAACTGGGTTGAAGAATTAGGCAATGGGAGTTTTGGGGTTTGACCTTGACCTTAAGAAATGAAGAGGTACTTGACAAGTAGGATTGAGATTTAGGTCCACCTAGGTACAAGCTTTGGAAAATATAGAATGTGCTTTAATAACAAGAAATCATTCTGCATGATTTGACAGTGATGCAGACAAGATCTGACTTATCTTTACAGGACACAGGTAAGTCTCTAAGTTGAATTGAATTGTATGCTCCAAATGTCCTAGAAGATCATCTAATTCTTATACTGTCATTTTAGATATTATACCCCCCAAAACAGACTCTGTGGGCATTACCCAAAGTCATCTAGAGAGGGACAGCATTGGAAATGTAACAGCGTTTGCTACATATACTATCCTCCCCTTATATTTTATTAGACCATGAAATCAGTGATGAGAAGAATGATTGACTCAAGGCTGATAATCTATCACCAATCACTGGCCATATTTTTGATGAGACAAATTTGGAAAAAAGTAACACAGAAATTTATTTATAGTGATGCTAATTTCTCCTAATAAAATGCAAATCAGCTGTTAATGATGAGTCAACTCTACTTGGTGAATCAAGTATTTGACTATTACAAATCTTTATTTTCTATAAAAAAAACCACAGCCCTATTTTAAGTATGTATCTTTCTTTTCGCTACACTCATTTGATATTCTTGTTTTCCCTTCCTAATTTACATATACACTAAAAAAAACTCAAGGGCACAGCTTCTAATCCCTTTTATTAGCAATAACTAAAGTCAATGCACAGTTTCCCCAAGACATCTTGAGCTCATTTGCCATAGGATCCCACCAGATAAAATCGGAATGCCTGTATCTGCTTCCTACATACTGATATACATATAACATTTCCATATATAAAAAATGGCATGTGTGTTAAATAGTGGCAGCAGTTTAAAACCTTAAGAAAGAGTTAATTAAATACAATCTAGAGCTGAATTTAGGAAAATAAGTTAGGGCATGGAGAGTCTAGCTCACTTGCTCAGGGTGCTAAGCTGTTATTTTGAGGGTAATTTTGAACATTATTCTCATTTGAGGATTCTATTTTCAGTCATTAATTATAGATATTAATAACAATGAATGCTAGAAATAGTCATATTATACTGTGGATCTCATTTAAGTAGATGCAACTCATTTTTTCTGTGCATTTTGGAGTACTGTCTAATATAATTTTAATAGTTCATTTGAATGGTCCCTATGAGGCTGTACAAAGGATCAACTTCTATTAAATGCGAATTCATCATATTTTTCACATTTTATTTATCATATTTGGTTAAGAAGACAAGAGGAGGGAAAAGCAAAAAAATTCAATGTATTCCTACTAACAGAATTGATGACTATAGTTGTTTTGCCGCATGCTGTTTTACAGGAGAGCTTAATGAGTCAGGGATTTTCCATGTTATGGAATGGTTATAAAACACTGGTACATTTAACACTTATTTGGGTAGTTTGTTGAAAATGCAGATTCCAGTTTCCAGCCTCATGATTGATGAGGTTCATTTACCCTCCCCTCCATTGCCTGTTCCGCTCCACGCACAGGGAGCCACACAATCCTGGTAGCCTTGCCCTGCAGGTTTCAGTCACATTTGGTCAATGGAATCACTGACAGAAGACTGGCAACATATTAAGGGGAAAGCTTGGGGTATTACTTCCCTCTCATTATGTTTCATGGGAATCTCTGGCAGTGACTGTGTGGCTTCTGAAACACTAGCTGATACAGGACACTCTTGGCCCCAGCTCCTGACTGATAGCCCGGTCTTTTGGGTTGAAAATGAACACTATCACCTGTGTTCCTTCCACACCAGAGCTGGGAATGGCTTCCTGATGTTGCTAACATTTGGGTTGTCTCATTCTCTGCTGTTTGACTCTTTCCTTAGCCCTGAAAGCAGGATCTGGACAGCACAATGCAGCATCCACTAAGAGGAGCAGACTCTGAATCCTTACAAGAAGCTTCTCTCTCAGCTTTCATTTCTTCAGAAGCTACACACACACTGAAACACACATGCATGTGCCTATACGCATGCACAAAATACATGCAAACATACATACACACAGACATACACATTGTGCCTGCACATAAATACAGACACACGTGTGCATACAAATATGTACATATAAGCACATACTCATGTAAATACATATGTGCATATATATGCATGCATTTTCACACAGACAAATGCACAATACACATTTACACACATTCATGTACCATAGTCACACATGCTCATAGTTACTTGCATGTACACACGTACCCAAACATGAAAACACATACATGCACACACAAACATGTTCCTGAGAAAAAATTCACTGAGGACTGTGAAAAAAAAAAAACAACAACCCAAATATTGCCCTCAAATATCATTTGGCTACTGACATTAGTATTTTCAGTATTAAAACTTATTTCTATTTGAATTACTGTGCAAAGTCAAATCACATAGCTCCAACAAAGGGCATGTGTAGGTAGAGCTAATCTGAATTCTTAGCTCTAGTCTCAGTTTAAGGCTTAAATATTGAGTCGAACAAGCCCCAGAGATAGCAGAGTGACATTTAGATAACATTTTCCATGAGTTTGCAAAACAACACAAACATAACAGCACATGAAATCAGGAGTTGAGAATAGGTCACCTGGAGATGGATTTTATTTTTCTTTAGCCCAGTTGCTTCCAGGACAAAGACTGGGAGTCAAGACAGCCTTATCTGTCTAGCACCTGATACTCTGAGGGCAGAATCTGAGGACTGACAGAGTCACAATTGACTGGACTGCTCATGGGGTCCTGAGGCCAGTCTTGAGCATGGTCCAGGCAATGTCAGGGGAGAAGGAAGCTCAAGCTGTTAGAGCTGAAAGCCAAAGTAGGGACATGCAAGGAAGTCTTCAAAGACGGACAGGGGCTGAGATGGATGGGAGGGGGGAGCACTGAAGTGAGCAGAGCACAAACCAAAAGGAGATGGCTGGAGAGTTGGAACTCACTTTCTGATCAGAGATTCTGAGCACATTACTTTTTTTGAGTCTGTCAGATAAGGTGAGGGCCATATAAGCTTCAGCTTCCATCTTCTATATACTGCACCAACTCTTTATGCAAGCAGGTTCCTCCTGCAGTGCTTGTAACTATGCCCATCTCTGACAAGTGTGGGAAAATGTCTTTAAGTTGTAGCTGGTAGAAGAGCAAGAGTCAAACTGACACCAGACCAACGCCTCCCTTGATATAACTTTGGTCAAGTTCCAGCCCCATAGACTCTCTTTGTGAAGGGAGTCTAAATTACCTTTGTCACCAGGATCCATGGGAGAATGCTTACAGGCAAACTATGGGATCAATGTCATCAAATCCAGAGTAGTAGTAGTACATATTTTTAAAGACATTCATGACCTTAGTTTATAATAGCATCTAATGTCATCATCTTTCAGTAATTCCAATTACAAATTCATGTTGGTCCTAAATAATAGAAATACTTCAAGACTTTAAATTCAAATAGCCTTATGACCATATGACACAACAAAGGCTCTTCCTGGAACAGAAAAAAATAATGCTATTTTACTATTACCCTTCAAGAAAGCAATCAATTTCCTAAGTGTATACCTTTGTATTTATAACATACACAGATTACAATCATCATCTTTATTTACAAAGTACTATTTGTTTTGAAAGTTGTTTGCTATACATTATCTTTTGATGCATATCAAAATGATTTCCTCATTTCACTTCTAAGTTGAGATAATAGCACGGACCAGGTCCTCTGAAACCTGATGTTCTGCTTTCTTTTACTCTATAAGCTCACCCACAACAGAAAGACCCTCCCAGGTCAATGTGCAAATATTCCCATCTTGGATTCTCTGTTGACAGTTTTGGGTGCTTCCTCTCTTCATTCTATGTCACCAGCTCTTCCCCAATCTCCTCTACCAGTTTATTTCATGGGGTTTAACACATCATAGTCCCTCAGCGATATTTATGAGTGGATATTCTTGAGACAAAGCCAAAACTGTAGACATGGGATTTGATTTATCCACACAGATCTGCATGTTTAGAAACCTTTAAGTCAGACTTGAGTCATCCTGATCTGTGTTGACCCACAGTAAAAATATTAACGAGAAATTCACTTCATGTTTGCAGTCCTATCCTGAGACTTTGTGTGTTGTGCATGCCTCTCATTGCTTTGTTTCTAATTGGATTCCTATTAATTTTGGAAGATTTTCATGGGGAATATGGAGAAACAGCCCCTGGGACATGAACTCTGTATTTCTCACAAGCATAGTATGGCTGCCCATCCCCTTACTCTCATGAGAACATGGGCCCTTAATTGTCCGGCACTTTCTCTCAGTTCCCTGAAATCCATCTTACATTCCAGTCATATACACCCACTTGCGGAATCTGGAACATGCATTTGCTTGCCTTACTGCTGTGCATATGCTACTCCCTGAATACAAGAAGGTTGTTTTTTTCCGTCTTTCCTTCAAAATTTTTCCTTCAATCATTATTCAAGACTCAATTCTTGCTTTAATCATGTTCTGACTAAATTAGGAACCTCAAGTCCACATGTTTACATTGCACTTATATAACTGTGTAACTGTAACATATTATTTTGCTATTTTTTATTCACTTATCTATGTCCACTGTCCATCACTCGCACACCAAAAAATGACTATCGAGGAAGTCTGTCTCTGTATTTCTGGAATTCCATAAATGATTTTCAAATTTTTTTAAATTGAGTTATAATTGACATATAAAATTATATTAATTTCTGGTATAGCCACAAAGGTTAGGAATTTATACATTGTGAAATAATCACTGTAACAGGTCTAGTTAACATCTATCACTATTCATATTCACCACTATTTTTGTGATGAGAATTTTTGAGATTTATTTTCAATAACTGTCAAAACACAACACTTTATTATTAACTATAGTCACCATGCTTTATGTTACATCTCTATGACATTTTTTATAAATGAAATTTCTTCCCTTTTGAACCCATTTACCATCTTCACAAGTGCTTTTTGAATGAATGAAAGAAGTAGAGAATGAATAATGTAAGATAATTTTAAAGAATACCAAAGATGACAGTTCTACAATTTGGGGCTTTGAATGAAGCCTTACCCCTCAACAGCAGCCAACTGGAATCCTCTCAAGAATCTTTATACATCATTAGGACCCCCTGTTGGTCACAGGGCTGGAGCCAAGAGATTATAGTAATCACTTAATGTGATTTATGACTTCTACAGCCTGTGCAGACAGTTTGTTTCATTCTGTTTTTAAATCCATGTTTCCCTTAAATGATTTTACTTGACCTATAGCTGAGGACAAATTAAAATGTGGACTGGTAAGACAATAGAGTATATGATACATTTTACTGACAAGTCATGTGATAGATTCCTTGGGATAAAAGTAAAAGAGTGGGAGGAAAAGGGCATAATATTTGAGTAAAGGGTGATAGGAAACATATTATTAGACAACAACTTAAAGTAGCATAGACTAAATCCTTAGAATACTTTGAGTATTTTAATTGATTTTAAATGTCTTTCCATTCTGGTCTCATATTCAACTTCAGGGTTGCATTTTTTTTCTTCATAATAATCAGATGAACAGAAGAACAATCTATGTTATTCAACTATTGCCTTGAGCACAAGGTAATTATTTATTGAATAATCATTAAATATATCAAAAGAATTGCTTTCAAATATCAGAACTGTAAAAACATCAGCTTCTTAAAATAATGCTAATTCTTCTAAAAAATAAGATGTCATTTAACAATTCAAAGATCACCTTTCATAGGAACATCTCTTCCCTTAAAGTAGGTCCTGAGATATTAAAGCATATAATCTAGTCCTGCTTTCTCATCATTCATTCAACACATATTTAAGTACTTATTATGAACTAACAACTTTTCAATGAAAGCATACATCAAGTATGGTTGCCATAATAATGCCACTAGTGTTCAAAAACAGAGTCTAATGAATAAAATAAAAAAACACAAATTAGATAGTCTTATGAAGTATACCCAATGTACTAATGGGTACTTTACAATATAGGAAAAACCACTGAAACATAGCTTCTCCATGTAAAATTAGAAGCCCATTCAATAAATGAATCATAATTCTGATACTTATTCATAACTCTAAATGGCAAGTCTAATTTACTTCCCCTTAAGAGCTAATATCAGCAGATGTGTTTCCCTAAAGTAAGGTAGAACTGAGTTTGAGAGTTTTGAGAAGAACTGATGTGGTATTTCTGGTGCATAGCAAAGGCAAGCTTAAATTTGGTTGTCTAAATTCCTTTCCTTTCATTGGGTAGATGGGATTAATTGTATGGTAGGAAGAAATGGAATGGTGTGATAAAATTAATGTATTATATATAGATGTTGATTTACAATGATGTGTGCCTTAACCTCTATAATGCTATGTAGCAATTTTCCTTCCATAAAATTAATTTAAATAAATAGATAAATCAATCTTTTCCACTTCAAAATAGATTGTAAACATTCAGTCAAAAAGAAACCAAGGCAATCTTACCAACATCCTGACCTATGTGCTGCTTATGTTCATTCTGTGCTTTTCCAGAATCCTTCTGAAAATGTACAAAGGACACAAGTCCACTGCTCTCACCTGGCATTGATATGAAAAGTGAAAGGGCAGCACAGGTAGAACACCCAGTCAAATCCCTCTGAGAAGCCCCTAGAAACAATAGATCTAGGGCTCAGCACTCCTCTAAGGGGACACACATTTCACAGTCAAGCATACTGCATTGCTCTATGTGAAATTTTAGTTAGTGTAGACTTGATCCCCAATTAGAATGAAGGAGAGTCAACACATCTTCAAGTTTGTGGTTGAGAGTTTATTATGTGTTGAATAACTTTTCTAAATGATTGATTTAATATTACTAAATTAATTAACTAAGTAGGACATCTCTTCTAAACCTCCCACCAACTCCAATCCCATTCTCATAAGCAGAATAAGACAAGATAATGAACCCTGGAGAAAACTTATTTTACTTTCAAAGGTATGTACAGAAACAGTGATTTTTTTCCTTTTCCACTTCATCTGATAATGCTACCAGTCAGATCCTGAAGAGTAGTAAGACATTGCTATATAGGTATATATAGAGTGGGTTTTGATGAAATGTCGTAATTTTTGTCTTATTTTGTCTTATTTCCTGTGAAGACTGGTTCTTGTTTTTGTTTTGTTTGTTTATTAGGTCTGTTATAGGAAAAGGTATCTGAGGTGTTTACTGATCCTTTTATCTAAATAATATTCTCAGTATAATAATTCCCTTAGTATTTATTGAAAAGATTTAAAGTCTCTGTTGGAAATAGAGCACAAATCAAGAATATCATTGGAAAATTAATCTGAAGCCAATTGACATTGTTGAAATACTGCCCACTGTTTTCCTTCTTTGAAAAAATTGTTATTGCACCAATGATTACAGCAACAAAGATCATATCCATCAGGGAGATGGTTGTGTTTGAAAACAGTTTGAAGTTAACGGCTTTCAAAAAACAGTCAAAGAAAAAATTCTACTATTTTAAAGAAATTAATTCACCATTTAGTATAATTCAGAATTCTGTAATCTCAGAATTAATGATGATGACACAAGTTATTTCACTTATTACTCCTTTAGCTGTTAATTAGTACTATAATATGTTAATGCTTTATAGTTAAAGTTCATAGGTCAGTCACATATTTTACTATTAAAAATGTTGAGAATTTTAGAAAGGCCATAATAAACACAGACAGTAGAACTAAAAGTCATATAATTTCAAGGATAAGTTTCATACTGCATTATTTGTTACTTAAATTCCTTCCAGTGTTCATTGTACAATTTTTCCTTTTCATGTTTTGTGGAAATATCATTGTGAAAATATTGGTTTAATAAAATAATCGTGTTCAGGCATGACTTTGTTTTTGTAGAAAACATATCCATTGACTTTGGGATAAAATTATTTTGTAGCAATAATGCTCCAAGGTATGTGAGATTTATTCCCTGTTTAAAAATATAGAAAAGGTTTGAGTAATAAAATATTACTTACAAATTAATTTATAGAGAAAATCTATATCTTTATGGATATTTTTGCAGCATAGAACTTCTAAAACTCCTAGTTCTTTAGAGTCCAGTATATATACATACAACTTAGCACAAAGCAATTTTTCAACCAATCTTTTCTCTTAAGCTTTCCATCCTTCTCATAATCCTATTTATATATATATGTACATATATATACATATATATATATCTTCCCCAATCCTTATTTATTTCCTTACAAGGGACAATAACAATAACATTATATTATACAGTTTGAAATGAATGTACAGAGACAAATTTCCAGTAAATATATTGATATCTATGATTAATAAATACCAGAGTCTATCTTTAAACTGAAAACTGTTGAAATTTATATAAAACTTCTCATTAATGCCAAGGTTTGATATCCTAATAACCTCATAGGTTTAAAGTTAAGATGGCTATCATATGATGAATAAATTGTTTTCACTGATATCTTTTGAGTACAGGTTGGTTAACCAATATCACAGCCTTGGTAGAGAGAGAATTTTTGTAGAGAGTATGAAATAGAATATAGGCAAAGATTTTAACTGCCATAGATAAATAAGATCCATTAAAAAATCAGTGCTGTATAGGTATATCAATTTTTTATTATCCCAGTTAAAGACATTCATCTAAATGTATGCTTTCTACTCCAACATCATGACAAAAAGAAGTTCCATTATGGATCAATGAAAAAGAACAAAGAAATATATATGCACACTTATATAACTTACATATATATATATATATATATATATATATGTGAAGGAATATTATTCAGCCATAAAAAGAAGAAAATATTTTCAGTTGCAGCAACAGGACTTTTGAGGGGATTGCATTCAGTAAAATCAATCAGAGAAAGATTAAATACTGTATGAGTTCACCTATTTGTGGAATCTAAAAATATTGAAGTCGTAGAAACAGACAGAATGGTGATTGCCAGGCAGTGAGGAGAGATACATGGGTGGAAATGGTCAAAGGGTATAAACTTTCTGTTATAAGATGAATGGATTCTGAAAATCTAACATGCAGCATGGTGACTATAACAATATTGTATATTTGAAATCTACTATGACAGTAGAGCTACGATGTTCTCACCTTAATAATGACAACAAAATAATCATGTGAGGTAAAAGATATGTTAACTAACCTTACTGTGGTTTTTCATAATACGTATGTATATCAATCCTTTTCAGGAAAAGGGAGCTGAATCTTACACAAGTAAATATAAGCCTTGATTACAGGTGTCTATGGCTAAGAACAACACTTAGTGTCTAACAACCTACAATTCTGTGGGTTGACTGAGATCAGGAGGGGGCCTCGCTGTGAGGCAGCTAGCAGGTAGCCAGGAGCTCAGCTGTGGTTGCTGATGAGTGTCCACATGTGATGTGTTCATGTGACTTGAGCATTTCATAACAATATCACTAGGTTCAGAGATGAAGTGCCCTAAAATTAAGTACTCCCTCACAGGAGGCAGAAGTGTCTGTTCCTCCTGATGTCCTGGCTTAAACTGGCAGCATAGGACACAGGTTCCTCCCACATTTAAGAGAAAAGGAAACAAGGTTCAGTGGGAGTTGGGGTGTCTTGGGAAAGAACCTGTGGACATCTTTAATCTCCCAAAACCATCATTCTTTGCTTTTTTCTTTGTTTGTTTTTTTCCTTTCATTTTTTGTTGATTTAGTGAAGCTGTTGTCAACAATTAGCATCTGTCTATGGACTACAGGTAGGAAATCAGAGGTAATTTTAGGTGGACTAACATCTTGAAAACAGTATTTTAACTGTTACCTAGCTCATCACACCTTTCTAGCATCAATCATCCAGTGAGAAATTTATTTTAAGAACTCATTCCTTAATTTACCAAATAAATATTCATCGAGTATCTATTCCAGGTACCCTTGGGTGGGGTGAACTAAGAAGTAAGTCCACACAACAGTCCTATCCAAGAAGATCTGGTATAAGTAGATAATCATTTATTTGAAAGGAAGTTTCCATAGGTAACATAAACAAATGTTTTATGTCAATTCTCCTGATGTGTGTGGGAGAACTGAGATGTTCACTGGTACCTTCAAAGTATTAGAGTAAGGATTTACTTCCTCATGCCACCACACACTGGCACCAAGTCCTTTTTACAGATAACTCAGCAAAATAGGAGGTCTGACATTTCTGTGTCACAAACAGGCTGCAGTAACCATACAATGATCTTTATTAAACAGGGCATGGAAAGGTGAAGCAGAGATGTTTTCCTTTTATCCTTGCTTAATATATGATTTCCACAGACGCTTACATATCCCCGCCCATCCGGGAAGTAATCTATTGCCCCACAAATCTCTTTAATAGTCCATAGAATTTTCTAATGAAACTTACTCAGGCAAGGTAAAATAGTTATATCTTAAAATAGCATTATACATCATTGATGTCTCACAATTGTATTGCAATTGAGAAAAAATAATACATTCACATACATACACTTAAATATGTGGTACATCTCAGGGTTCCATAATATATAAAAAAAAATTAAATCAATTCTCCCCTATCTTCAGTTTAGTGATGGCAAGTTTTACAATTAATCAGGAAGCTGTATAGTTAATTCAAGTCCATTACTGACAGCTCAGCACATCGGTGAGACCACCACAGCTACCAATTGCTCAGCAATTTATTGAATCTCTCTGGTCAATCCAATTATATCATTAAGAAATAACCAGACCAACCATTTTACAGTCTGGTTACTCCAGTTGTCTTAATGACTGAATTGGATTGGTTTGCCCAGTGACCCCATCAATGGCTACAAAATTGGCCTGAAAATGATCAAGACAGCCAGTCATCCATGGCCAGTATAATTTCACTAATAAAGTGGAGCTGTCTCTTCATATGCTGCAGAAGCACTAACAGGATTGTTTTCACTATAAGCCATGGCCCCATCTGACACAAGGACATTTTCTGACAATTACATAGCCATATGCACATTTGACCAGCTGCCCATAGCTTGAAAAACTACCACCTCAGTATGGAAGCTACAGTTTTACTGAAGATGGAAATCCGATTAAGTAAATTGCAGTTGCAAACCAGTCATGTAGATAAATAGTTGGAAACTTTTATGAACATCGTGATAGCTGATATTTAATGTAAATTTCCTTTTTTTTTTCTGCTTTCAAAAGAAATAAGTGACCATTTTCTTCCTTGGTTGACATATTTGATCAGAGAATGAAATAAAAACATGGAAGAAGCAGTGCTTTTAAAAGCAATCTAGTCATTCTTGGACTATAAAACCTGAATTACAACCTCAGATTTTCCTGGCAGATGTGTCTGTTGAATGAAACTCTTTTCTATTCGGCAGATAAGGGTCTTATTTTGTAAATATGATTTGCTTCACATAGACATCTATACAATATACACATGCAAACATACACACAGACACACACACACATACACACCATGAAGAGCTCACCTGCTGTTATCTTACATTTTCCTCTCTATTTAGTCAGTTCTATTTGCAGAGTACGGATTTTACAACAATCATTAGGGATATTTTATAGTTCACTTTTGCTTTGTCATTAGCAATATTCTTTCAAATATTTATTCATGTTGTTTCTAAATAAGACACCTAGGAAACCATTTATGAGGCATTTGCGAATATATTTAGAGAAAAGCTATTGTCTGTAGGCCATAAGCTATTCTTGCTACAATAGATTTTAACTTGGCAGTTTATTTGAAGGTGTGATAGTGGAATCTAGCATGCTGGCTGGTTCATGACCTATGAGAGCATCGAAAGAGTCCTGTTTAATGAGCACTGCAGAACAGAGAAAGCAGTGTGCTTCAGCATGGAAGTTGTCATTAGAGCATATATTCCTCCTCTCCTATACCCATCTGCTGTATCTTCCATATTCTTTACTACTTTATAGCCCTTTTCTAATCTCTAAGATTTCTTTCATTCCTCCCCTCACTAAAGGACAGTCTGAGCACAACGTTGGAATACTAATGAGCAAATTCAAATAAGTATATGTAAAGCATGTCTGGTCTATTTGTACAAAAATTGAATAGGGATCAATTTTGCAAAACTATTCCAATAATTTTATCAGTTCAATAATATTTTAAGATTTGTTTTCTCACATTCAAAAGTAAAAAGATATATTTTTTTACTAGCTATTCCATTATCATATAAATGCCCTAAAGGACAATGAAAACTTGCATACTTTCTTTTAGTTTCATTGTTGTGCACTATAAATTATGCTATGATTTTAAAAATGGTAATTTAGACCTTAACTTTTCCATTAATATTCCATGAAATAAAGAAAATCTAATTATTCAAACAGAACTTTAGAATGTATCAAAAATAGTTTGGCTTATAGAAAGTTATTACACTTTATATCAATACATTAGAAAAACCTACTCATCAAATTTAAAGTCTGTTGTTCAACATGTGTATGCCATTGAGATGCAGAGACTAGGATTCAAACTCGATTATTTTCCTTGATCTGATTGTTATTTAATTGGCATCATGATCTTGGTCAACTGACTTGACCTATCTATTCCCAATTTCCTGATTTTTAAAGTGCATTTTGATGCTTTTTATGATTAATGAGGCTACTCATTATTTCCATTTCTTAACTAAAAGCTAAAAGTAACCATCAAACAATTGACAGAATTTCAGTAACCTTTATGTGCTTTCCTATGAATTAGATCCAGTGCATAGTCAAATATCGTATAGTTCAAGTCCTCACATCACACTGAAAGAAGCAGTGTCATAAAATGCAATCTTCAAGCTCTTCATTTGTATGCATATATGTTCAATTCATTTCAATAAGAAAAAAACAAATTACTATTTTCAAATGATCCTGTATTTTATTTAATGCAAATGTAAGTGTAGTGTTAAGAAAAGAAATCTACTATTAGCATCTAATAAATTTTCTCTTCTTCAAATTAAACTTTAAAATAGTAATAGTTCTATGATAAATATAAAATATAAATATGAATTATAACCAAATTTGCAATCTTTAAAGAGGGATGTGGTATTAATAGAATAAAGGAAAAGAGTTACTGGATGTTTAGACACTACTTCTAAAAATAAGAGTAAATAAAGAAATATTTTAAAATAATGTATATAAATGATATATCCAACTTAATGCTATGAAGATCAATAAGTAATGCTTTAAGGAAATATATAAACTCAATAAATACAAAGAACTATATTTCATTAAAAGTAAGAATCTGTGCTCATTAAAAGACATTAATACACTACAAAGACACCACAGTGAAGATATTTGCAATATGACAAAAGTTTTGTGTCCAGAATACATAAAGAACTCCTTTAAATATAAAGAAAAGATAGATAATCTCATTTTAAAAGAGTAAAAGACTGGATACACTTCACAAAAGATATTCAAATGGCCAATAAGCATATGAAGAATGCTCGGCAAGGCAAGATGCAGATTCAAATCAAAATGGGCTACCACTCTTCTGGGGCCCAAATGGATAAAATAATATAATGTCATCAGATGGAAAGACTGTGGAGCAAATTGAACTCTCACATTGTAAGATTAAATATGGTGCAGCCACTTTGGGAAGGCTTTAGACTTTTCATAATCTATACTAATGCAAAAAACAAACAAACAAACATATTTTCTTCCTAGGATGCAACAATTCAGTTTCTGAAATATATCCAACAGAAATGATAAATGCTTATGGACACTAAAGAATAATGTTCTGAGAAGCATTATTTTTAATAGTTCAATGGGAAATAACTCAAATGTAAGTCAAAAAGAAAATGGTAAAAAAATAAAAAAATGAATACCAAACTCCTGTTATTTTCATACAACTTAATATTCAACAATGAAAAGGAAAGATCTATTCATACATACAACATAGAAGAATCTAGAAAAAAATTATAAAAATCTCAACTAAAATATGCTCAGCAGAAAAGGAAGCCAGAAATAAAAGAATAAATACTATATAATTCCATTTATATGAGCAGGCAAAACAAGTCTATGGGGATAGAAAATGAAGAGTGAGACAAAAAAGATTTATACTTGAAGAGAACATGAGAGAAAGAAAGAATTTTGTAGAGCCCTAACACTTATTATCTCAATGGGGGTGATGGGTACAGAGTATATTTATTTTTTCAAAATCCATTAAGCTGTACATTAGAGATGTACACCACAATTTATGGAATTCATGATACAAATGATTTACAAAAGTTAAATAGAGAGGGTGGGCAGAGGGAAAACATACTAATAAAATAAATAGTTGTATTTAAGCAGAGGAGGCTTGGTGCTATACCTAAACTCTGCAATGATCACCATTCCCCATGCATTGCATGCTTGGTTTGAACTATTTCCAAGAAAACTTCTCATTCTAAATGGCAGTGATTTTATAAATGAACGATTTTATTGTTTTGGCTTAGGTATGGGCAACATTCCAGTGCTATATATATTTACTTATATAATGTGTATTATGTGGTCTACAACTGGAGTCTTTATGAGGGGAGCTATTTATTGATATATTGTTCAATGCAGTATTCATATCAGAGACTAACCAACCAAACCTGCTAAGAGATTGCTTCTAATTTGGAAAGTGGCCAATAAGGCCTTTCTTGTCCACCTTGCTTCAGGTAAAGCAGAAGCCAATAAATACTTTTAAGGTTATATTTTGCTAATTAACAATGAATGTAAAATGCATCCTCTATAAATACGAGACAATAGTATTATTTCACCATTTTCATTTTTTAAAATATTTATATACAAAAATACATAATACATTTATGCACACAGAAAGCATGAATTTATGTACTAATGCAAAATTTAAACAAATACATTATTAACACAAATGCTTGAATATATAATGACATTTAATTTTTCATTGTTGGATTCTCTTTTAGCTGAATTATCAAGAGAAATTTAGCAACTGTAAGAACATATGATTTCTCAGCACAAGATACATGACCATTAGTAAATTTGATGGCAACTTTCTCAGAGAGGTGTTCCATTGTGTATTGTGAACAGTGGGGATCTTATCCCATTGATGAGCATTATGAATTCAGGCCAACTTTAGGTTCTGAAGAATTTTTTTCCTGTGTTGATATAATGCAAAAGAATTACCAAATATACATTAAGAAAGCTTAGATAACTAAGGAGACATAGAGACAGTGGAAAGAAAGGAAAAAGGCACCCTTACTGGGAAGTCTTAGCAGAAGTTAGTGGGTGAAAGACAGCAGTGAACTGATTTATGAAAAACACATATTAAAAAACATATCAAAGCCTGTTACTTTTTTGGTTGGGGCTATCCCCATTCTAAAAGCTCCTTGAGAATCAATTACTCAGTTGGATCTTATCTGAGACATAGTCCATCATCACACCAATGTACTGACTATCAGAAGGAATAGTGGAGGTTGGCCACTGATGGTTCTCAAGCCTCATTCAGGAAGTACAAGGTCTAGTTTCTCTGAAGATACTGGAACATGGGCTGGCTATCCTATACTATGCATGAGCTCCAAGCAACCGGTTTTTAAATCTCTGTTCCTCCAGTCGCTAGGTCTTTGAATTCAAATATTTCAGAACAGACACATGATGCCAGGAATATATAACTGGGAATATATAACTGCTGGGAATATATAACTTTTAAAAGTGTTGCAAATATTGACTTCCCCGTGGGAAAAGCAGGCAAGTTAACAATTGCTTTCATTAGAGCATGGTCAGTTCTATGGCAGATACAATGAGCCCAGGGCACCTGCTGGAGAAGCATGTCAGTGTGATACTAAAGCCAACTTGACAAGGTGGGCAGAGAGGCCTTGCAGACAAGGCCATAAGAGAACAGAGGATGGGACAACACACAGTCTGAGTCCTGAAGGAGAAGCAGGATTTCATCAAAGAAAGGAGGAAGAAGAGAGAAGAGACTCCCATGTGAAAATCCTTGAAAAAAATGAAAGAACTAGTAGTTCAATAGTAATTATCATTTAGGTATAAAATGTTAATAGATAATGCAGGAGAGGTGGCATTGCCAGGCCAAGTCACATTAATGAAACTCCAGAGCTCTATTCTAAGACCAATGAGGAAACAGGGAACACACTGCAATTCTTAAAACCTGATTGGGAACTAATGGGACGGAATGGAAGGGATGGCAAGAATACAGACAGGAAGATGAAGTAGGATACTTTGACTTTGCTCCAAGAAAGATACAATGGTGACCTAATCTAAGACATCGACATTTGGGATGGAGAGAACAACACAGATTTGAGAGGTATTGGGAAAAGGAATGAACAGAACTTGATTACATTCTGGCCGTAGTGAAGAATGGAGTGTCTTTGAAGAATTCACTCATTTTTGGGTACATTCAGGGAGGTTGATGAATTATGAGCAATGTTCTAATATTTTCTCAACAAATCTAAGAAAGTTTTATCCATTAGGCATTATAAATACATAGATATTATTTTTTTTCCTACCTCTGAATAGTAAGCTTTATGATTTCATTTATACAAAAAAAAAAAAAATGTAGTGGCAGCCTTTCTTTGCTTTGAGTACAAGAGAAATGAATACATGAATTATTCTTTCTCCACTTGACTTTGAGACTTTAGTATGCAATACGAAATCAAACACCAACCAGTAAAAGTTCTTTAATAAGAAATGTTCAGTGAGTCCACACAACATGTGAGAAGGACCTTGGAAATTGACAAAGTCTCAGCCTTTGCTCTCAATGAACTCCATGAGATAAGGTAATGAGCATCATTTTTCTGTGAATGGACAAGCAATTATTGAACACCTACTTCATTTAAGCCATTAGAGAAATCCCTACCATCAATTTATCACTATCAGAGTTTTAAATACTCCTATCAATTTTTGCTAAATCCTCTTGATCTCTCAAGTCCTCTCTCTCTAGCACACGTAAGCAGGCATTGTGTTATACATTTCTGTATTTCTGATCTAATATCTTAATTACTGACAGACTAGAGATAATAGAAATCCTATTGTCTAGGACTGAAATAATCAGAGGGCAGATCATGCTATTAGAGTATCAAACATAAGTTGCCTATCAAATATCAGAAGACCAGAAAAATGTGTTGGAGTTATCAAGTTCTTTTTAATAAGTCTATGACTATATGTCTATTTATAATCAGTAAGTTTAACTTAGGGCTATAATTTGCAAATTTCTGTGGGTTATGCATAACAAAAATTCAAAAGTTATTGTCCCAATAAGAAACAAATGAGCATTTGAAGATCATGCCATTTGTGACTAAGCAGAGGTGTCACATTTACCAAAAGAATTGAGTTGCAATCATCTGGTTTACATGAATTAATGGGAAAATCTATTTTTTGTATAATCTTGTGGTTCAGTGGATCTGACCTAGCATATAAAATCCACAGCAGGCCACCTCTGAAGCACAGATAACTTAAAAGAAACATTATTTGTGAAGTAGAATATGATCTGAATTCTCTACCAGGTAATTTATAATACATCAATTCATTGATCTTTCTACCAAAATCTCCCCATATTACTTCAATTATAGGCCTATGAGCTAAATACAACAAGCAAAATGGGGTCTTATTGTTATACAGATCATATTTATTAATATTAATATCAATATCCATATGTAGTATACTATTGCATTAACTGCTGGTAGTAATATTTACATATTAATATAAATATATAGTTATATATAAATAATTCATATATAACTCATAAATATAACATTGAGGATACATATATACACATGGCACATACACAAAGGGAAAGAGAGAGAGAGAAAGAGGAAAGACTGGGAACAAGAAATAGCTTTTCTCATGAATAATATTATAATATTATAAAATAATATTATCATGGCATACTAGTAACTAATTAGCAACATAGTCTTCAGATTGAAAAGTTATGAAATTGAATAATCAATACCCTGGAAAAAACAAACCCTGTTAACTTCTAGCATCCCATCTACTTATGAGGGACAGCAGGCTGATGAGAAAATGAAAAAAAGTCACACATTTGACTGAAAGTCAGACTTGTGGAACTCATCATGAAACAGGTAATTGAAACAATCATATTTCTGGGAATCTCTGCTTTAGTCATCTGTATATCTTGGGCAACAAAAAGTCCAGGCTTTGAATTATTTGGACAAGGTTTATATTATTTCACTTTACATAGCCCTCAAGTCAAAGTGTTTTATTTTTATTTTTGAACTATTTTTTTTTTTACTTCTTATCTATCCAGGGGAGGTAAGATTGTCATAAAAGGAGGCATCTTACAACTCTATGAATACCAGCTGTTGTATCTAGAGCTGGAACTCCATTTCAAGCTATATTTTAAAAAAATAACTTATTGTTTTAACATTAAAAAAAGAAACTCCGTTGAAACATTCCACAAGTTTTAGCACTAGAATATATAACCAAGTGAAAACCATTGGGTTCTTGATCCTTTGAGCTTTAAGATGTTTTAAAGAGGTGTCCATAAAATGCATTATGTGCACTTTACCCAACTCAGGCAGGCTCTCACTTTTCTACATTTTGAGTGATAAAAACTTCATTCCTTCATTTCTTAAGAAATGAGTCATGCATACTCAGATTCCATGAGTCCTGCATATGAAACCAAATCCTTCTCATTTAAAAGGGCGTGAAGTGTCCAGAGTAATGGGTTTTATGAATCACACCTCTGTGATGAATTATTCCCAGATGCTGTGATGGATATAGCACCTTTCATTCCTGAAATACCTGTGTAAGCAGGTGAATTTCAACCAGATGGCTTCAAGCTCTATATATTCTGCTATTGTTCTGGATATAGTAAAAAGTCAGATAAGGACCTTCCACTGCCAAGAGCCTAATCATCACACTTCATCTGATAAAACATTTACTAAGTATGAACTGTGTGCAAGAACTGTGTTAAGAAAAAAGATTTCCACTCTTGGAATTGGTCTTCACTCAGAAAATCTTTATGAACCACTTACCTATGATATATATGGAGAAAAGCAGACAGAATGCATGACCCAGTTAAATGCAGCATCATTGAAAACTAGCAATAGCTCTTAAACATAGAAACTTCTATCATCAGGTGATTGGAGACCAAAGGCAAACTACTATGAAAAAAAATAGCAGTTGTCTTAGTTTGGGTTCCATTAGAAGAGCCTAAGGGAGGGTGAGTTCAAATGGTTTATTCGGGAGTGGAGGTGACTTCATGAATGGTGAAGTGCTGTGGGGAAGGAACAGAGTCCACAAAGGGTGAGTTTATCAATCCAACTATCACAGTGGACCATTGGAGCTTAACGCTGCAGAGAAACTCTGAGAAGTAGTATACAATAGATGCTTTCAAATGAAGGCACCCAGGAGAGGAGAGGAATTGCAGCATTGATATACTGTAGAATCACTGATTGAGGGCAAAATTTCAAGGGAAACATGTACTGTTAGAGATGATTTTCACTATTATAGAAAAAATAAAAACCCTCAGGTGCAGAATTACAGATGCTAGAAGCTGGAAACTGATTGGTGCACAGTAAAATATCAAGATCCAAGTATGTGAACAGGTCACAGGCAACATCTCCTGCAGTGATCTGACTTCACCCTTTATCTCCCCATTTTATGTCCTCCCTCTTTTTTTCAACTTCTGTCTTATCATCTAACTTGATTAGAAATATCACAGCAGAGAGATTGACTTGTTTCTTTCTTGTGTTATTTTTCATTTGAGAAATTTTTTTCACACCTACTTGACTGTGTCACTTTAAAAAATATTTCCACACAAACATGAATATGGAAAAACTTGTATGAAAAGTTACAGCATGTAAAACAACTTGTTATATGATTTTGAACTATGTGATCTATTTGATTTCTTTCCTCTGTGTACATATATTATATTGGCATTTCTAAAATGTATCTGAGGATTATGATGTTTTAATATTCAAGATTTGACAGCATAGTCAATTCTATTCAGTTGGTACCTAACAAGGAACAAAACTTTCTTCATGCCTCCCTAGGTCAAGGGTTTTTATAGGAAATCATTTGACTTGCAGAGTTGATTTGACTCTACAGGGAATGCTTTGCTTTGAGTTTTATAAGAGCATTCATTATCTTAGAAAAGTGAGATTAAGAAGTAACATCTTGTAAGCAACAGGTTGTTAGTTAAGGTAGTTGTTACACCAAAATTTTAGAAATGTCTGTTGGTTTTCAGTTGTTGAGTTATGATTCAAGTTGGGTTTCTGCAAATTTGCTTTAATTTTGCCTGTTTCCATATACTTGCATATGACTAAAAGACTATGTTTCACAAATACATCACTACATATAAAATTAATAAGATATATATATATATAAATTATTATGATTATTGCTTTCTGCAATAAATGAAAAAAATCAACCCTATAAAATGAAAAGAGGAGGCTTTGAGGTACTTTGGGGAATTTGAACCTACTAGTTCACATTCCAACCAAATAGATCAAGTATAATTAATATTAATGTATCATTTTTTGCATTTTATTCACATTTTTCTGTCATAATAATCAGAACTAAACACTAAAGCTCTTCATTTCAGCCTTTGCGAACAATGCAAATTTGGGAGGTAATTTATGGAACAGTGAACAATTAAGGCACCATTTGTCCATCTGACACTGAAGAGATAATAGCATAGCTAACAACTTTACTTAGACCAATACTAGAATTCGGACCATCAAGACTTGGTTTCTACTTAGAGATTCATTCAAACAGACATCTTCGAATAACTTGCTAAAATCATATCTAATGATGACTGACCTCTGGAAAACGAACGACCATTTCAGAACTGATGGCCCCTGCAGGGTGCAGTCTTTTTAGGTGCTGTCTTAATTTACAAACAGCAGCAACACAACAACAAAACCAGTCAGTATGCCAGGAACTTGTCTGGTTTTCCTTTTCTTTTCCAGCTGAGGCAAAATAAATGTTCTATGCTCATCTCTGAAAGATCTCTCCTGGGACTTTCTTATGGGAAAGCGTTATTTTCCCCAGTGAAAGACTTTGGAGTATGTCAGTTTATTGTGCATGTCCGTCCTCCATATTAATTCAATGTAACTATTATGGAGGATCACCGGAGCATGAGTTATTCCTGTACTTTGTGTGATGTCTCAGAATAATCTAGACAGCCCTAAATATCAGTTCATATAATAGCCTGTTGAATAATATGAGAAAAGAGTCAATTTCACTCAGACATTTACTGTAAGCCTACAAGGCACTGTGCTAGATGCAAAGGAGAACTCAAGTGGTGGGATACAGTCTCTGACTTTGTTCCATTAATAGTCTCATGAGGAGCTTAAAGACTAAGATGAAGTGAGCAAACTAACATATATCACCTCCTTTGGAGAACATTCATTTAGGTTTAAAATACAGTCCAAATCAGACTTATACAATGACTTCTTATGAAACAATGGGCTATTAAACATTCATCTCCTAGCTACAGTCCTAACATATGAACAGTATCCCACTTCTTGCAACAACTTGACTGAACTTTTTGTGATTCTCTGAACAAGGCAGTATCTTTCTTAGCAATGGCCCCTGTTCATTTACCCTTTTGTTTATCATCTGACCAACTTCTGCTCACTTCCTGTACTATATCCTTCAAAAATTTTCCCTTAATCTCTTAATCTGTATTAGGCACCACCTCTATTCCCTCCCCTAACACCCTGAATTCCCTTTACCTTGGCATTATCATACTCTATCATATTTCTTCCTTCCATTCATCCATCTATCCATCCACTCATTCATCCAACCAGTTAGCTAGCCAGCATTTATTACTAAGGTGCTTTAATGTGCCTGGAAAAAGATAATCAAGGATATCAGGTTGTGATTTCAATTAGAGTGAGGAGAGATAAATTTAAAGTAGAAGATAATTTTAAAATATAGTAAGATATTTATATTTATTACTAAATAGACAACATGTATTTGTATTTACCATGTGCTAGACACAGGCCTAAGCACTTCAAATGCCTTAATCTTTTTAATCTCCACCATCACTCTTTGAAATACATAGTTATTATAGTTAATATAATAGCATTTATTATATTAAATTAAAATCCCATTTATAGATAGGGTTTTATATTCATGTAATATTCATTATGTTCAGCTTTTTTAAATGTAAACATTTTATTTATTTTTATCAGACTTAATTCATGTGTTCTTTCAGGGGAAGAATGCTACATATTTATGAGTAAATCATGTCATATCTCAAAGTGCTCATTTCCTACTAATAGCTGACTCTCATTTAATCAGTTACAATTAGCAACACAATCCACAGGGTGGAAATAATACACTTTCATTCCTAACAGAGTAGCTTAAATGTCTCCTCATTTATGAGCTTTCTTTGGGGTCCCCAGACCAAGTCAACGCAAGCAAAAATAAATAAGCAAACAAATGAACTAACTCAAATAACAAACCTAGAGTCAGTAAAAACAAATGAGTGGTTGCAGGATGGAAAGGGGCAGAGGGTTGCAAACTCAGTGGAAGTGATCAGTTGTATGGTGGAAGAAAAACTAACACTGTGGTGATAAAATTGACTTATTATATAGCGTTAAAGATGATTTTAGATAGCTTCTAGGGCCTATACAAAAAATTGAAGTGAAATTGAGATACAGAGTTATTGCCAAAACCGCAGGAGGGTTACTTATCTTAAGGTAGCTAGGGATGGCAACTCAAAGGTGTCCAACTTCTGCTGTTCCTAACCTCACAGGTGTCCTTCCCTCTACTTTCCAACATTGTTAAAGTTTAAAAAAGAGTTTCAGGCAGAGGGATATCAAAGGTGAAGATTCTGAGACAGTAGTCAGCTAGAAAGTTGAGTGTAAAGAGAAAGAGTGGCATGGAGTAAAATGGAGATGGTGAGTTACATAGGGTTTTGTGAGTTTCAGTAACATGTTTTTTTCCAAATGCACTGGAAAACCACTCAGATTTTAAGTCATGGCAGTGGGAGGGGTAAATAAATTATTATTTTTAAAATCACTGTATCTGTAATGTAGAAAATGACAATGATATCTATTCTGAGTAATCTACAGTCAACCCTCCATATTCATGGCTTCTCATTTGAGGATTCAACCAACCACAGAGAGAAAATATGTATTATGGGCACTCCCTTGGTAATGGTTGGTCAGCTGTCTTTGTCTGGCATAGTCTACATATTATCTCAAGGACCCAGTTTCATGTCCCTGAACCAGAGGGATCAACCAGGATTAACAAGTAACAGAATAAAGTGCTTTTTCTTTCTTTCTCTTCCAACCTGTTTGCCTCTGCTCATCTTAATTCCTGCCTGTATCTTTATTTTAAAAAGAAAATACATATTATGGTGCTAGGCTTACGATGGTTCTTGTCTGTACTGAATATGTACAGACTCTTTTTTTCTTATCATTATTCCTTAAACAATATAGTATAGCAACTCTTTATATATCATTTAAATATTATGAGTAATCTACAGATGATTTAAGGTATACAGGAGTTGTGTATAGGTTATTTGCAAACATCATACAATTTTATATAAGGCACTTAAGAATCTGTAGATATTGGTATCCATGAAGGGACAAAATCCTAGAACCAATCTCTGCCTTTCCATACTGGATACCAGGAATGACAGTAGTCAGTATATTTTCAGCTATTTCATATTTTCTTGGAAGTAGAGGCTACATACTTTATGTTTATTTATATTTCTATAATTCAGGATAACCACATATATTTTAAGAGCTTTCAACTTATGGAAGAATACTAATTCCAGGGAGAACTGGCAATAACATCATCTCAACATGACTTACTCTTCCTGGCTTCTCTTTAATGCCAAACCATTGGGTGTTCATTGAATCTGCTAGCATAGAGATATTGAAATATGAGCCTCCTAACTGATAAAAACACATTTATGTTACATACTACTGAAATGTCACAAAGATGCTCTTACAAATTAATATTATTCATTTTGGGGGTAGATCCTATATTTTTCAATATGTATCATTTATATTAGACATTTGGAGAGTCATTCAAATAACAATTGCACTTCTCTTTCAAAATGTAGTTTTATTGTGAAACCAAATTTAATGGAAAAGATTGATATGAATGAAATAGTATTTTAATAAAATACTAATTAATTTGAAATATTCTGAATTTTCAGTATGTATCTTTTAATAGTATGTATATGTATAGAGTTAAAAATATTTTATAAATATCAACTTATAAAATAACATTTGTAAGTAGTTGGTTTCATTAATTAGTTTGCTATTGGCATCATTTTTCAATCAGATTCACAGGTATGATACTGTTGGTGAATTAAAAATATGGATGCATGAATTATAGGTAAAATGCTCATTTTATTTTCTGAAATAGTAAATAAGAAAAAAATCAGTCCATGAACTTAACTTTATTTCTATAGCTGCCCAATATTATGCAATATATATTAGCAAATATAAATTGGAAGTATTAGCAATATATATTCTTTAAATTTTCTGATAGCACCACAAAAATCTAAAAAGAAATGTGAAATAAGTTCAATATTTTAACAGAATGCACCCATTATCATTTGAAACTATAATTGATACCAAAAATGACTAAAGAGTAAATTTGCATCCTATTCTGGGCACTAAGTTTTGAAATCTACCGTGTGTTTCACACTATATCTCAATTTGGACTCACCACATTTCCAGGGATCTACAGACACATATGACTAATAGTGACTGTCCTGGGCAATATTGCCTTCTAAATTTAATTTACATGTTCTACATTGGAGAGCTCTGTGTGCATTTGTCTATGGAAGCATGAATCAGATAGCCCAAATGAATTCTAAACTCAAGTTCATCCACATAATGACTCATGGTCATATTCTTTTTATTGATATCAAAATCATGGCCTAATGAAGGACCTTCTTTGGTCACTAAGATTTTCAAGCTAACTGCATCTATCTTTTCCCACTGCTTTAATGACT
Organism: Solenodon paradoxus; assembly: GCA_004363575.1. Classification (NCBI taxonomy): domain Eukaryota; kingdom Metazoa; phylum Chordata; class Mammalia; order Eulipotyphla; family Solenodontidae; genus Solenodon; species Solenodon paradoxus. The sequence goes on from RJWH01000003.1 coordinate 1,313,810, forward strand.
CAAATGAAGATTTCTTGGAATAATTTTATGATAATTTTACTGAATTAAACCCAAAAGTCAATTTCTAAATGTCTATGTCTGATATGATACAATGTTTTGTTTTACTGAGGTTTTCTGTGATTTCTGGAACTCTGGTTTTGTCTGGAGGCTGGTTATTAGTTGGGATCAATATAGCCAGCTGTATCCCTAAGTGGACGCGATAACATGAATAAACCCCATCGAGGCAAAACAAAACCAAAAACAACTTTTCCTTCATAACATAAATATATAGAAATGTGTGAATACATCTGTAAGGATAGAATACTGATTTATTCTCTCCTTATGAAAAGGCCAGAAAATGTCATGGTCTATACTAATTGAAGATAGGTCATTTATTGGGATCAATGGGTAAAATACATCTTGGTCTCATTTCTAGAGTGGAGAGGAAACAGCTTAAACTTGTTACCCTAGGAAATTACAGCTCTTCTGGAAATTTTTCCTATGTATCTCTCCATATTTTTTCAAAATTCCTTTTTGCATTGGAAGAATCAAACGCTTGGAGTTTTTGTTTCACTTACTTTTTCCTCATCATTACCTATGAAGTAACGATATCATGATATATTTTATCCTTAGCTGTTTTCAAACAGTACAAAATTACCTAATTATTAGAACTTTCTTCGACAATAGACTTTTTATCAATAAACTGAAAGGAAAATTCAAGTAATAATACTCTGATAATTGATGAAAAGTTTCACTTGGAGTTCAGAGAGCTCTGGTCTTTAAAAAAGAATTTAAATGTTCCCTTTGTTGTCAATATTTAAGATCACTAGTCAATCTTAAAAAAAAAAAAAAAAATCTACAAATTGTCACTGACACATAATAAACAAAAATTTTGGGAAGCTGTGATAGTCAGGGGAGTCCTGTTAAGAGCATTATGTTAGTTTCCAGACAATTGGAAGGTGTTAAGTGTCTTGAAAAGCTGTGCAATGTGAGAGCAGGTAAAAGTGTAGTTTGCTTCTGCTATCCAGCAAGGAACATTTCCATACCTTCATTAAATGAGGGTAAATGAGGTTGCCACTAGTGATGATGTTGAGAGTCACCAATCGATAAACAGGTATTGGCTTTAGCATATTAATAATGTACCTCTGATCCCTCATTAGAAGGTCTATTGTTAGCAATGGTCTTTTTATTCACAAAGAGAAAAGACATGTATGAAAAGTTCAATAGAAGGAAAAGAGATAAGAAATCTTATGTGTATTAGAAGGCTAGAGAAAAAATTCCATAAAATCATATGAAACACTGACTATATCTTCAAAACTTTTACAAGGTCTATTATTTTGGAGATATGAATCCCAATGAATATTATCCAGTAAGCAGAGGTTACTTATTATACATAGATCAAAATGCCAAAGATATGCTTTATTCCCAGTTTTCCAAGAGACTTGTTTTTGCTTCTTCCATCTCTTTCACTCCATTACTACAGTCAACATCAATCCTCACTAATGCTACTTCATTTGCTTTAGGTACATTCCTTGTTTTCATTTTAACTTCTTCATCAATAATTCAAATTTGCCTTGTCTGTCCCCCTTAGGTAACCACAGTAAAAGTGGTAAAACTCAATTCCTTAAGCTCCGGACTCACCAACCCCTACCCTACAACTTGTTACAAAGCATTCTATACATAGAAAATTGGATCATTTTCCTTAAATCACACACACATCCCTTGTTCAAATGCCTGCAGCGAATTCTATATCAATGCCTATTGTTGTAATTACTGGGCTTTTCAGGACCCCATGGCAGCAGCTAACCCATATTGTGCCTTTTTGGGAATCAGTCTTAATCTTTTTAAAATTGAGTTTCCCCAGAAATAGAGCCCAGAGACACAGATTTACATTTAAGTAGTTTATTTCAGAAGTGATCTCAGGAGCACCAGCAGGAAAGTTGAAAAAGTGAGGTAGGACTGGGAGTCATTAAGGATGAATTCTCCAGCAGTAACTATTCTGGTTAGAGAAACTAGGGCTCAGTCTCAATGGGAGCTCTAGGAGACAATGATGTAGACAGTGACTCCAAGCTATCCAACCTGAGGCTGAGGAACCTGGGATTTGTGTGAATCAACCTTTGATTCTTGACTGAGAGACTTTTGAAAGATGTTGTGACCTTGTTAAATTAACATTTGTGAAAGGTCCTGGAGGAAATAATGTAGTCTCAGGAGGCCACATGGGAAGGGCAGGGAAGGGTGCTGGAAGAGAACAAGCTGCAGCCCTGGTGCACTTGCATTGATTAGGGTGGTTACTGAAGTGTTGGGGTTTCAGCCTAAAGCTGAACTGGTCAATGGAAACTAAAAACAGCAGGATTTTGGTAAGCTTCACAGCGGTCTTGTGTAAGGGTCTTGTACAAAGATCAAAGTGTGATTTACAAAGTGTCCTGGGGAAGTCATATTAGGAACTTAGATTGGTTGTGACTCTGGTGGCTGTCATCTAGGGTATGTGCTCACAGGAGGAGCTGTGTCAGTTTAAGATTCCTAGAGGAAGCTTGGTCACACAAATTGAATATCAAAGCAGACATATCAAGCAGTATGTCAGCTAAACTCCCAACAAAAAGGTTTTTATATCCCTACTTCTTACTTTCCATCCCACAGAGATGGTGAACTAGTTGAAATAGTGAAAGTCTTCAGGCAAGTAGTCACAGGTATTTGCAGTTTGAAACCACTGGACTGACATAACTGGGGTTTATGACTGCCAATGAAATATAGGTGAGAACTGACATCAGGAAGACATAGCCTCAGATTCAGATGCCATCCGCAGTGAACAGGTTGAGCAGTCATATGCAGTATCCCTGAGGGAGCTTCTCAGCTAGACTACCACCATCAATTCCACTTCAGTTAAACTCTTTTATCCTACTAATCCAGCATATTTAATCTCCAACTCACAGTTTAATCATGCCTTTCCCATAGGGAGTTGTCCTATGGATAGTGATGCTATTTTCCCTCTTAAAATAGCTGTTCATATTCTGACTAAAACTCACTTCTTCCAAGAATTAATTTAACATGTTTATTGGACACCACCGCAATGCAGGTATAATATTAATTTTTGTTGTTTTCACTACATTTAGTAATTTCTTTAAATAAAGCTGTAATTTGGAAAACACATCAACCGTGAAGGCAAATTAATATGGTTCCTAGTCTCAGCACCACAACTCTGCTAGGGTAATTTATTAAAGGTGAGAATCTTAATTTTTGTTGTCTTGTTTTCTTCAACTATACAATGGAGATGGCAATAAAACAGCATAGGGGTTGTTGTGAGTATTAAATAAGATACTGCCTTGAGAGTAAGTAATGTGGCAATTATTTGATCAATGTTAATTTTTAATATTATTCCTATTAATGTGAAAATTCCAAAAATAGAAATACTTAGATAATTCTTGGGAGCATGCTTTTAATTTTGATCCAATTAATGATTTTCTGAATGTACATGAATAGACTTGGGCTATTTATCAATAAACTATCTTTCAACTCTAGAGAAAAATTTCCTAAATACCTTAGATATTTTTTGATAACACACATGCTCTAAAACAAGTTTTTACTGCCATGCTAAAAGGCAACTTTTTTAAAGCACTTCACATTTCCTAGAAAAATGTAATATCAAATGTTTTTCAAATGAAAGCCTGTTGGGGTTTATAGAACAAGCCGATATTTGGAACTAGGTGGTTCATTGATTTATAGAATTCAAGTGGACCCTTTTGTCACCCTTTTCAGTATTAAATAGAATTCTATTAGGGTGCTTTTCAAATAAGGTAAGGCAAGCCTTTTGGGTACTTTGTATTGAATTAGCCACATTAATGCATCTCCCAACTCTACCGAGACGTATAATTCCTACTCTTCCATCATCAGGCAGTAAGTACTTTTTGCTTGAAATACACTTGTTCTTCCTTTCCATCCATTCATCCATCTCCTTTGTCTATGATCTTTCAATATGCAGATCAAGAAATCCCTCTACTAGTGGGGCTTTTGCAGTTATTCAGTCAAAAGAAGAATCTTAGTCCCATTTTAATTCATCTAAAATGCAATCTTTTGTTACACTATATTCACTTTAAAAAAAGTAAGTATAAGTCCAGTCACCTCAAAGACCCAAGCATCCCAATTTATTGAGGAGAAGAGTGGTAAATTATATTTGGCAGCTTCTTTGTAACTATACACAAAAAGAAATAATGATGGACAATAATTTCTCTTTATTTATTTTGATTCCAACCTGACAAAGCTGGTTAAGATTTTGTATATGCAGAAAATCATTAAGATCCAGATGACTTGACCAGTAATGGGAGCATGGAAAAGCTGTAGCACTGGTCACACCAAAGTCAAACTAGTTGTCATTCCCAGAAATGTTCCCATAGAATACCCTACTGAAATAACGTTCTGTGCTCTGATGCTGGGACAAGGGTTACTAATAAGGACTTCTAGAATCTTAAGAACCCTCCTGGGGGAGGATGACACTATTATATAATCTGCCTGTGGCAGAAGGTATTTTCAAATGATAGTTGCAATAACATCTCTTACACTTCTACAAAATTTCCTTATCATGCTCTCATTAAATTGAAGCCTAATTCTCCCTTTGAATTTGAGCAGGCATGTGACCCACTTTACACCAACAGAGAGAGCTGTAATTGATTTCTTTCAAGACTAGATCATTGACAATCTCAAACTTTTTCATGTTTTTCTAAGTCTTCCTCTCAGAACTCACAAACCATGCTGTAAGAGTCCCCATCACAAGGAGAAGCAACATATAGGTGCTGTGGTCCACAATCAGAGCAGAGACAGTCTCTAAGTCATTCCAGCCCACATGATAGATATATGAATGGATTCTCTAGTGGATTCCAGTCCTCAAGCATATAAGTCAAACCTAGCCATTAGCGTCTTCTCGGCTGCATCTCCAGACATTGCAGGACAGGCATGAGTCATCTTCACTCTGAAGTCATAATCCACTGACTTCATGAACATAATAAAGTTAAATTATTTGTTATTGAGTCACAATAACTACAACACTACCCAATATTCACTAATGCCATTCCTCTGTGCCTAGGGTAGGCACATAATAATTTATGTGGCTACATTCAGTTCACATATAATTTTATAAATAAAGTTTTCTTGAAACAATTAATGCTCCGTGATTCACATATTTTCTGTGAGTGCTTTAGCGCTATATTTTGTGATGAAGACTGTATAAGTTACAAAGCATATTTACTATCTGATCCTTTACAGAAAATTTGTGACTCTCTAGGGGCTCTCAAAGTGTGATTCCCAGACCAGAAGCATCAACGATTATTGAAATTGTTAAAACTACATATTCTTGACCCCTACTCCAGACCTATTAAATCATATATTCTGGGTTGAAAGTCCTAAAGTTTATCTTAGCAAATTCCTCAGGTGATTTTGTTGTACATGAAGTCTGAGAACCACTGTTCTGTGCTAATGGAACCATGATATTTTTTGAAGCTACAAAATTCTGAGCCTTAGTCAACAGTTATGATTAGTTTATGACTAGTTTATCCAGACAATAATGCACCTGCTTTCCCAGAGTCATATATAGCTAAGCATGGTTACGTGACATCTGGGTGATGAAATAGAAGAAAATTACTGGGAGTACTTCTTGGAAAGTTCCGCTTTACAGATAAAAATGGCATCACTCTTCTTTTTGTCAGTGGGACTGGTAGGTAGCTTGGATAACATGGCTATTTCATGAGCATGAGGTAACTAACCTAAGGAAAGATGCCTAAAAGGTAAAGTTTCTGGAATAAAATGGCAGAAAATCTCAATCCCTAGAGACACTCATTCTGGGCATTGGAATAGAAGGCAGCAACCTTCCACCTTGATATATAAGAAAATACACTTCTAATTATTTAGGCTACTGCATTTGTAGTCGAAGACATTCCTATCTCATATAACAGACATATAAATCTGTATGTTACTTTTAATATTAAAAAAATGAATTTCAAGAATGTAAATCTCACCTTGAAGACATGTTACAAAATATGTGGAAGATCAAGTGTGCTTGCTTTTGGCTGGAATTCACAATGTTAGTAGTCATCCTTCCATGTTATTTAGAAGTCATGTTTAGCTTCATCTGACACAAAGGAATTTTGGAGAAGTAATAATTTTATCAAAACATTATCAGGCATTTGTTAAATGTCTGGCACTCTACTTACATGACCTCACATTCTTTTTTTTACTATAATGTCTATTTTGCCTCAGTTAGGATCAGAAGACTAAGACAAATTAAAAGGTGACTTTTTTTCAGTTGGTTATCCATTCATATTCAACCAGAGTCCAGCTGCAGAGCTCACTCTACCAAACACTGTCAATGATAAGTGATTTCATTATTTAATTGCATGCTTAACACACATGGTAATATGCTATATTAAAATTTTTTAAAAGGCATTATCTTGTAGTATATCAAGAGGAAGACATCTAAAATAGTTTTTATGGTATAGAAGTTCACAATTTCTGAATTGGATAGCTCAGTGAATACTAATCTGAGTCTCAAAGTGTGTCCATCTGACTTTCATATTAGTAAGAATTACAGTTACAGTGACCAATGAAGAAATAAATATTCCCTCTATGTTACGTTGGACTTCACACAGTGAAGGTTACTGTGGAAAATTGCTCAGATAAGGTAATGTGTGTATACCATTTTGTTCATATCCCTTATTACAACCTCCTTCCATAAATACTACAACTATTTCTGCTTTGCAAAATTGCTCTTCTTTCCATCTCTGGAGGTATTGGAATACAATATGGAGTCCTTGAACAGCTGCTGCCCAACTGAGATGGACTGTACTTCACAGGGCTCAAGGCACCCTTTTGTGTCTACAGGTTGAGAAATGTCTTTCTGTAGAACTCCCAGCCGCTTATGACCACAGAAATTGAGAATAGAAATGCTAATGTGGCATTATGAGTAAGAGGTAAGGACCGTCCAGCCTTTTGTGGACAGGAGGCCTTTTGGGGTCACTGAAATGTGTTCATACAGTAGAGCGAATGCCATCAGCGGATGTTCCCACAGTCAGCACTCAGAGATAGCCCAAGCACTGTTGGGCCTTTTATCTATGGGCAATTTTGAAAGACAACTTGACATTCTTTTAATGTCATGCAAATGTATTCCCCTATACAATGCCAGTGATTACTCAGACTCCCAAGATAAGTCACACATATCTTAATAAATTGAAAGTACAGATTAAACAATTTAGAGAAGAATAGTCTTTCACTAAGAGAGAAGCCATGGTTTTTGTCCTTCAAATTACAAGAGAAAGTGTTTAAATTATTCTCAGTCAGCATTCACCCCAGACAAATGTGGGCAAGAGTGGCATTCTTGTTGTTCCCAACTACCCCAGGCCCCATCTTCTTGCAGCCCTCCCATCAAAGTGACTCATGCTGAAAAGCCCAAATCTCTATGAAGCCTTCCTTCCTTCCTATACTCTTCCCCGAGCCAACTCAGTATACCCTCTTTCTGATCCTAGACTTCTTTATTCATATCTCTATACAATATAAATATAAGTCAAGTTCTGAGGTAAGCTGAGCCTATATACTTTCCCACCTTAGCCCTTTTCTCAAAGAGGAGCTCCAAGGGAGGCCCAGTGATGCTTTGTAAGTCATCATGTTGCCGACTACCAGCGCCTTCCCTTTGGCCTGCATCAGTGCTATGTATGGCTGGGAAGGCTGTGATTGAACAATTCCCTGGGGTACTATTCGCATCAAAATCTACATAAATAGTAACTTCTCAAATGGTGGCACATGCAATTATTTTCTTAGTACCTGTCTAATATACATGTAGATGTTCATTAATGCTTCTTGAATTAAATCATAACAGACTAATAGGGCAATATGGAAGAAGACTAACTTGTTTAGCATTCACATGAACTATCTATAGGGTTCAGCTCTTTTCAATGGCTTATCAGTCCATCTGATCATAGGTAATCAGGTGTTAATGATATATGGTTTGAGAGAAATAGTCCTCTCAGTTATAGACGTCAGTTAACAAGAAAATAATTTTAAAGCTTCAGTTGATGCAAACTGCCTGCTTAACTTGAAGCCATGAGGAGATGGTGACAGACAAGTTTTACACCCTTACTTGCAATCAATTTGCTCCTGACTGTGATTTCAAGTACTAACCTTGCTCTATCAAACCCCTGGAGTGTGAGGCTGGGAAGACAAGAGCTTGCACAGTGGAGGCTGAGATCAGCCAGAATAGCTAATGAACCACCAGAGTTGATTTTTAGGGAAAAGGGGAAAAAAATGGCCTTGGTATGGAAAACAAAACATGAGAATCCATTCCCTTGGTAACCCGACCATGGCTTGCGTTGCTGCTGACACGGTCTAGTGCAATGTCTGTTTGCTCAGGTTTTCTGTCCTAACAGAAAATGGGGTGGGGGACAGCTGGTAAGACAGAGTTTCAAATTTTTAACTATTCTCTGTTTGTTCCCATATGTTATACAATTCTCCTAAGGGAGATTATACAATGGAATCTGAATAAGTGAAAAATATTGAAACAAAATAAAAATAATACCAAGATAAGGTTATAGAGATAAAGCCTGGTAAAAGAAAGAAGGGGAAAGAGATAGAATTGCACTATCCATTGTTTTTGCTGTTATTCTTGTTCCAGAGGCTTCTACAATTTTGAACCAGAAGAGGTAATGCAATCATAAGGATGTAGTAACAGAAATGCAAATATGATGGCAAACGCCAACACCAGGGGGTCTTCCTCAGGAGTTTGCCATCTTGTCTGCCATCTTAAATGGTGTCCTAAACTAGCAATGGTGTGCTGTCTATTTGTCATTCCTGCTTCAAGAACATAACAATAGCTCTTTTGTTCTTTTATTATTACATTCATTAACTTGGCATTAAATCTGGTATTATGAAAGGATGGGAATCCTAGTGTTCCTGAAATATTTTGATGTCTTGGTGTACTAACTAAACCAATTTAATTTCTAAAGTTAAATTGGCACACAAGGATTCTAGGAGGATTAAAAGATGGGAGAGATTTAATATCCTACTAAGTCTGTTCCAAAAGAGATTAATCACCAGACAAAATGTTTAACTAAAAGCTCTAGATTTTATTTTATTTGGTAGATTTAAAAAAAAAAAATTCAACTATTGTATCTTCAATATTTTTATACTGAAGAAGAAAATTCAAATATCCTAGAATCTCTACCCAGGTTGTTACTTTCGATATTCACATGGGGAAAAAAATGCATATAGAACTAAAAAAAAAAATCTAATGAATAGGGAGATGTCAAACTGAGAAGCTGCTATCCTCATCTGAGCATGGGAACCCACTGGATTGCAGGATGTCATATCCAGGGCAACTTCTGAAAGAAAATCCCTTGGAATATCTACCAAGGAAATGAACTGTGTGCACTGTTCAACAACTGGAAGATTTGAAGCTCCTGTTCAGTAAGAATCCATACTCTACCCTTATCCTTCAGAGAGCAATGACTTCAAAAATGAAGATGGATCCAACAGTATTGCAGGTTTGGGTCAAGAAATAAAGAGCAAAACTCAAAATCAGACACAGCAAAAACAGGAAGTTTAACAAGGCAATTAGATGAGAATGGAGTCAATATCAGGTCTCTTGGAAGAAATACAGATCCACTTCCCAGGACCCCCAGCGAACATACTGCATTTCTTGGTTTTTTATACACATCATTCAGTTCCTTTATTCCAGCTCAGCATATATCCCAATCTTAACAACCCCACAGATCACTCTGCTGATCACAAATTTATCCACTTAGGTAGCTGTCAAAACCCTAACATATACTTACTCTGCCTGTTTTGGAATCCCAGTTCTTTTCCAGCATTTGGATTTTAATTCTCCATGAGGAACTTGTCATGAGAGAAATTAGACACAGACGATCACATATTGGTTTGCAATTACTGTCATATAGGTAAATATGTTCCAGCAACAAAAAGGAAGAAACATGACTGTGACCAGAACTGTGTTAAACTCTTGCTGACATCCATGAGCTTAGGTAAAACTGATTCCATTACTCAACATTGTGCTTAAAGCTGCAATTTCCAAGAACCACTCTCAGATGCTAAGTGACTAAGTTAGACATGATGAGCATGTTGGACTCAAACAGGTAGATGCCTCTGGGCCTGCCCACATGTCTGAAAAGGCATCACAGTCCTGTGTGGCCACGGTAATGAGGTTTCTATATCTCTAACCACCCAAGAGCTTCAGAATTCTGCATGCTTCCCCATGTGAACCCTCCACCAAATTCTCAGTCCACTGCCAGGCTACTGGGGTAGATGTGACCTAAGAGAACTTCATTTCTTTCTTAAACCATCCCTCGGTCCCCCTTCATTGTCTTCCACACCAAAGGCAACCATTCCAACCAGGTCCCTGTATCTCATTCTGTCATGTGTGGATTTTATACAACATGAGTTCCCCTCTGTCCTCTGTAGCCTTCCCCTCTGTCCTCTGTAGCCTTCCCCTCTGTCCTCTGTAGCCTTCCCCTCTGGTTGTACCTGATTTACATTCTTTGCAAAAAATCATTAATCAAATGAGTGAAAAAAAATTGAGAAGCCTAGCTCTTCTCCATCAATGATCCTCATTATGTGGTTCCTGAACCAGTAATACCAGCATAACTGAGGGAATTGTTAGAAATGCACATTTAGATTACTGAGTCAGAATCTCTTCGCTTGGGATCCAGCAAACTGTTTTTGAATAAATTTTCCAGGTGAATTTGAAACATCCAGAAATTTGAAAACCACTATTCTACGCAAAGGCAATCAGTTATTTTTCTTATGTCTTTCCAGTTATATTTTAACCACATATATGCATAAGCACACAGACGGCTTTTCTTTACACAAAGGAACTACATTATATACACTATGTATTGTTACCTTTACTTTTGAAATTACATCATTTATCTCTTAAATTTTTTCCTGTATCTAAACTTAAAGATCTACTTCATCTACTTCATGTTTCAGAAAACCATAGATTCTTTCATTGGATTTACCATATAATTTAACAGATCAACAAGTCTCTATGTCATCACATCTGGTTATTTCTGGTTTGGTTGGTTGATTTTACCCCAATCACTCGTATTGGTGTATCTTGGAAAACATGGAGAGTATGTTTTTGAATAAATTTCTAGCAGAAAAGATTCAAGAACATAAATTTCTAGTAGAGACTATTCAAGATCACAAGGAAATGTAAAATTTACATTCTGGTGCATATGGCTTAACTATCTGAAACAGAGATTGTACCAACTTACACTCCAAGGAACAGTTTACTAACAGTGCTGATTTTACTGAATTTTTCCTGACAATGTATATGATTGATCAGACTTAATGCAACTGCTATCAGTCTGATTCATTAAATATGGCATGTCATTATTATTTGATTTGCATTTGATAAAATGGTCATTTTACATTTTTTATTAAAAATTCATATTTCATTTTCAGTAACTTCTTTTCTCTTCTTGGGTTCAGTATATTTTTTCCTTATTAGTTTGTATGAATTTTCATAAATTAAGAAAATTAGATTTTGACTGTACCATATTTCTACTATATTTTTTCTGTTTTTTTTTTTTTTTTTTTTTTTGGTGGTCAAAATTTAATATATTTGTCAATGTTTTCCTTTTGTGCTCTGTGACTTCATTTTCCTGGAAAGATATTTCAACAAGTCCAAAATTCTAAATAAGTCCACCCATCATTTTCTTCAAATTGTCAGTTTAGATTTTATTTTCCATAATTTACTTTGGTAAAACCAATTTTGCTAGAATTGAGTTTTCTTCTTTTTTTATTATATACAGTTAGTTTCTTGTACCAACATTGCTTAGTCAAAAAGCTCTCTTTTCCCAATGATATGAATATAATAATACCTCTGATCTAGAGAATTTGGGGATGTATTCTAAAAACCTGCTCCCTCTCTACTTTTGAATTCTTTCAGTTAGCACAGCTTCATTAATTGTTTTTATAATGGACATAGCTACTTCTACCTTTTCATTCTTTCTGAAAAAGTTATAGCATTTTTTCATGATGAATTTTGTGTGATTTTGTGAAGTACAAATATAAATTTGGATATAATGTGACACTCTGAACTTTAGAGCTTAATAAATAGAACCATGTCATGAACAATATTGTGTTTCTTTTATAAAAGGTATACAATTATTATTAGATAAACTTTATATAGATTCTTCACATTTCTGGTTAAATTCAATAGTAGATGTTCTGCTTTGGGTTGCTATTATATATAAATTCTTCTTCCTATTGTGCTTCTCTAACTGGCTATTGGTTGTATACAAAGCTACTAATTTTTTTATATCATTCTCCATATATTTGCAGTATATGTGATACCTTTAAATTCTTAAATGCAATACATTCATAAAAAATTACAAATGAAAAAGCAAAATGTTTTCACATCTAAATTAGTGCTAACTACTCAAAAGAAACATGAATTCTGTTGATGAACAAGTCTTTGTTGAGAACCTATTTTGAATATGTTATTTTTTTGCAATCACCCACAAGAGACAATATCCCACGTACATCATGGCAGTGCATGTTGCTTACACAAATTGATGTGACCTTGTTGGGTCAATTAGTGTATCAGCTAAACTTTGTTTAAACAAATGTAACCATTTTGTTATATTATCCTATGAAAATAAAGAGAGAAAGTTCAATTACCAGTTAGAATAGTCAAAAAATTAAAACGTTAATTTTAAACAAATTCCAAATATGAAGTTCCAGCAATATCTTGGCCAATGAAGTAGTATTGTGTCCCAGTAAAGAATTTAGAAGAATAACTACGGAATATATACATTGAAATAAAAAGAACTATGATTAAAAGAAGACTTTTTAAATAAAAATGTGTAAGTAGAATGGAGTAGCCTATAAACTTAAAAGAATTTAAAGCAGAAGAAAAAGAAAAGGGAGAACACACACCTTAAAAATAATAGCAGCAATAACAATGGAAATTTAAGATAAAATAATAATTTAATAACTCACGATATACATAAAATATGCATTTTCTAAGGATAGTTAAATTGACCAAAGTGAAAAAAAATGAAAAAACTAAGTTGATGATTTTAGTCTGAGTGGTTTTTATATGCTAGTTATTTTACACATTTTCCAGTTTAATCTACTGGATTTCCAAGGAACACAATTGTATCAGCAACAATCGATAATAATTTTTGTGTCATCCTTATCAATATTTACATCTTTCTTATTTCTCATATCAAATTGCAGTTGCTATTTCTAGAACAATAGTAATAGTGAGGATAGTAGGTAATACTCTTGTATTCTTCTTGTAAAAATACATTTAATGTTTTACCAGTAATGTTGATGCTGCTATATTTGTTTGACAAATGCAATATTCTTGATAAGCTATATAATATCTTTTAATTACCAATATTCTTTTTGCAAACATTTAATTTTTGCTTCAACATTAATAAGAGTATATGAATATTATAAGAAGCAAGATTATTGCATTTTGCCATCTTTAATAAAATTTTTATTTAAATATTAGGATGTCTTTGTTTAAAGAATTTGAAACTTGCATTTGAAGGATATGCTTCCCCATGATGTCCAGAATAGGATTTTCTATGACTTTTAACTTTGGCACGTGGATTATTTATAGTTAAGATCAATTGAGACCCTGTAGATTCAGGAAAAACTTTTACCAGAGGAATGAAAATAGGGAGTATTACCGAGAACTAGAATTTTTACTAAAAATAACCTTTTTGTCATAAAAATCTCCATATGGCAGGATGAACTTGTAATTGCAAAGCATCTGGCTTTCATCATGTGAGTCATGTCTCTTTGTCATGTGAGTCCCCCTCCTCATTCCTTGAAGCCCTAAGCTCTTAACCCATTCTTTAGTTCATGATAAATACTCTTATCTTTCCCCCATTTACTTTAGAATCTACCTCTATACAGATTCTCCATATTTATGCAATTAAATTTGTTCTTTTTTCCTACTAATGCGTTCTATGTTAAACTGGGTGCTACAGCAGAGTGAAAAGAACCCAGAGATATAGAGGAAAATTTCCTCTCTGCTGCTATATATTCTTTATGTTTGGAAAATCTAAATAATTTAGAAATTATCTATTTTTTTTGAAAACCATTTCTATGTGGAAATTTCTTTTTGCTATACTTGTTTAATAATTTTTCTAAATAATTTTCATAGTTGTGATTACTATGTTTCATCTTTTCCTTAGGATCACATTTGTTAATTTTTAGATACCTAAGGAATGTTTAAATGCAATAGAGATTTCAATATAATTTATTGTTGTTATGCTATAAATTTTGTGTTTTCTTCCTTCATGTTGTACTTCCAAAAAGTACACCGAGTTATTAATCACCTTGAAAATATGCCTTCATTTTCTAAAGCACCATTGTTTTAATTTTAATTTTTGCCAATTCCTTTACATTCTGCAGATTTTTTCAACTCTTTTTCTTAGATGCTAGTCTGTCATGTGCCAGGATATTTCTGAAACTTCATTTGGGGAATTCTCTTTAGAGTCTGTATTACATTCTATAGAATTTTATAATTGGTGACAAATCTTTCTCCTTTGTGTTCATGCTGCAGTGTAAGAAAAGTGGCTGAATATCATTTCTAACAAAGCTCGCCTGATATGACCAGCTTGGTCATTTGATTTTATGTCAGAAATCATGTGCCTCTGTGATTAAATGAGGCATTGTTTCTGTGGGTCTCACACACTGACTCCCAAGACAAGCTGGAATACAGTTCAAAACATGTTTTCACCAAAAACTATTCTTCAAAAGCTAACACTCCTTTGGATGTGTAAGCACTTCTTTTTGTCATTTTAAGGGCTCATTACCATGTAGTCAAATGAACATTCACTGTGACTGGAAATCAGAAAGGCAGAGAAACCACAAAGGAAAAGTGAGGATTCAGCAGGGCTGGGAACTCTGTGGTCTTCCTGAGCTGGTCTTTTTCATTCAGTCTAAAATGCAAAGTTGTTCCTTTCCAGAGGAAAAGTAGCTGCATTTATTTATAGCTATCAGATAAATAGGCAAAGCAAAGATCTGCTTTTTTCAATGAAGAATGTAGCACAAGGCAGTATAAATACTTCAAAACAGAGTGTGCATTTGATAAAGGGTAATGAAGAGAGGAATAACAAAAAAAGCATTGATAAACATGAAGTTTTTATGTGTTTTTTAGCCAATGCTAGGGTTTTAAATACCCTCATAATATCCTTACATATTATAGTTCTGTCATTTCATTTGAATAGTAATGCCATTTATGAAGAAAGCAGTCACACTTCCTGGATAATTACTGCATATCTATTAAAGTGAATCATGTCTCCCTTTAAAATGTGCATTTATTCCATTCTCATTCTGTTAATGCATATCTTTTCCTTCATTATATCTGTTAAAATGTCAACTTTACTATATTGAGGAAATCAATAATTAAATAGCTTTACAGTAATTACCTTCTAGTAACACATTTTCTACCTTAACAACACACACCAAATCCACTAACATCAAAATTATACAAGTATACTGGTGAGAAGGTCAACATGTGAAAATGTAATTCAATTTACAAGCATTTTGAATCACACTTTCAAAAACCATCTCTTCCTAGCAGAAGACCCTTAGCAACTCTCCTGAACTTAAGCTCCATGCTTACACTCACAGGAACAACACATTATATTCTGGGTGTGGGAATTCAGTCTTAAAACTTAAAAAATCAAAAGAAATAAAACCTAATGGATCTCAGTAATGAAATAAGATGTGGCATTTTTCATAAAATTTCCAGATATTTTCTAAGATTCTCAATGAACTGGTCAATTTGGAGCTAAATTATCAGAATGAACTACTCTAGTGATTTTACCATCTTAATGGCTAACACAGGGACCATCCAGTTCAAGAACTGGTCATGCACCAATAACGCTGCCTATAGAAATAAAGGGATCAGAGTTTTATCAAAGGCAAGCAATTACGACATTGAAATTACTGAATTGCAAGATAAAGAAAAATCACACTGCTGCATTCACAACAAAACAAAAAAAGTTAGATTAGATGCTTGATATACTGTTTGATGTCAGAAGATAACTGGTCAATACTACAAGATTAGAAGGATAAAATCATGACGCAAAAAAAAAAAAAAAATACTTCCCCTTCTTTGAATATGAAGTCAAAGATTCATCCTCAAAATTTATCCTGAAATTATTTGTTTCCTCTTTCACACAAGACAAGTGATCATATTAAAAATAAATAAATATGACTGTGCTTCTTGAAAAATTGATTCACATACCTCAAAAATTCAGAAAAATAAAATGTTAAAAAGCCATTACAAATCCTGCAAATCAGAAATACCCATTGCATCCACTGGTAAATAGCCTTTCATACAAATTTCTAGGCTTATTTACAGGGCAGACAAATGTTAAATGCAGGTGATGAAACCCTAAGGATTCGCTGAACCTCATAAAACCTCATATTTTTCATAGAGTAAAATATCTCCTAATGTATCTTTAAATTTTTTTAAAGGTAGGAAAATTATTTAAATCCTTGAAAAGTTGAACTCAATATATGTTTTTTAAAAAACTACATGTTCTATTGATGGAAAATTGTTCTTTATTCCTATGATGAGGACTATAGCCAGTGGCACACTTAGTACTTGGTTTTGATTGTCATCATTTAATTTATATTAGTTTCACTTTGTTTATATTTCCTGTTTTCAAATGTTTATATTTACTTCGAAATCATAATCCACATTGTTATTTTCTTATCTTTCAATATTTAAATATATATATTGAGAGTCATTGTCATTTTATCTTTCTTGTCTCTTTATGCCTAAGATTTAAGCTCAGTTAGTCACAGCGTTTTTTTTTTTTTTTCCCTTGTTCTTCTAACCAATAATAGTACAATAGCACTCTTGTCCTCAGTGCTTACAGACTTGAGATGACCTGTCACTTGACATTATAGTCAAAGGACAAGGGAACTATATTCTTTTTGCACCTGATTTCATCCCCTTAATCTTATAGATATTGACCAATTATCTTCTAACATCAAACACTATATCAAACATCTCATCAAAGATGAGAACACAGCAATGAGATATTTTTCTTTGTCTTTGCAGTTCAGTAATTTCAGTATGATAAATCCTTGCCATTGATAATTTTATCAGTTTTTCCTGGTGCACCCTGCAAACCTTTTCCCCTTATAAATTAAGAAAATCATACTTTCTCCTTCTCTCTGTAAATATTTTCTCCCTGGTTATCAGCATCATCAATTTTTACATATATTGGCTATCTTTTGACAGTGTTCCATAACTATTATCTAATCTAGGATTATTTGACTACTGTTTTTTTTTTTTAAACTGTGGCGATCATCTCAAACTTATCTCCCAGTTCTTTATTAAAATTTGTCTAGTTCTTCTGTTATTTATAATGTTGCTTATTTCTATAAAGTTTTTCATGATTCAAAATGCTAAAGCATTTAGCCACTCCCTTGTATTTCTGCTTAGAGCTTCTGCTTTTGATAAAATATGCTAAACTGGGAAATCTTCAGAAGATGAGGAACTGCTTATAAAATAGTCCTGCGTTGTGTAATTAGGCATATGACATATGATCTCTACCTGTTTTACTAGTGTTTTTAAATTTATTTGTATTTCCTCCTTATCTTTTGGATTATCTCATATTGTTATTCATTCTTCAGCTAGAGTGCTTAGTTTTTGCAAAATCATACTGGAAATGAAAGAATAGCATTATGGGATGATGAAACATTCATAGCTGTTGCTGGGGTGTTAGACTTCTGTGGTCCTGTGCTAGTGGGGCTCACAACCTCTTTGGGTGAGAGCTCTCTCTGCCTTGATCTGACACTCCCTGCTTCCTTTCTTGCCTTCAAACCCATTCATCTTAGGGAATATACCTCAGCTGAAAGATTCAGTTACAGAACATACAAATTACTCTACCATCTAACTGCCACCTGAACTCATCCTCTTTTTCTATTCAGTTTGCCTCAATACAGTTTTATTCTCCTCTAACAAGGTCACGTTGCATTAGTGACCTAAGAGTTTGTAACTCCAGATAAAGAGTATTTCAGATCCTTCAGAATAGATTAGTGTGTGAGGAGGGAAAATGCATCCTTCAAGAGGATCAAGATGGTAAAAGATAGTTCCAAGTTCCCATGTGTGCACCTGAACTTCATGATATATGGCAGGTGAGAGAGCTTCAGAGTTTAGTATTGTGTTTCTGTGTTGGGGACTTTTATCCTAATTACTTTTAGTGGTGCTTAGGGCACCAGAGAGAAAAAATTTCCCTTTATTACATAAGTTTTGTAGAAAACAATAAGCAATCATTTACTAATATTTTATTAGGCACATTTTGAAACCCTGCGGAAACTTGAAACAATTTAAAAATGAATCCCCTTTATCCACAATCAAGATTCTACCACTAAGATTTTACTGTTCTTGTTTAATGGTATCTATTCATTTTTATATTTCTCTCCCCATCTACCAAAGAATTAATCATTTTTGATTGCCATCTTATTGCTGAAAAAGAGTGAACAGCAATTTTCCAGGGGAAGATGATTTGGAAATAACGTAATTTCATTTACAAGAGCAGTCAGTTTAAAAACAAGAGGGATAAGAAAGGTCTTATGTAATTCTTTAATAAAGAATGAGCAATATCAATGTAATTATTTTCTGTGCAAAATTTTTTTTTTTAAGGAAAGCGCAGGCAATAATGAAGGCAAGTAGAGAGGTAGGAAGAGTGGAGAAAGAAGTACTCCATTTAATTTTTATTTAGTTGTTCACATTGGTTGTTACCGCCAGCTTCGGATCTTGAATCCGGGACCTTGGGATGTATGTGGGACTGCTTCCAGGGTGTACTAGACCGCTAGCCCACCGGAGTGTACACAGATTCAGATGTTCTTGTGCAAATATAGGAAACAAAAGTGCCTTAATGACCAGATCCATACATTTCTATGCTGTGTGGGTTGGTCCACTGGGACATCAAATTGTCCTCAAACAAAAAGCAAGTTTACTCTGATGTTATTCATATAAAAATTAAAGTATAAAAAGTCCTAGCACAAACTACTAGAGACCTATTTCAACATATCTCACTATTAGGTCAAACAGTGATTGTCAATATGTATATGTTGAGATGTGAGAGATGCTGACTTTTAAGAACAGCTCAGAACTTTTTCAGACTGAAGTCATGCACATAGTCACACACACACACACACACACACACACACACACACACACACACCCCCTGGCTAAGAATTTTCTAATGCTTAACTATCTGCCAAATCTTTAACATTTGATATTATTGCATGGAGGTTTAGCTAATCTCATTTTTCTTCCAAGAAGTATTGAGGAGTATATGTTTAATACTTTCAAAGTTTGATGGGGTCCAGAATTAAGACATAGGTAGCAAACTTGGATCCTTTTCCACATCATGGATCAACATCCATGTGAAGTGAAAAGAAAAAAGCATGAATCCATTCAAGAAGTTTTCTTCCAGCATAGCTTCTAATAGTAACAGTGTGACCTTACTCTCACTAGGAGTAAGACCCATCAATTTAGTGGAGTATGACCTAGAGAAGGTCTACATAGAGAAAGACAAGAATTTGGAAACACACTGTCTGTCAGGGCTTCATGTGTGACATCAAATCAATGACCATATATCCCAGTTTTCCTTGGACAATACTGGCTTACTGTCTTATTTATTATTACATACTATTATATTAGCAATTCCCCTTTATCCTACAAAGTTCCCTACTTTGCATAATAAATTACATCCTCACTTAAGACATTATTAGATGATGGAATTTTTCACCATGATCTTAACCACCATAGATTATTAAATTGGGAAGAAACTTTCAAGTGGTTGGATAAGTATTCCTCCAAAAGAATTCTTAATTCCTAAGTGGTAGGTAAAAACTCCAGCATGGAAACAGACAGAACCACATGGTATAGCTACAAATAAAGTCAAATACACACAGAAGTCTGATATATTGTTTGCAAGACAAGTAAGTCATAAAATATGCAAGGGGACTATTTCTCATCTGGAATTGTAGTTGCCTTTCCACTTTGTTGATTGCAAAACTCCTGTACACAGCCCTCAACATTGAGTTAGAGATTCCTAAATAAATGGATAGAACTCAAGATGCCCCGATCTAAAGGAGACTATAGTCAAACTCTTTGTTATTGTCATTTATTAGATTTTTCAGAGTTAAAATATTTTTTACTGATGTATCGGTTTATAATATACAGGTTTCAAGTGTTATAGCTTGGTATCTGTATATGCTATATTATGACCTCCACCAAAAGTCTAGTTTCCATCCACCATCATACAATTGACCCACTTTATCTGATTTTTCTACTCCCTATTCTCCCTGCATTCTGGCAACACTATTTGTTCTCATGAACAGAGAGTTTGACTTTGTTTTGCTTGTTTGTTTTCTTTTTTAACATTGTATATGTTACAGCTCTATATTTTGATATCTGTATAGATAACATTAAGATCACTACTAAAAGTCTAGTTTCTGAGGATGTGGAGAGATATATTATCCAATCATCTCATTTCTGGGTATTTACCCAAAAGACACAAAAACACTAATTTGCTGAGATTTATGCACCCCAATGTGTATTGCAGTCCTATTCACAATAGCTAAGAACTGGGAAATACCTAAGTGCCCAACATCAGATGAATGGATAAAGAGAATGTGGTGCATATAAACAGAGGAATACTACAGCCCTTAGAAGAGATGAAATTCAGTTATTTGAATCAATATGGATGGATCTAGAGGGGATTATGCTAGCGAAATAAGTCAAAAGAAGAAAAATAGATAACAGATTATCTTACTCTTAGGGGGAATACGAATAGACAAAATAAAGGAACAGATGAAATAAAATCAATCTTTGGACACTTGCAATAGAAATGAGGTTACCAATAGGGAATGGAATGGGGGGCAAGGGGTAAGTGGTGTTGGAACCCACTGGACAATGGTGAAGACCAGTGAGTGATTTGGTGGAGGGTAGGGAGTGTTGACACATATCTGAGAAATGGGGAAACTGCACAATGAGCTTATTTTAATTTATAAAATAGTTACTGTAATAAAATGCAAAACTTAAAAAATTAAAAATATAATTTTTTTTGAAAAAGAATGCTGTTTGGGTAGCGCCCAAGTGCAGTCACCAATAATCCTTTCCATCCCATATCACCATTGGCTCAATCAATAGGACTCTATTTTCCATTCCTTGTTCCTGGTGAGTTTGTGATTGACTTTGATTCATTAGAAAGGTGAAAGAAGTAGAGTTCCAGCACCTCCCAAATTAAGGCTTCAGAGTACCAGTAGCTTTGATTTTTCTCCCCCTTAGTACCCAGTTTTCATGTTGTCCACAGGATGACTGGAGTCCAGGTGAAGAGAGGCTTTCCAACCCAGTTTAAACTAAATGGAGACACATGAGTTACTCCAGAGAACAGAAGAACTATCCAGCAGAGCCATCAACACAGAGAATCAATATAAATAATAAACCTTTGTTGCCACTAAATTTAACAATGCTTTGTTAAGTAGCAACAAATAATATGAAACAATAAGAAACATTTCTTATATAACTGGCATTTACCAAATATTGTGATAAGTACTTGATGTGTGCTGTCTCCTAGTCGTCTGACTTTATCCCACCCCCAGATTATTTTCTGTACCGTCAGTTGCATTTACATAAAATGTAAATTAAACCAGGCCTAGACTACAAATTTCAGAATTATCTCTAATCGCTCCAGCATATTTCTTCATTCTGCTCCAATACCCTCATTTCTTGTCCCTCCACTTACCTCTAGTCAACATGTTTCTTTTCAAGGAAATATTAAATTAGTTGCAAACAACTTAACCCATATTATTTTTTTCATTATTATTCAATTTATGTTTGCTGAGTATAGGAAACCTGAAAAGACAGATAGGATTTGGGGAGAAAGAAGAGAAGAAGAACGAAGAAAGGAAAAAAGATATCCAAGTTGCCCCCAAATTCAGTAAATGGTGTCACCATCTAATCAGGTGTTCAAACCAGAGGCATTCCTGGGGTGTTCTGATAGCTCTGCATCTCTCATGTACAATTAAGCAATTTTTCCTCCAAAATGCATATTTAATTTGCCTACTTCTCTCTATCTTAGTGGACACCTCCCTAGTCTAAGTCATCTCTGTTTTCTTTGTAAATAACACAGTAGTTTCTCAATAGGCTTCTACTTGTTCCTTTGCCCTTTAACAATCCATTTATCAAATGGGAATTAGAATGATCTTTAAAAATATCATCTCAGTATTTTAAATTCTTTGCTTCAAACTAATGCAGTCATTGTATTTGCAAGGTCCTACATGACAGAATTTGCCAATCTGTTGATACACTCTCTCTCTTCTATTTCAATCAGTAGGCACAGAGGACTTCCTGCTCTCTATTTGATTTTTTTCCCCTCTATACAGCCTATTCCTTGCTGATTCTCTTTCACTTGTCTCCCAGTGTTTTACTTTCTCCTCTTCCAGAACTCACTAAACCACATCATTAGAGATAACTAATAAGCATAATTTAAGTCATCCTTTTTCTCTCTTGTGGCAACACTTTATTCTGACTAGTTAGAATACTCTTCAGAATCCTAAGTAAATATTTATTTTTCTATTTACTTGTGCAGTGTGTGCCTCCCCAACAGACTCTATGGCAAAAGGCAGCAATGGGCTAGGACAGAGAGTGTTTGGTTATTACAGCAATATTTAATGGAATATAAGTATTAATTCACTTAAAAGACATACATTCTGAGGCCAGTTTCCTGGGAAGAGAGGTATAAGTTTGAAACATAAAACTCTACAAGAGGTGATTTTAATTGAGCCCATTTTCTGTACTAAATGCTCTGTGATTCTTTGTGTTAAAATTCATTATAATTTACTTTCCCCCCTTCTTTTTTCTTCAAAGAATGTAGAGCAGTCAATAGCACAACTAGGTATCGAAAAGGCTCCACACACACTAAGCAGGGCAGTTCCATGCACAGCTCTGCATGGGACAGTCGCACTGGTCTCCAGACCATCTCTTGTGGCAAATAGTGGCTGTATTTTCTACAATAATGAGAGCAACACAGATCTTTTTATCTGGCAGAAAGGTGCTTCTCATAGGAAGAAGTAGCAGGATACGTGATTTCTCTTTTTCAGAACTTTCTGAATCATTTGAGCTACCAGCCACGGAGGAAAAGTCAAATTCTTTGAGTGGAACCTGTCATTGTTTTTTGAGCAGACAGTTTAAAATTTTTTAAGTGCTTTTGACTGCAGAAGACACCTTCCTGAAGCTATTTGGTATTTGAATGGGAACACTTTCCACCTGTTATTGGCTAGTGTGTCAGCATCACACTGAATTAAGTAAAGCAAAATACCTCAGTGGACCACTCATGTCACCTCTTTAGCCAAATATCAGAACTCCTAGATGAACTGCTGGAACCATTCTTATGACTGAGATATCAAGTGGAAATGCCTGTTTAATGGAATCAAATTCCAAAAGCACCTCTAATTTAGCTGTTCTGCAATCTAATACATACAGGGACATAATAGCTTTTTAGAACATCAATATCCAGGTGTATGCAAACAACTCCAGGGAGAATTTCAACAATATGTATGGTGTTAATTCCAAATGTTCTCTGAATGATAATGTCAAGTCTCTAGATAGCTTTCAGAATCCCCGTGGGATGTTACTATTAAATAATTAGCTTAAATGGATCCATCACTCTTTATCCCTGTTCTCTCTCTACTTGTTTATATTTCTTCCTCTCCTTGCCACTCCTTCTTTGCTTTTATGTCATTTTTTTACTCATAGTTCATTAATTCTTGTTTGATTAGATTACATAGAATTCTCAGCATCAAGGACTTTCATATTATTCCAGAAAATCAAGTTCTTTTTATCTGAGATATAAATAACTTTTCCTTCTACTTCTCTTCAATGGACAATTCTTTTAGCTGTCACTGGAAGTTCATGTTGAAAACATCCACTAACGCTTACACTCATCAGATAATTAAATGATAATAATTACATAGATTAGGGAACTTAGATTTTACTCTATTTAACCCCAAGTATATGTTTTCCAGGGAGTCAGAATTAATAACACTTAAAAACACAAGTGAATGTAAGATGAAGGTAGCTGAATTTCCTCTCCTTGGGTATTTGACACATCACCTCTCTTCTGAAGAAAAATTCATCCAGTAATTCTGATCTTCTTTGTCTTCTCCACTGACGATTATATTAGTGATATTAATGACAACTAACTTAGTGAGTACTTATTATATGCCAAGTGGGCTTTAAATGTGCATCTTATTTGATCATCATAGTTGTGAAAGAGAAAATATTATCTCCTTTTATACAACCTGAAAATTGAAACAAAAAGGTAAAATAATTCCCCTAATTTCACATATGTAAATGTGTGTTACATAATGGAGAAAAAATTTACTAAGTAGTTATGTGCCTTTGACAAGTTATTATACTTCCCTGAGCCTGTAGAGCAGATTCATCTCATTCTAACATAGTGTTCACAGAGATGTTATTCATCTCAAATCAAATGAAGGTCGCAAGTATTACATGTATCAAACTACCCAGCAGAGCCCATTCATTGATTAATCAACAAATGTCATTTAAGGACACACTGTGTGAAAGGCATCAAATCAACTGTTGGAGATAAAGAGATGGGTGAAAAATAGTTCCAAGAAGCTCACCGCTTGGTGAGAAAAATTACTTTATATTGTGTAATCTAGTAGATTGTGTACCATTATAGTAGAGTATCATATATACAGTAATGGAAGCCCTGACATAAAACAGATAAAACATGGGAAGAGCAGATTAACACACAATCTACTAATATCAGGAAAGTATAGGTCTGATTTTGGTAAGAGGATTTTAAGTACTCAGGAAATGCTAAGTAATGCAAAGTGATTGGATCATTAAGATCACAGAATGGAATGGTAAGAGAAGAAGCTGCAGAGGTGGCAATCATGAGCTCAGGCTTTTAGGCCAGATTCAGAATTTTGGACTTTTTTCTTCACCTGATGAAAAACCAGAGAAGCAGAGACGAGACAGTCAGATTTACACATTTAGATAGGTTGCTTTGGCATCAGAATGGAGGACCAGTTGTAGGAGGAAGCCAATAAATTTGGAGCGGAGCAGGGAACAATTGCAAAGTTATTTCACAACCCAGATATGAGACTGTGAAAGAGGGATGTCCCAAGTTGGCCTCTTCTTCACGGTTCTCTTAAAAGTAATGTAAGAATGTCACAAACAGAATGTGAAAGAAAAGACCATCTTGAGACTTTTTAATGCAGTGACTTTGACAGGATTTGGTTGCTGGTTGAGTATTCATGGTGAGACAGAAGGTACCATCTGAGGTAAATCTTAAGTCCCTAACTTCAGCTGTGGGAAAGTAGTATTACTGGCTTACACAGGAAACACATACATGTACATTTGGGTTCTGATACATGAGGGATTAGGTTCCAGAAATATTACCTTCAACAAGTCCTGGGGTATTCAATGGAGCCATGAAGTCAATGATTGGAGATCTTGAGCCCAGAGAAGAGATTTGGGGTGCAGATATAAATCTGGAGGATCTAAGCATATGTGTGGTATTTGAATATGAATGAAGATACGTATGTTGAAAACAGGAAATGACAACAGAGGTAAGCTGAGATAGAGGACCAAAAAGCTGAGCAATACCATGTTTCAAGGGAGAACAGAAGATACAAATCCACAGGAAAAGACTGAGATCTGTTGGGAGAATCACTAAAGAGAGGAGCACAGCATACAATTGATCTCACAATGTGCTTGTGGAGAATAAATCCACTAGAGAGGGACAAAAATCTCCTCACATGTTGAAATGACATACCACCTCAGCTAACAGCTCCTTTATTTCTATAACTCTAATTTATAATCACTGTTTCTTAAGTAAAATAATTAAATGTTGAGGGTTAAAATGTCTTCAGTTAAGCTTCAGGCTATGTGAGAGAGTAAAATTCAACCAGGGATTAAAATAAGTTTATTAAATCCTCTTCTTGAAGACTTTGACGCAAGACTTGCCCTGATGTCAAGTTGGGATTTAGCTGCAGTCAAGTGGCTGTTAAGTCTAGAGTATACTATGGGACTTACTGTTGAATTATTTTAAGCTTGGAATCACTAAGAAAAAAAAAAGAAGCAGCTTCTCTCTGTAGAAGATTCTATATAGTCATACATTGCCTAACTATGAGGATATGTTCTGAGAAATGTGTTTTTAGATGACATAGTCATTGTGTGAATGTCATAAAATGGATTTACACAAACCTAGATGATAAAGCCTGCTACACCAGTGGTCAAGCATATTGTTCCTAGGTACAAGTATGCAAAGCATGTTACTGATTGAATCCTTTAGGCAACTGTAGCACAATAGGATTCATGTCTCCAAACATAGCTGGGCATAGAAAAGGTACAGTGAAACTTTGGTGGATTTATATAGGGGAATTTTCATGAGAGGAGTTTGCAGGGCTGAAGCTGCTCTGGATGAATCAGTGAATGATGGGTGAATGAATACGAAGAACATTTTTCACACTTTATGCTTTATAAACACTATACACTTAGACACACTAACTTTATAGAAATATTTTCTTTTCCTCAAATAATAAATGAACATCCTATCATCACTTTTTTACTTTATAAACTTAAATTCCTAACTTTTTTATTCTTTAGTAATAACACTTAGCTTTAAACACAAACACATTTTACAACTGTACAAAAATAGATTATATCTTACTCTATAAGCTTTTGCCTACTTATTTGCAGTTTAATTTTTTTCTTAAATTTTTTTCATTAAATTCTAAGATGCAGACATACATTTTAGCATAGGCCTAGACAGGCTCACGATGACAATCTCCATCTCCATCTCTACATCTTATTCTGCTGGAGGGTCTTTGGACATAGCAAATTGCAAAGAGATGTCATCTTCTATGATAACAATGCTTCTTCTAGAATACATGCCTGAGGCTCTTCATGAGAGGGTGTGACTCTTTTCAGAAATATGTTCATCGTAGTTTGCTCGATTTGTTACATTTCTTTTCATTATAAATTTGCTTGTAAAGCATATAATACACCATGAACATTCCTCTCTATTAACGAAAACCTGTTGGTGTTGGGGTTCATTTTTCTCAAGGGTTTCATGTTTCAAAAATGTTAAAAAGTTTGTTGAGGGCTGTAAAAATTTCTGCTGACCCTTTCACTGTGAATTTTCTTTAATATGCTTTTTTTTTTTTGTCCTCTGCGGTTTCCTTTTATCTTGTCTCTCTTTCACTTATGCATTTATATACTAGTTCCAACAGTCCAACATTAGTCAAGTCTCCACAAATTGTCTCTAAAAGTTCCTCAATATCATTTACAACTACACCCAAGTTAAAAGTACTTGCCATCACATCCAAATTCTTCATGATATTTCTCAACCTCCTCATCCTTGGCAAATCCTTTGAAATCACAATCTTTTGAGTGTCTTTTTCCAGATATTATTAATATATTCTTTGTTGACATCATTCCAAGGCCAAGCAAGGTTCTTAATGCAGTCATAGATGTTGTAATTCTTCCAGAATTGCATCAGTGTCTTTTCTATTGCAGCTATATTCTAGGTAAATGCTGACCTCAAGTTGCAGATTAAAAATTGCTATAAGTCCTTGATTCATCAGTTGGATCAAAGATGTGGTGTTGAAAGGGAGAAATGCCACGTTGGTGTTAGAATGAAGATCACCAATAAAGACAGGACATCTAAGAGCAGTACCAACAATAAGAAAAATCTTGAAGGGTATGTCATTCACCAAATAGTACTTCTCCATTTTAATAGCATAGCAATTCAGGAGGGCAGTTAGAGGAGGACCTGGGTCTTCCATGACTTCTTATTGCTCCTCTAGTACATAGTATTGTGTGCTTTTTGAAATTCTGAAAGACCTTGGGATTCATATTTTCTAAGATCAGAAAGGGTTTTATTTTGTGACTTGCAACATTATGTCCAAGCAAGACTATTTTTTCTGTCCTTAAAATCTCGAAATCTGGCATTGACTTGGCCTCCTTTTTGATGAAAGTCCATTCAGGCATACATTTCATCCATATTGAAGATTTTCTCTGCAAAGTAACTTTCCAAAAAAAATTTCAACTAACTTTACATCAACATCCACAGATTCACCATTTACTTTCATGTTATGTAATACATAACAAATCTTTTGTCTTTTAAACCAGCCAGTGCTAGCAGTAAATTCAACATCATGGTCCAATTCAGCTTGTCCTTTCAACTTCACAAAATATTTGCTTTTGTGGTGATCATCATGGTGCTGATAGAGACATATTTCTGTGTTTGGTCTATAGTCCATATCATTAGATGTTCCCTCGTAATGCACCCTCATGCAATAGTGGTTAGATCTGCCACTCCAGCTGAGTGTCGTCCACATTTCAAGGACCTGAGTTTCCATCTTGGAGTATGGGGATGGGGCAGGGGCAAACAAGATGAACAACTAAATGAAAATAAATGAAAAAATATTTCTTCCTCTTCTCTCTTCCTGCCTGCCTGCATGCTTGCCTTCATTCCTGTACCTCTTCTTTGCTTTTTGTTTTTTTTAAGTTTCTTCCTGTCTGAGTGAGGCCCTTCTCAAACTTTTGTTAGTATCATTATTTTCAATAAAGCTGTTCTTTAACAGCTTCTACCACTTCTTGTTTTTCAAGATCACAACTATGGTGGAATGAGTCAAATAAGACTGGCAGAAATATTGATCACTGATGTTCCACTTTCATAACCCTCAATCACTTTAAATTTAGTTTTCAGATTATTCATACAAAGTGGCTCCTTAGTGGCAAGATTTGCATTAGATTTTATATGTAAGGGGCAATGATGGTTAAAACAACATGAGATTAAACAAAGTATGTGGTGAATTATGCAATAAGGGACACAATAAATACAAGATGTAAATGAGTACCATGGCACCCTAAATGATACAGTGGTTGTCTGAAGGATTTGTTCTACTTTCAGAAGACACATTTCAACTGCCAGAGCAAAGGGAGTAATTTTTAATTTCAAGTGACATGATTTATGATTGCTCCTATCACAGTGGTGATCTCTGAATCTAGCATCCTGTAGGTACACTGACTCTAAACCCAAGTCCATCTATGGATTATGATTTAGATAGAAAACATTATTACTTGAAATGACTGGTCAATTGACTCAGGTCTGTTTCAGCTCCTGAAATATTTCTATCTGCCTCTTGATGATAGTCAAATTGAATCAGCACTTCAAGGGGGCAAGGCAATAGTGCATTGCTGAAATGGCTTGGACCAGATGATTGAGCAGCGGAACATGGTTATTTTAAGCAGGGACTGAAATAATCGTCCTTTATTTAGCAATTGTGAAGGACTACATTTATGTTTTCCTCAAACAGGGAAACAGCATTGTAGTGATTCCTTTTCAGCATTTCAATTCTGACCTGCACTTACTATGTGAACTTGGCCCCATTATTTATCCTCACAGACTACTGTATCTTTAACATGGGTAATAATGATTTTATGAAGTTAGAGGGATTATCAACTGAGATAATTCATGCTATGTTTGTACATAGCAAACACACAATATTAACCAAATGAAGTCCAAATAACACTCAATTAGGAGTCTTGAATCTTGTGTTCAAATCTGGCTCCACTAATAACCAATACTTGACTTGGAAAAACTCTCATAATGTCTCTCAGTCTCTTTTCCTCATGTGAAAGAAGAGAACTAGACATTAGTGTTTTGCTAACATTTGCTTATAAACAACATCATTTAATCTTTAAGTACAATCTTATATGGAACTCTCATATGTCAGCTAAATAAAAGAGTGAATGTTACTCTGGTTGAAGCAGGAGACACTCAGAAAACACACACACACCACACATGCACCCATATCATTTGCATATTTATATACATGTGTGTATGCACTTGTGTCTGTTTTTATGTAAAAACATATGTGTATCACAATATATCTATGTAGTAGCAAGAAGAAATTGTGTCCCTAAATCCTATAGCCTCCACAAGGAACCACTTCAGAAAAAGGCTCAGCAGATTTTCCAATAGTTTCTCAAACAAGGATTGTTGTTTTTATAGAACCCAGCGTTGAATCTCAATGAGCTGAATTTCAACTTTCATTCATAGTTAATGGACAATAGACAAACTAATCTATACTAAGGAGGTTTCTTTTCATCTCAACAGTTGCATTTCCTTTCATGTAAGTGATGCAATGCTAAGTACTTATCATGATTGCAATCTCTTCCAAGATAATCTTGTATGGCACTTAAATATAATCACTACCTAGCTCAGGACAACTTGTGTCATCAATACACTCTCTTGTAGAGTAATCAAGAAATGAAATTTAGCTTAGTTGTTTTCTTCATATAAAATATAAAATAGAAACCTATTTTAGGAGTGAAGATGCTGCTGCTGGGTATATCTACAAATATTAACTTTTAAAAGCGGATGATCATATCATTTAGGCTAGACAGAGATCACACTTGTAGGCATGTATATCAGGAGCACAAATGTACCTCATCATTGACTATAAATTTAATTGTTTCATTATGTGATATGATTTAATTGACTGCTAAGTTGACATTTGGGTGGACTAGACAAAGTTCAAGATGATAGTCTGGAATTCACAATTAGAAGGAGATAGTACCGATTGGGTAGAAAACTGATGTAGGGAGTATCCACTATCAGCCAGCTAGGACACCAAGGCAGATCCCACCAGTCCTTGGGATGAGAGAAGACTCACAGATAAGCATACTATATCTTGGAACAAAATAGAGGATAGGAGAAAACAGCAGCAATGGTAGGCCAGCAATTCAGGGGATTAAGTAAAGAGCTAGGAGTCAAATATTTTGGGAGCATGTTTGAAGGGTAGGGCTGCAGGTAAGGTTAGCAGGGTGTAGTAAGTGGGTATATGTGACCATGTATACCTGGTGAGTACACTACCAAGAGAACTGCAGATGATTCTCAATTATCACAGGTGTAAATCTGTAGGTCCACTTTCAACCTCTTCTCTTCCTCCCACTCAGCCTAGTCAACAGGAAGACATTGAGGATGAAGACCTTTTTCTTAAAAACATTGTCTTTTCTCAAGCCTACTTTAGTGAATGAATACAGTATATGACACATCTAATATACAGAATATGTGTTTATTGACATTATGTCATAGGTGAGGCTTCTGATCAACAGTAGGTTATTAGTTACATTTCTGGAGAGTTAAAAGTTATACTTGATTTTAGAATGTGTAGGGACTGGTGCCACAACACATCCAAGAGTCAACTATAGCTGTTGCTCAGTGTTGGTCTATGTCCTTCCAAGAAGAGCCAGAAATCTGAATTTTCATGTGAAGCCTTCCATTGTTAGGCATAACATTATTTGTTTTTTAAAATACTGTGAAAATGGAGGCAGTTTTATGCTGACCAAATAGGATACATTAACAGGACTTATAAAGCCCCAGAGTTCAAGTCTCAGATATCAGGTTTGGTATTCTCTACTATGGCTAGATGCCTATAAATTTTGCCTTGAGTCAGGGTAAAACTCTGTGGAAATTTTCCTGATTTTGTTAAAATCCATTCCTCTATGTCTGGATAATCCTAATCATCAAATTGTCTTAGTATTTTTGAGAAACCAACTTTATTCTTAGTTTGGGGTTCCAAAGCATATCCTCAAGTTCAAGAAATAGGACAGGCTATTCAGGGGTGGTCTTCTTAGCCTAACCTCTGCAAGATATTCTGAGGTATATTTCAGATCTCTCTCCTCACACACAAGTTTTTCATTTGCCAAACATTTCACAATCTAGCAAGGTATTTCACAAAATATTTGGCTATTCTATAGGACCACCAACTAACTTAAATATATGTGAGAATAGGGTCAAATTCAAAATCATTTTAAATTGGCCATATTCATATAGAAAGTCATTAGTACCATTTCTTTTTCTGCAGAAGATAAAGAGGGAAATATTACTGTTCCCATACAAAATGCTCATTCCTTTTTCTCCTTAAATTTTGTTCTCTTTGAAGTTCTGTTTGAGGGGATGGCGTTAGAATGTTGAGGTGGACCAGCAAGCTCTGCTCTCCCTTCGTGACCAGCGTCCCTCAGACCTGTGCCTGGCTCCTCAGGTCGGCAGACCTGCTCTGAAATGAAAGCCTTTCCCTCCCTTTACTGTTCCCAGGGGAATTCTGACACCTCAGAATCTCCAGTGTTCAGAAGCACACACTGGATCCTCCAAGGAACATTTTTGCAATTTCAAAGGGGAAGGGGGCTGGAAAATTCTAGATGGCACAGTATGAACAGGAAAGGAAATGAAATGGAGCACTGAGAGAATAGGGAGGTTAGAAGACCTAAGGCTTTGATGACAGGGGACAGAGCATTTTGAAACAGCAGTTAACATAATTCTCTTGAATTGCTTCTTGTTCTTATACCTACTTTCTGATAACTTCTCTGCTTTTACATATAGATAAGTTCTGCTTCCTTTAGGCACCAGTTAATACTATCTATTAAAACTCTCCCAAAGAGTGAGTTTCAAACCAGGACATTACAACTGTCCCGGAGCACAGGAAAGAGAAATGCCAGGATCCTCTGACCTCCTAGTGAAGCTATTTTATTACACTAAAGAAACACAGGAAGAAGGAAAGAGGGAAAATATTTTCCTTTTTAGCAGGCATGAAATCATAGAGATTTTACTATGTGAAAAATGTATATCACAATTGCTTTCCTTTGATGGAAGACATTTGAGTCATTGCTCCAAGGGAGATATTAAAAACAAAACAGCAGAAAAATAAATTAAATGGAAATTGTATATCCTCTTTATCTTCTTCTTTCTTATTTTATAAACTTTGCTTTGGGACTGATGGTGACTTTCTTCAACAGTAGTATTGTGCAAGACATCTATTCACTCTTCTGTATTATTCATAATTTAGGGGATGCAGTCAACTCCAATTAAAAGGGTATCTTTCATCAGCAATCTTAAGAAAAATACTTAAAATACAATTTGAACTTTATAATGCTTAGGTCATCAACCTGTGATTGAAATGCTGCATGGTTCTATTAAAATGAAAATAAATCACTGTAATATACATGGCCACCAGAACTTGGACTGCTAGAATGAGTTAATGGGTAATTGATCTGATTAATTCATTTAGTAATATGTCCCTGAATTAACACTGTCTTTCCAATACCTTTGCCATCCAATGCCTTTGCCATCAAAAACTTGTATATTTTTGACAAGTCAGAGAGTACAATGAGTCTTCAGAGCCAAAAATTCACATAGCTGACTTGCAAGAGAAATAATCTCTCTCTCTTTGTTTTTAGGAATATATTCTAAATATTGAATTACCATTTACACCGGATTAAAAAAAATAGCATGCCCCATTTGAAAAATTAACATCAATGACATTCTAAAACTGCACTGTCACTGGGGTCAAGTAGAATTACGAAACAGAAACAATTATTTCTAGACAAGATAATCATTATTTAATCATATGATGGGAATCAGGTTCAAAGACATAAGAGCAACAGATGCAACTGAAAGTATGAAAAAGGATAAAAGCAACATCATGAATACATTATAGGACTTTCGTTAGGCCTTCAGCAGAGAAAAGATGCAAATGCCAAAAAAGGAAGATATTTAAAAGTGCCATTGAACTACATATTAAATATTAAAATAAAATCACCCCCCCGCCAAAGGCATGTTTATCTAGCATCCCACCATAGCCTAGAGTTTTATAACCTTAATTCAGGATCTCGTACGAATTACATACTCTTCCAGAACTTCAGTTTTCTTATCTGCAAAATAGTAACACCAATTGCTATGAGGATTAAGCAAGCACTGTGCAAACTATGTATCTCTCTAGTAACATAACCTCATTTCATTATATTTATGCAATTCTTCATTTTTAGGAAAGAGCTACACATGGATAGGCTAAAGAAAATGACCAGTGTTAACTCTGGTTGGGATAGGGTGAAACTATGACCTTATTATTCTTGGACACAAAAGAAAGATCATAAAACTTTCTTGAATACATAATTATAGGGTGATATTGGTAATCAAAAGATACTATTGGTCAAAGATTACAAATCATAATCTCTGGTTGTAGATTTGATGCTTTTGTGGAAGGAGGTGAGTCTAGGAACCTTCTACATACCAGTCTTGGTCAGGACTCTGCCAAGACAATTTTTCAAGCTGAATTAGGACTCAAGGTTCTAGGTTCCAATGGAATGATTTTTTATAATCATCAGTATTCTTTCATAGAGCTAGAAAGGCTAAGAATACCCACTTTGAACCCGATTTAGACTATTTTTGCTACATTTTTAAAGAGGACAGAAACATATAGATAAAATTAGAAATTTCTGGACAAGATAATTCAAACATTCTCTTATCAAAATGCAAATTTAAATATATCCTGGTGTGTGTAAATATGTATTTGTACACACACGTGTTTCTACCTGAAAACATTAATATTTTTAAAGAATATGAGCCGGTTATTGGTTAAAAAAACATAACTTGAATATACAAAAACACCCTCTCATGAGATTAACTAACTTAAACTTCTTCCAACCTTTCTTGATTCTTACACACCATTCTTGAATAGAAAGCGTTCGTTTTTATAATGACTGTACTACACACACAGGCAACTTTCATTTTCTTTTTGCAACTGATAGTTGATAATAACACCATGTAAACTTTTAAAATGTTGACAGCTCAAATTTATTTTAAGGAAAGGTGCAAACAGGTATAGAGATGAGCAAAGACATACAGGCAGAAAGAAAGAAGAAGAAACACTTGATTTTATTTAACGATTCATCCTGGTTGTTCTCTCCGGCCTTCTCTTGGACCTGAGCTTGGGACCTTGGGATGTATGTATCAATGTCCAACCACCACTCCACCAGAGCGTGCCTGCGCACAGATTTTTTAAAATGTTTTATGTTGCTTATTTCAAAAGTTAGAAGATTTTGGTTAACATAGAATTAAATTAATTAAAATCTCTTGTATGATTTCTTGATCCAACAATTCCATTATTATTAGATGTAAAAACGGCCAGAATTACTAGAATTAAATTTGTCAGTTGAATAGAAACTAAGGATTATAAAATTTCCTGAAAGAGTTCTCAAAACAAATAAATGCTTTGGAATAAACAGTACAAATGCAGCATTAAAATAATGATATGGAAATTTTTCTCTAATGGAATATAACATTTTAAAAATATATAGCTTTTTAAAAATATGTATATAAATGAATTACAACATAGACCATTAAACTTGCAAGACATAACTCACTAAACTTGCTTAGTACATACAAGATCTCCAACCTAAACCTAAAGCTTCCATTTCTAACAGACATTACTAAAATCTTCAGGAACACAGAGGGTTATGAATATCTTTGGCAATCAAAGGTCAAAAGGACTAGCAGAAATCCCTTTGAAGGAAGTGGTGAGAGAAGGAAGAAGTGAAAAGAGAAGTGGGAGGAGGAGGTAAATGAGAAGAAGAAATTGGTTCATAAACAGGAATGTTAAAAAACACAATCTATAATACTTCAGACTGACTTTGATGCACAGGAACAGGAAAAGACACGTCTTTAAAGGTAGAAGGAAACATAATTTGTGCAAGTTGAAGACGCCTTTGCCATTGGTTATAAAAAGTCTTATTTCTTAGGGGAATGGATGAACTTGTCAGTATAAGTCGCAAGACAAAAAGTAACATTTGTAACTTATGGGAAACATTGTCCTTCCCTCAAGAAGCTTAACTATTTTTTTGCAGAGAAATGACTGCACTAAATATACAGAATTACCAAGAATATGATGTGGATAGTATCTCCTAGACTGTGACTCAGCAGATAGCATAGACATAGGCTGCTGTCTTGGGGTGAATAAATTGACACCTGCATTGTTAGAATGTGATGTGCCACAAGGGCATTGCTATTTCTGCCAAAAGATGATCTAGACAAGTTCTTACAAAAGGAAGAAGATACCTACAAAGTAATTATTCCTGGTCTAGAGAAAGTATGCATGCTGTACTATTTTGCAAACTTTATCTAAGAAAAAAAAAAGTTAAGTTTCTCATTTTTGTTGTCTGTGGGGGATTATTAAAAGATGTACAAAAATTTCTTTGCAGCGCCTCTTGTGAAGAGGTTGAAAAGTTCTTCCACTGAATCTGAGGTTGGATATGTAATTGGTGTAGGCCAGTGGGACAATAGCAAGCCTGACAAAGTCAGAGGCTTGAAGAAAGTGTGTGTACTAGTCATCTCCTTCTGGGTGATCCTGTCTGCATCATGTGAACAGCCGGGATTTGCCAACTAGAAACAGTCACCACATGGAAAAAACAGAATCATGAGATGCAAATATCTGCTTTTTAAATCATTATATTATGGGGAGATCGGCTTACCACTATAGTGTCTCAAATACGAATAGAATCATTGTAATTGTCCATTATTGTCATCAATTTTCTAATTTATTATAATAGGCAAGTCATCTCTTTCTGTGGGAATCTTCCTATGACATGTCCTACATGATTGTGAAGACACCTTTTTTGACCTTTTCCTCAGTGAAGTTTGGAAGGTATTTCTCAAATAATTGAATTCTTAAGGAAAAAGAACTTGAAATGGCAAGAAACCACTATTAATGTTTATCATTAACTTGAGCAGAAAATTAAAGACATTTAAGCAACAACTAAAGTTTCACTTGATGTTTTGCCATTGTAATTTTTTTTTTTTTTACTTTTTAGGAAATAACCAATTGCTTCACTGAAGTTTGAGGAAAAAAGGAAACATTTCAAATTAAAAAAAAATTAATTTGAGAAGCCAAAAAATAAAAGCATATTCCTTAATCAATTTTCTCCTAATCTGCAGAAAGAATGCTAAGTGTTAAATATTGAAGAGGAAACCACAAGAAGAAATGACACTTATAGACACAGTTTGTGATGGCTAGGGCTTTGGTTCTCAAAAGGAAACATTAAGATTAGAAGTGTCATTAGAAGTTGCCAAAGAGCATATAGAGACTTTAGAAGGTTCTAGAGAGAATTATGAAACAGCAGTTTGGATATTTCCAGGCAGTGCAAATATTAGACATACTATCTGGGTCTGTGATAGCAGTAATAAGACACACACTAAAAGTCATGCCTCACTGGGGGGAGATACATCCGAAATTGAAGACACGCAAAAAAATATTTCCAGAGTTCTCTTAAGTTGGAGGAAGAAGAGTGATTTTATTTTCTTCTTCTTCTCTTTCTTGAGTGTCCCTTTCATCTCCTCCTAAAGATTTTATTTACTCCATGAAAGGATATAAAAAACACAAGCACATTCGTATTATAGCTACCTTTCTTGAAAAAAATGTGCAAATACGTATACAGATTGTCACTGCAATGTGAGCAAATGTGATGGTAAAGAAAGTAGATCTATCAATGCACACATATGTACATATTTTTGCTATGTCTATCTTGTCATATTTTACATTTTTATAAACATGTTCACTTTAATTCATTTTAGGCTCTAACTTTTGGTTTTGACTCTTTAACATAACAAACACAAAAATATATACAAACAGTATATGACAAATAATCAGACATAGCATACATGGTTTGAAAAGTAAAAATCTCCCTTCCCACTGTAATCAATTTGCATATATTCTCCCAGTCTGTATCATTTCCTGTGTATTTATAAACCTATACAATGCACTGTGCTATATACCAAGTGTCTTTCTAATGCAAATTAGAACACATATCACTAACAGATAGGGGACTTAACAATATAATGTGGAAGTTTCATTGTCACACACGTGAGTTATTTATAGACAAGAGGAGCTTTAAGATTGATCAATTTGAGCACTAAAAAACAGAGTTCTGAGTTTAGTGTCTGAACTGACAGTTGAAATCCTTTAGTCTGCATTTTTAGAAGTAATAATTGCTAAGTTATGCAGTGCCAGAATTCCATTTGTAGAATGAAGCACCCCGCTGTCACTGGGTGGCAGGTCAGGCTACAATGAGAGGCCAGAGATCAAGTAGAGGATGGGAACTAAGTTAGAGAACTTAGAGAAGATCTATTTGGGGGTGACTTTTGGGAAGAAACTGAGAAGAAAGGGAACAAGTCACTGAGAATCTGGGGGTATAATCCAGGGAGGAGAATAAAAAGTGAAAAGGTTCAAAGGGGAAATGTGCAAGGGTTATTGAGGAAAAACGGGAAACCAGCATATGTAGAGAGAGCAGGGCAGAGAGTGGGTGGAGAAACTCTGGAGACAGGATCAGAGACAAAATTGAAAAGTTAAATTGTGATTGTAATCTGAGGCAAGA
The DNA here is from genome assembly GCA_004363575.1 of Solenodon paradoxus. NCBI lineage: Eukaryota > Metazoa > Chordata > Mammalia > Eulipotyphla > Solenodontidae > Solenodon > Solenodon paradoxus. The sequence goes on from RJWH01000003.1 coordinate 1,352,094, forward strand.
AATTTAGATTTTATTCGGATAGTTTTAGGAAACCACTGAAAGTTGCTGCTTGAGGAATTAATATAGCCGGTATATCTTTACGTCAAACCACTGTGAAGACCCTGTTAGAACTGAATATTGAGGGCAAAGAGTGAAGTCAAGGACCCCAGCAGCAGCCTAGATGAGAGCGGATGGTGCCCTGAACTAGGTAATAACGCACTAAGAGAAAATTTATTTTGAATTTAGAATTGGAAAAGGTTGAATCATGAATTGAAGGTAGGATGAGAGGGAAGGAAAAAAATCAAGTATCTTTAAGCTTGAACCTGAGTAAATGGGTGAATAGTGAGACCATTTATGAAGATGGGAGGGGCAGACTAGGGTAAATGGGCTTGGTGGAAAGGCAGAAATCAAGTTTCTTCTTTAGACATTTAATTTTCCAGATGTGGATTAGAGATTCACATAGAGAACTCTGGAGTTCAAGATGGTATTAAAGAGATGAACACAGAAATAATATTGTCGCAATGGCCCACTAAATCAGGACTTGCTAATGATTCTAAGGGTTAGTAGTGTTCATCTAAACCAGGTCAAAATCACAGAAAAAATTAATAAAATACAGAAAATAGAAGAAATTCAAAATGGAACTTAAATACAGATTGTATTTCACTGGAATGCAAATTTAACAAGGCCAAAGTAGCAATGACAGCTAGGCTCTTCTTAATCACACACTTCTCTTCTGTGGATTGATTGGAGGGCTTTGTTTGAAAAAGCTGATCACTTCCCATCTCTCATCCAGAGAAAACCTCTTCTGTACATCCCCTTCAAACCAGGAAGCCAAGAGTTCATATTCTTTCAAAACCCCAGAATCCTCTCATTTAAAGACATAACACTTTAATATGTTACTGAAATTATACTTACCTTTTATAACTATCTTACTAAAACTCATACCTAAATTAAATAAAAATGTTTCTCACTCTGAAATTGGAAAAATAGGGTACATTTCACAGATTTCTACCACAATGTGTACATTTTTTCTCATGCATTACAAAAGTAAACATTGCTTAAAACGAACCAATTGACCATAAAACGACATCACCTTTGAATATATCAGCTTGCATTTATATGTAATAACTGACCCAAATCTAGTTTTCCCAGTGGGGTTAATATGAATCATGTTAGAACACTGAAACAAAATTTACTTTTTTTTTTTTTTTTAAAGACTATTTGGACCTGGTTTCTGTCAAAATTAAGTTAGTTATTCATCTCATCTTATTATTTAGTCACAGTCTAGGAATGTAGCTATGAATGTATCAAATATTCATTTCTAGTGACAGATAAGTCAGTTCCTATACCAAAGCCAGAGCTACAAAGAATTCTTTCACCTAATGACAATCTGAGAACAGTTTCAAATCCCCTGTGAAATGTGTGTAAGAATTACGTTATGTGCACTTTCTTTTCCTTCAGCGTTTAGCCTTTGTCTAGTGCTTTATATCATAAAATGACATGATACCCTTTGATGGCACACTTGGATGTTGATATGACTTCCCAATTCACGTTTACTTGTCACTGCTCATCTTTTTCAAAGTCAAAACCACCTCATATAGTCTTGCAACTGAGAACAACATTGATGGAATTCAGTAGTGGAGCCCAGAACCGTCACTGCCCTGCAGGGGTCAAGATGTCTCCCTCTCACTGAGGTGTGTCAGCAGTGCAGAGAGGGTCCCTTTAAGTGTCAGTTGTCAGGCAAATTCAACAAAGACCAAAAGTCAGAAGTGAGCAGCCAAACTATCTTATGACATCTTGTTGGCTTTCAATGGGGGAACCCAGAAGGAAATGGGATGTTTGCAGTTTTCTAAAGGAAAATAAAAACACTAAACTCTCTCTCCTTTGATAAGAATGCATTTATTCATACCAAGGTGTAAAAAGCAAGACTGATACTCATTTAGGGGTGTGTGCGTGTGTATGCACACTTATTCAATCAACACTCTTCAAAATAGACCAGATTGAGAGGATCGACGTCACTGTAATTATTAAAGAAACCCGTAACTCATATGGCCATGGTTATTTAATAAAGATCACTTGAGGTTGTCAGCAGGTCAACCAGGGTAGTTCTATTCCATGCGTACCTTGTGATTCTCCTGGGACCACACAACTAGCTAGGGCATTCTCTCCTCATAGCCATGACAAGGTGTAAGGGGATAAGTATATGCACCCGGATCAATGAACACATGAGCAAAGAGTTATGAGCAAAATGCCTCATTCTATTGGCCTAATCAAGTCAAGTCCAACGGCCAAGACTAACATCATAAGCTAAGGGGAGGGAAAACAAATTCTGCTCCTTTAGTGGGAAGGGCTCCAAAGTTACATGGTAAAGGATGTGAGTGCAAGGAAGTTCAAGAATCATAGTCAGTAATGTCATCCACACAGGCGACCCATTCTTTTCATCTGGAGCAGGCACAGTTGTGCAATGTCATAACAAAACAACAAAAATACAAACTTGTGGGAAAGAAAAAGATTTGTAGGAAGACAGACCTAAGTTCAAGTCCTTCCTGGCTCTGGCCTTAAGCAAGCAACATAACCTCCCTTGTGCTTATTTTCCATATGAGTAAAACAGAAATAATAACACTGCCTCACAGGTATTCTGTATCATTATAAGACAATTTATGAATAGTAGTTAGTTCGAGTAACCTTCTAAGAAGCAATGATATTTATTATTGTAGTTACTATTATCGCTAATAGTATTATTATTCAAACCTGAGTTTCTAGTCTATCAAAGGTGATACACTCAATTTATTCCCCAAGTTATGCTTCCAGATGTGAACCATACCACCAAAGGAAACTGAAAGGGACAAAATGAAAGGTCTTAGGGTCTTTTGCATCATTCATTCCTGGCCCACAAAGCTCTTGGAGAATCATTGTGATGTGAAATGTAATGACTAAGTAGAGAATTTGGAAGAAAGCTTTGGATTAATAAATGCAGAGCTGGAAAGCAAAAATCTTCCTGCAGTCATTCACTAGAGAAAGGGAATTGTTTTGCTTTGTGAGTCATCGATTTCCTCTGAAATCATTTGAGAAATAGGTTGCTTGGAAGGATAAGTGTGGTCAGCCGAGACCGGCACTTGTCCTGGTAGAGTGTGTTTGAGTTGGATTTGTTTAGAATATGACTTCTCTACACTGAAGTCCCAGTCTTGTCTCCTTCTTTGTTTCATACTCAATGACACTTAGTATTCTGGCATTTTACCCTAAGATATGAATGTATATGTAACATAGATTGCTGAGTCAGCTAAAATACAACCCAATCAAAATTTTTCTCAATTAAACACATAATTGAAGCTATTTCTGTTTACTCTTTGCACAATTAAGGTAATTGTTTTAATTTTCTACTAAGCTAAATCCATTCCTTTTCCACTGGGCTGTATTTGAAAAATAACCATTTAATTATTTTTTAAAGACAAGTAAAAAAAAAATCAAAACTTTCATCTAAATAATTGCATATGGTAAATTTAGTTAATGTTATTGACCTTCTTGACTGCTTCTGTAGATGTAGAAGGTGTTCGAAATTCCTTTCTAGACTTTGTTTAAATCGCTTTCTGAATCAAGAATCTTTCTTTTCTTTTATGGGAATAATCTACCTTTTTTTTTTTTTTGTACCATATTTTAACTTCCAAATCTTTAATGTCTGCGTCATTGAATTATAGTCACAAATATGGTCTCTTCTGAATCACGGTGTCTTACATACATTCAGGAAATATTAGCTGAAAGTCAATGTTGCAAGAACTTCCAGGCATTTTGCTTGAAGGCATTGATGTGTACATTCCTGAAGTAAAAGCACGAATTGCTACTTTATCAGGAGGAGTCCCCTGGTCTCTCTCCCTACATTCTGACCTCCAGAGAGGCGTGTCCTATTCACAGCAGGAAAAGCACTCTCCTGGGAACCAGAAGCAATGCCCAGGGGGGTCTCCTTTGAAAGCTTGATTTTCCAGTCCCATTGTCTGAGATGAGACCCAGAGCCATCCAAGATGCTTTCAGCAGAAACACTGGACAGAAAAGGCAGGTGCTCATCAAGCTGTGCCTTTCTCAGCTGTTTTCAGGAGTCACACTTCTAAACATAGTTGAGTCCCTTCTCCCTGCAATTCCAGCCCCAGCTGGTGAAGCCCACCTGGCTCTCTGAAGGCATTCACGTTCACTTTAAGTGGCTAAGAAGCAGCTGAGATACCCTCTAGGATTTGACAGCTGCTGCCAAGTCTTCTGTGTTTCTGGCTTCAGTGAGCCCCTCGGGGTCATTTTCACAAAGCCCAGACACTCCTCAGATGATTTGATCCAAAGGATCAGACATGACCCAGCGGTCCTGTTTTGATCCCAGGAGCATCTGAACATGCAGCACAGAAGAAGCTGTGTGATCGGCTTAGGGGGTCCATCTCTGGAGTTTCAGCTCATGAATCTCTCTAAAGAAGAATGTTTGTGTTCTCTGCTTTTACTGTGAGCACGATCATGTTGCGGTTATTTGTACTTTTCTGAGCTTTAAGTGGCAAAAATTCAGTCCACCTCTTGGGGAAGGCAGCTTTTCTTTAAAGCAAGAATTGTAGCATTTTCCTAACACAAATGCACAGACAGGTTTTGTAATATAAAACTCCTGCAGGCATTCGCTGATGCTTCCCTTCTGGCCTAAACTGCTGGGTGTGACTAGTTTAGAAGCTGTCAAAATGACATAAAACAGTTATTAAAACCACTGGCTGCCTCACTGCCAGAGGGCAATATTGTTCCATAAATAGTCTACATCGCAACAGTGCTCAGAGCAAGACAGAGCCATCAAACCTAAGGGCAGAGGCATTTTAAACACACAGTAAAGTGCAATCATATGTAGAGTCCACACATAAGTAAATGGAAACTTTTTTTTTTTCCAGCAGCAGCAATTTGGGCAATAGGGTGCAAGTGAAACAAAGGTATTTTCAGTATCTATTTGAGCACCTAAGTGAACATGTAATTGCACAATGAGCCTTTCACAGCAACTCAATTAAACATGTAAATTATTATCAAATGTTCCCAGCAATCACTGAACATTTTCAGTGTCCAATGTCATTATCCTCTATCAGGCATTTGTGTATCGAAGTACACATTTCTGTAATTAAATAGCAATTATTTTTACTTCCAGTCCCATTAGTTAATATTGAAAATCAGAAGCACTGTATTATCTTTTTTTTTTTTTTGGCATGGATTCATTATATGCTTCATGAAAAGACCTTTTATGGAATCAGTGGATTCCTGCAGAGGCATCCTTTTTAGCATCTTTGTCTTTGGAAAGGTAGGGTGACCATGGAGTCTTCTCAAAAGTAGAATCCCCTGAGAGTGTTATTCTGAAATGTTTTTCTGAGGTACTCATCCACAGCATCCACTTCAAGGTGAGTTGTTGGTCATTTACAATGACTATCATTCTTAAGAAAGTATTTTGCCCACATTGCTTTTTAAACAACTACCTATCCTAAGAAGGTGTTCATTGTTTCTTTTGTTTAACTTATGGCCTTGCTTGTAAAAAGAGAATGAATTAGTCCAGGGCACAATTTTGAAGCCCATTGTGTGTATAAATTGGAAAGGACTAGAGATAAGAAGTCAAAACCTTATTCTAGAGGTTTTTCTTAGAGAGGATGGTAGAATTCAGCAAGAGGCTGTCAGTTTTAGATTCTTCCAAGAGAATCTAAATAATGAAGCATTATAAAATATTCCGGATAAGAAAAACAAATCTTCTCTGAGACTGGACTCTATTGCTGTCAGCATCCTATGGGTATCTCCTAGGTAAGAACAGAGGTTCAACAGAATCTGAAGACAGTTTAGCCAGATGAGATGGAGTTCAAATAGTTGACCAAACTGGTCTACTAAAAAGGAACGATTATTGTTTCTAATTTTTTGCTTGTTTTAAGCTTAGTGACAGCTAAAGAAGTTCTGAAGACATGAAATATACAGATTTCTGCAGGGTGTTTCTTTCATTGTTTTGTTTTGGTTTTACTTTCCAAAAAATTATGCAAAGGGTTGTGTTCTAAAGTTCCAAATGATTTAAAAAATCAAACCAATCCAATCAATTTCTCAGTAATTGGCTTTGAAGAAACTGAGACAAGAGCAATGCAAACAAAGTGCTTTTAGATAAATCATAATTACCCATGCAAATGTCTCCAATAATTTGAGGATTTAATCAGATGACTAACACTTTGGAAGCCCGCTTGCATTTGGTAATGTGACAGGCAGGAATGTAGAGAAAGCAGTCTAGTAGACATAATCTAAGTGTAAGAAGGAGGAGTTGGATTAACATTGAAAATCAGCCAAACTTGGAACACTCTCACAGCAGGAAGTTATGCTTTCAACCTTATTAGTAAAGACTTGTGTAGCTATTCAACCTTTCCAATTTGTTTTTAAGCCTCTGAATTAATCTGGAATGGTTGCAGATTTTCTTTGTCCCTTAAAAGCATCGTGTGTGTGTGTGTGTGTGTGTGTGTGTGTGTGTGTGCGCGCGCGCGCGCGCGCACAATACCAAGGAGCAGGTGGTATTGGTTACTCAAATTCCAAGCATGTTACCAGCTTCTTCCACTAAATTCCCTTCTCTTTCATGCCTGGATCCTAATGTCTTCTTTTGCCACCCAATCTTCTACTTTCTAATTACAGAAAATCTTTTAAAAAGGTACACTTGTATAGCTCTAGATGCTGCAACCTTTAAAAACGTTATTTTACTCCTGCTTGGGGGTGTTAAAATCAATATGGTATGTGACTTCCTTGTGATTTTTTTTTTTCTGAAACTAAAAAGCAAAGTACTCCACTTAGTGCAGTTTTAATTAAACTGAATACATTATAAAACACTCTCCTAATTTGCTTTGCCTAGAAAATGTTTTTTAAAGTGTTACAAATCAATCAACTAATTGAGCTATGTAGTAGGAAATGCAGATGGCATCTCGTTACTCTGAGTTTTCACTTTACTAACCAAGTGCCTCTTCATAGACAGGGTTTGTATTGGGGCTGAAAATTTGCATCCTGTGGAATCAGTGTAGTGCTGTGGATTTATTAAATGACAATAACTATCAAGGAGCAACAATGTGAAATGCACTCAGGGCAGAGATTGTGTGGAAGGAGACAGAAATGACTGAGCAAGGACAGCTCCTTGCAGTCCCTGCTACCATCTAATCCATACTTGACCAAGAGCAGATGGTTTTGTCTGTCTGTTCAGAGTGGTTCGACAGAAAATAAGGACCTGTTATGATGTGGGGGAGTATTTTTCCCCCACAAATCTAATACTGGGATTGGGAGGTTTGTCTCCTTCTGGGATCTCTCAGTTTAGTTTCATAAATATTAATTCAGTATGACATACTCTATCAGGTGCTGGGAAGACTTGTTGACTGATGGAAGAGGTAAGCTCTTTGTTTTTGAAAGCCTTTCATTTAATGAGCACTTACTGAGCACATATAGTTTTAGATTCAATATTAGATGCATGATAGACTAAGACAAAAATAAACTCTGCCCCCAAGGATTCCCCACATTAATAGAAGCAGACAGGAGAGGAGTCAGTGTGCAATATTATTTTTGAAAGCATGTATAAGACAACTTAGGAAGCGAACTAACTTTGTTATATAGTTTCTGGATGAATCAGTAGGTAGAACATATTTTAGTGCAAAGGCTTATGGACTTCTGTTGATGGAGACAGTTGAGCATAGTGTGAAGTTCAAAGTCTTCATTTTTTTGGTAACTACTCAACAAGCATCTCTCTACAGTTCATATTCTGACATATTTATCCTTCCTCTGACAGTTGAGGTCATTTTACTTTGTGCTGCTAAGACTGTGTTATGTCAACCAATGTCTTAAATCCACTGGGGGAAATTCTGATGACTTAGCACCATATGCATAGATTGGGCTGTGAATTCAATATCCTGAAAATCATATACCAGTGTAAACAAAATAAATAATTAGAAATATTAAAAAATAAAGAAATTCTGGGGGTAGGCACAGCAATCTTTGAAGACGTATGATTCTTCAGGTGATTTTAAAGTATGATAATTTTGAAAAGCACTTCTTTAGAATATCTTTGATGTCTAGTGCATCAACATGTCTGTTGTAGAGTTCTATTTAGTTAGTGCTAAAAAAGATGAAATGTTATTGCTGTACAAATTAAATTAAATTGCTTATGAAATACTAATAAACCTATCTTTCTGATTTTTTTTTTTTTCTGAAAAGACCATGATATTTTGCTCCACGTAAAAAAAAAAGCAAAGAAGTGAAAACTAACTTTGGTTGAAAGTCATGTAGTGAAAACACTTTGGCTAACTTTTTCTTCTTTTAGCTTTTGAAATTAATTTAAGTACTTCATTAAATTAAATATGAAAAACCAATGACTATCCTGCATATCAGGAATAAACAGTTATAAAATAATAAAAATAAAATAAATCTCCTTTACATTAATCATTAAAACAAAGAAATGTACCTAGACATAAATCTAATAAGTAATGTATGAAATGCATGATGGGCAAAGGCAGTATCTTCAACAAACGATGTTGGGAAAACTGGAGAGTCACATGCAAAAGGTTGATCACTACCTAATACTATAAACATAAAGTAAAATGGATTAAAGACTTAGATATAGGGTCTGAAACCATAAAATACAAAATAGAGGGAAACATAGGCAAAACACTACTTGATATTGATGTAGGAGATATCTTTGCAAACTTGACTCTAGCAGCAAGAAAAATAAAATTCAAAATAAACAGATGAGTTTATATCAAACTAAAACACTTCAACACAGTTAAAGAAACTCATTAAAATAAGAAAGATACCCTGCTCAATGGGAGGAGATATTTGCATTAGACAAGAAGTTAATATAGATGTATATAAAGATCTCTTAAAACTCAACACAAAAGTCAAAAATCCAATTAAAAGATGGGCAGATGATCTTAATAGACACTTCTCCAAAGAGTACATACAAATGGTCATCAGCCACATGAAAAGATATTCTACCTTTCTTGTCACTAGAGAAATGCAAATGGAACAACAAATAGATGATCACCTCATGCTTATGAGAATGGTTATAATCCAAAAGACTGAGAACAACAAATGCTAGAAGGAGTAAAGGAACCTCTTATAAAATGCTGGAGGAAGTGTAAAATGGTGCAATCATTATGGAAAACAGTATGAAGCTTCCTAAAAACTTGAGGATGGAAATTCCATGTGATTCAGTTATTTCTTTGTTGGGTAGCTACCACAGCAACACTAATTTACAGAAATGCATGCACTCCCAAATTCATTACAGCATTATTTGCAATGGCCAAGAGCTAGAAACAAGCTAAGTCCTCATTGACAGATGATTGAATAAGGAAGATACTGGGTACATGTATATACAATGTCTTCTTTATTCAATCACCTGTATATATATATATATATATATGTATGTATATGTATATATACATAATATATATGTATGTATATAGTATATGTAGTATATATACCTATGTATAATGGAATACTATTCAGCTATCAAAAAGATGAAATCCTGCCATTTGTAGCAACAAGGATGGGCCTAGAGGAAATTATGCTTAATGAAATAAGACAGAAAAAGAAAGACATCATTTGAGTAGTTGAATTCTCAATAAGCAATATTTTATATTTTACATATATTACAAAATATGACTAAAGTACTATGATTGATGCAATGATATGATGTATCATTCATTCCATATTTTAAATAACATATAAGTAATTCATACAGTCTGGGCTAACTATTTTTGTCTTGCTTGCTTGGCCTATCAGATTTGGGGACAGAGATAGAAACATATCCCATAATGATTATGTACTTTATATATATTAATTTTGAATTGTTAGGTATACATAGGTTTTAGTTATTAATAGTCTTTGTAAAAATTACTTTGTAAAATGTATTACTATGGTTTCATATCTCTCTCTCTATATATATACCTTCTCCCACTCTAATTCAGAATTATTCCCTTGTTCAAAGTACCTTAGACCCATAGCTCATCCTCCCCCATTTAAGGTTGACTTAGCACATTTCGTGGGTACAATGTACACATTATAGTTAAATAGGGAAACATTTAACAGAAAAAGATCTTTTCTGAAATACTGGATGAGATGGGCTTCCTAAAGATTAGAACAAAAAATATACAATAGAGTCCAGCAAAATGGAATGCCCCATAACTGAAGGATAATTAAGAAGCTTAGAATAATAAATGACATATGAGTTTCAGCTTAGAAACAAAGCTGGCCCATTCAAGAGGGAACCATGCAATGAAAAAGAGCATCTTGCATCAGACAGCATTGCATCTATATTTGAAGTCATATACTCTGATAGAGAACTTAAGACTGGCTGGGATTTGTACTGGACTGCACACACTGGGATATAAATCCATGTGCCTGTTTCTGTAGCATTTGTGTGGGGGATTGTAGTTCACGTGGTTTAGCACTGTTTAATGCCACAAGAGAAATCACAACTAAAAGGAAGCATATTTGTCTTGATGGCAGCAGAGTTTTTTGTTTCTCACCAACTGACCATGGGAACATTATAGACTTAGCTTTCTCACCATCATCTCCAAAAAAAATCTAAAAATGTTGAAATCTTTGGAGTAAGTAGTTTAAATGATTCTTTCTACCACTGTATACCTTCCTTGGGTTGAAAGTACTGAAGTATCTATAATATAAGTTGATTTGAATTAATTCTTTTGAAAACAGTGTTGTATAGAAGTACTTATTAATAGAGATGAGATTTTATTACTTTTATAAGGAGGAACAAATCTCGACTTTCCAAAAGCATTAGTATTTAGTTCGCATCTTGAGAAGCAGTGCAGACAATTAAGTGCTCTTGGAGTTCTGGAAAGGTCTGCCCAGGTTGCAGGGGGTGCCGGTGGGGCATAATGAATGAATAAATAAATAAGATCTATAAGGTAAGAGTTGTGCTAGAGATTAGTATTTTGCAAAGTTGCTTTCACAAACCTTAAAGGGCAAATAGAAATATTTAATATCTTTATATATATCCATTGGCTGTTTGTAATCAACTATATGGCAAAGCTGGAACAAAACAATTATACTTCAACTTGAAGACAATATCCTGAGTTCCAGGACCGTGGGAATTCATGGGACCTTGATGTGACTTCAGCTTATCTATTGCAGAGTGGAGTATAATGAAAACAATAAATTTCCATTGGCACAATGTACTATTTCCATAGCATATTTGACATATACTAATTGAGAAAAAATACTATCACCTACACAGACAACACAAAGACAAGCTGATACCTAGATGTGCTATATGATACTTCATTTTTTCTCATTCACAAACCTTCAGACCACTGGGAATTTCTGGATCAGGAAGATGCTTTTATAGTATATTTTGTTCCTTCTGTGGAGCTTCCAAAAGCCAGAGTTTTCTGTTATATCTTAGAAAATCATGTTGAAGAAATATACCTTCTTGCCAAGTGGGTTGCTTCTTGAGACAATATTAGGACATTCTAAAAGAGTACACAAAGGAAGCATTTCTTGTCTTTGTCCTCAAGAAAACAGACTTATTTGACAAAAAATTTCAAAACATTGAAAATAGTTACTGCATTACCCTTCAATAAGGAAAAGATGTGTAGCCTTGAAGGGCTCAGCATGTAGGTTCTAGCTACCAAGTGTTATCCCCATTTTCAAATAAGAATATGCCATATGTTATGACAAAGTAATAAAAATCTTACTTTTACTGTGGGAAAACATTAGTACCTTAATCTTGTCATTGTTTGAATTTAATAAAAAATTTCTAGATGTAATCACCCTTATTTTGTAAGGAGAACATTTTAACCTGTGGCAGAGGTAACAGTTGATCTTGCTTACTCTCCAGATCAAACTTTAGCCTACAGAGAAATATGATATTCTTAAGAAAGAAAATAATTAGCCAAATTCATAATAGGTGCCTTCCAGAAATATAGGAGCTGAGAAATGAATAGATTTCTAAAAATGACAATTATCAATAAAATATCAATGACTATAAAAGTATTAATTTTCTTAATTCAAGAAATATTCAACAAGTACCTACTTTGTGACAGTAGCTATCCTAAACTACAGGGATAAAAATTCATATTCTATATTGGGTAAAAGTGAAATAAACAAACAATGGAACAATATAACTTCAAAGAGTGGCAAGTACTCTGAAGAAAATAAAAAAGAGCTATTATAGTAGCAGATAAGAATCCTTGTGATGATCATTCAGTATTAAAACTCATTCTTTTATAACAGAACAACAGTTATCTAAACACACCAAAAATATAAGAAGAACCTATTCTGTGGTAGGCAATATAGTAGATTATAAACACACACACACACACACACACACAAAAGTATCCAGCATGCCTTAGTGTTTCAGGTGGCTGAGATGGCTGGGTTGTAGGCCATGTAAAGCCCAGGGTGCGGGGTGTGGGGGTGCATAATGAACGAATAAATAAACAAATTAAACTAAGATGCACCACTGCCTTCAAATAAGCAAGACGTTAAAAGAGACCATTTATAAATTCAAAAGTCAGTCAAAAGTTCAACTCATGAGCATATAGAGATGTCAGAGACAAAATAACATTAGTAGTAGTTCTCAGTTAGTGCTAAATATTATAAGTAATGCCCAAGGGGGGGAAAGAGCTAAAAACATACTGAATTACTATTGTTCAGAGGTTTAGCAAATAAATGTGTTAGTGTTAGGGTATTTAGTTTTATCTTTTTACAGAAAATTCAAAATTATGTAAAATTTAAAAAAAGAATACTAAACTATTGTTCAAGGATAGATATATGTATGTATGTGTATATAGAAAGATAGATAGACATACATATAGATATACACACACACATACACACACACACACACACACACACTATGTAGGGAAGGTATTAGCTTTCTCAGAAAGGGAGGAGCTATCAGTTGGACAGGACACATGGGGACTTTGAGTATTGATATGTTCTAGTTCTTTTCCTCAAAAGTTGTTACACAGGTGTTCATTTTATTTACTTTTTTTAATTTAAATTATTTTTACTGAAGGAACATTATATAGGTTGAAGGTTTGCATCATGGTAAAAGCACATATATTAAATTCACTACCACTTCCGTTCTTCCTTCACTAAACAGTTGATCTCTTCTAGCCAATTTACCTGCCTCCCCATTCTCTTCTTGCAACCACTAATTTGCTTTTATTGACTGAGAGTTTATTTTTGTTTGATGGAGTTCATTTTAGAACTACTTGTCAAATTACACATTTAAGCTTATGCCCATTTCTCTGTGCAAGTAGTATTTCATAATTAAAATACAGAAAGAACAAGAAGAGAAAGGAGGTAGACAACATGAATTCAGAGACAGAAGCAATTACAAATGACTGTGCTAAAAGAAGGAATTTTATTGAGAAGGGTTTGGAGTGAGAATATGAAGTATCAATTAGGTTTGCTTAAACAAAAGTACACGTAGGGGCATTCCAGGTAAAGGGAAAGAATACTTTCAGAGGCTTAGAGCACAAAGAATATTCAGGGATAAGAAATTAAATGAGTTAATGTGAACAGAAATTTCATGGTAGAAAATGCTTCAGGAGGATCTTTACAGATGATGACACAGGAAGCATTTGATAGCTCCTTCCCAGGCGTAGTGAATGAACAGCTACCTGCAGACCAATTCACTTATGAAGAAACCCAGAAACTAAATGAGCTGCTCCTACACATGGGGGTGAGTGAGAAAACACCCCCAATGAAACAGGTAGGAGAGGCTGAGCAAACTCTCTCCATAAACTCCACTCCTGATACCACATGGCACCATCAACCCACAGAGAACTCCCAATTCCTAGAATCTCCCTGAGTACTAGAAGGTTCAAACCTCACATCAAGCACCTCAGCTTTTAAGATTTCCACCTGAGGCATGGCTCACCCAAACACCTAGATCTGCATGCCAAAGGGGCAGAACTTCAAGAGTCCCAGGATACTACAGCAAACAAAGAAACAGTTATTAAGGGTATATCACCTCAGGGCTCAAGGCAGAGGGAGCAGACAAAAAAAATTACCCATCTCAGTCAGTCCCGGATAGGTCTATTTGCATGCTGTAAAAACTGCTGCCTAAGGGTGAGGCTCCTAATGCAGGGTTAGTTTAGGGAAACTAGAGGACACCTTTCTTTTCTGCCTGCCTCAAGTCCCCAGTAACAACTCTGTACCCCAGCTTTTACAGCAGCTGCCCAAAGGGCTCATCCTCAGATTTTCTTGCACTGGGAGCTAATGGGGCTTCCACTCTGGAGTCCCAAAGGATTCTAAAAACAAAGCTGCAGTTGTTAATGGACTATCTCCCCAGGGATCAGACAAAAACACAGATTTTTCTTTCTTTCTCTAATGGAAACTATTTGCATACTTAAAAAAACTCTAAAACTCTGCTGCCTGAAGGTCAGAGTCCTAATTTAGCAAACTTCTGGGGCTTTTTGACATCTTCCCTAGAGACCAGGGAAGTCTACTAATACATCCCCTGTTCTCTCCCTCTTAACCAGCTCCAAGTCATAGCATCTTTTGGGAAGTAGATTATACCCTGTGTCTGATGCCCCCATCTTTTGTGACTGCTGCCTGAGGGACTGAACCCTGAATTGCTTGCTCTGATAGTCAGTGAGGCTTGTATTAGAACTGTAGCAAACAAAAAATTTCTTAACAGGCTTAGAGTTATCTCCTCAGTTATATATCTGGATCCACCAAAGAAAAAGCAGGCAAAATACTCACCTCCAAATTTCTCCCTGGAAGGTTTCTCACTACATATTTTCCCAGCCGCTGCCTGGATCCTCCCCTTTGGGATACTATTGACTCATTGAATGCCTTCAACTATTGGGAACCACTAAGAACAAAGATGGCAGCTTGGATAATCACAAATGTTTGAGAAACAACCAGAAGCATGGGTCAAGCTGATTGATGAGTTTCATAGCTGACAGGAGACCACTTCATAATAACTGTCAGAGGTGTCTGTTTTATCTAATGAACATAAAGCAACAAAGACAGTCAAGAAAAAGATAGAAACAAATTCTGAACAAAAGATGAAGATAAAACTTCAGAACAGGCATTAATGCAAAGGCAATAAATGATTAATTTACCTGAGAGATCAAAATAATGACCATAAATATGCTCACTAAGGTCAATAAAACAATACATAAATAAACAAAATGAGAATTTTTTTACAAAATATATCGTAAATATTAGGATGCACCCAACAGAGATGACAGAGTTGAAGGATACAGTAAACAAACTAAACAATTTAAGAGTTCAAGCATGAAAAAAGATCAACAAACTCAAAACAGGGTAGACTTCCTCCAATCAGAGACGCAAAAAGAAAACAAATGAAAAAGACTGACAATAACCTAAGGAACGTCTATGACACCATTAAGAAAACTAATATATAGATCAGGAAGAGAGAGGGGGAATGGTAAAAAATTATTAATAGAAATAATGGCTAAAACTTCCCTATCCTGGAGAAAGAAACATACATTTAAATCAAAGAAGTCAGACATTCCCAAGTGAAATGAACTCAAGGAGACTATCACAGAATGCTTTACAATTAAATTGTCAAAAGTTAAAGGCAATGAGAAAATCTTAAAAGCAGCAAGAAAAAAAAAAAGACAACTTGGTAAAGATAAGTGAAAACTCCATAAGTGGATTTTCCAGAAGAAACTTTGCCAACCATAAAACATGGCATGACCTAATCAAGTATTAGATGAAAAAAAAAAAAAGCAAACCAAGAATATTCTACCCTGAAAAATTCTACTTTAGAATTGAAGGAGAGATAAAACATTTTCCTGACAAAGTAAAGCTGAGGCGTTTATCCCAATTCCAGGTTTTTCAAGAACTGTCAAAGATATTTCTTTAAGTTGAAACAAAAGAGGGCAGAGATAAGAATAATGGTTACCAGGAGCCAGGTGTAGGAAAAGTGGAGAAAATTTACCACAGAGTACAAATTTTCAGATAATGAGATCTAATGTACAACATGAGGATTACAACTGATGATACTACATTATACTTGATATTTGCTATAAAGCAGACCTTCAATGTTCTTGCATAAAAGAGAAATAGTAATTACACAACACATTGACAGTGTTAGGTAATGTTTTTCAGTGTGCAATATATTATGTCAACAGGTTGTACATCTTAAACATACACAATGTTCTATTCATTTATACCTAAAGAAAACTAATACATAATAAATACATAATTAAACCCCACAGAAGGTATTTTAGGATGAAATCAATGGAACCTTAAAAGCTAACATGTACAACTGTGCTCTTGATCTCTGAAATGCAGACAAAAATATTTTTGCATTTCTATAATCATTTCTCTCAGGCTACGTCAAAATAGACTCAACCTCCATGTTTATTTTTATTATAAATTGAACATTTATAACCTTCCTGCATAATGTTAACTTCTAAGGAATCTACAGCCAAATGGCAAAAAAGGGATAACATTTGAATTTAGTGAAAAACTGACGTGCATCTGTGTTCACACGCACCTTAATTAATGGAGACCCTTATGGGGTTCTGTATTTGCCACACTGACTTGCTCATAGATTACAGAGAAGCAGATCTGGTGACTGACAGTGGTCAAATCTTTCAGCAGGTGCAGTATTTCAACTGCTTTGTATAGTCCTTTCACTCACAATTGAAGTTGGTTTTAGAGGGTGAGGTACCTTGGAATATCAAATGCCAATGTTAATAAATAACCTTGGGCATGCCCTGGTGGAATAACAGTTAGGTTAGCAGCCTTTGAAGGAGAGCAGTGCACATACATCCCGAAGACCTGGGTTCTCATCTGGGATCTGAAGGCAACAGCCAATATGAACAACTATATAAAAACAAAGTTCTTCTGCCTTCTCTTTGTGCCTGACTGCCTACTACCTTCCTTCTTGCCTGAACCTTTCCTTCAAAAATAAATAAATAAATAAATAAATGAAGAGATAGTCTTACTGGGGGAAGAAAGAGAGTAAACTTATGAAACAAATACAATTGACCTGACAAAGCACTTTATAAAACACACAAGAACAGTGGACACAAATTATCACACGCTTGACATATTCTTGGGAGTTGGCTCTCATGTAATCCAGAAACAGCTTACACTTCTGCCAATTGTACCTGCATTTGAATTAGATTGAATGCATGATACTTAATATCCTGTTTTATTTACTAACTGTATTTTTTTAAAGATGGATTTAAAGTTATAGCCTAAATGGTAACTAAAGAAATTCAAACTGAAGAGTGGTTTAAGTTAAGATCAAAAGGTAACAGGTGTCAAAACACAACCTCAGTAAATCAGTTACTAATTAAAAAATTACAAAGTTTTATTTTCACTTTCTTTGGCAAGAGTTCAGTAAGAATAGCAGACAAATTTATACATACCCTGGATGGTGGCTTTTATCTCAAACCAATTCCCTATATTATAGGCTGTTCCCTCTCCACACTAAATTACTATCTCTGTGCAAAGTGAAATGGAAACTGAAGAGGGGATTACTCAGATAATTTAGGTCAAAAATAAATTCTGCAGAAACATACAGATTGAGGCAAACATATTTTCTATGGTTCATATCATCCTAATAATTGCCTTAATTCTCCATTTTGTTTTGCTTCTGTAGACAGCTTAATGGCAGTTCAGACTTTTTGGATCTTGCAGCATAAGAATAAATACCCAATTAAGGTTTTTTCAGATGAGTCAGAGATAGAAAATCACTGTAGCTATAAGTGATGCATGCTCTCTCTTCCCTACCATTTGCTGGCTTACAGTTTTCAGATGCAATTTGAAGCACAGAGAAAATTTATACTGAGAAACTAAAGAGAGTAAGTCTATACTTCATGAAAATAAAGGATAATTTCTTTCTTACTGAAGAACCAAACCTAAGTCCAGTTGCTCCCTGTAATCTGAGGCCTAGAACACTAGCTAGAGACATTTGCAATGTTTAGTAAAAAAATTGCTACTGTTAAGCAATTTAGGAGATACAAGGATTCAAGGTAAAATTAATCACTTTATTAATTTATTAACTTATTCATGAATTTATTCAACAGATATTTACCTAACCAGATGTGCCAAATGCTATTTTAGGAGGATGTTATTAATGTATATGAGTCAAAAAAATAAAAATGCTTGACCGTGTGGAGTTTAACATTCTAGTGAGAAGTTGGGAAGTCGACTGAACAGTGGACATAAATAGATAAATTGTATACTGTGTATGAGGAGGAAAAATGCTATGTGAAATGAGGAAGTGTAACGTACTAAACAGATTAGGGAGCTATGGGGGGTGGATTCTAATTTCTTAAATATGGTTCCCAGGGAGGTTTCTGTTCAAACTGAAACATATAAAAGATTTGAAGGAGGTTAGAGAGATAGTCATGTGGATATCTGGAGATAGACATTTTCACGCTGTGAAAATATCCAGAACCAAGACACCAAAGCAGGGATATATTTGATATGTGTGAAGAACAGTAAGGAAGTCAGAGATTGAGTTACAATATCAATAAAAGGTGGTAAGAATTGAAAGAGTAGAGTCATGTGAGCCGTTTTAAGGTCTTGGACATTCATTATGAGTGAGACTGAAGCCATTGGAAAGCTCTGAGCCATGGTGTGATAGGATCTTGTGTGGGAAAGAGTCTGTGGGTAAAGAGAGGTGGCAAAGTAGGAAGATGATAGTTTAGGACAACGGAACGGCAGTGGAGGTAGCATAAAGTGATCAAATTATGAATAAATTTTGAAAGTTGAGTAAACAGAATTTCCACATTGACTGGTTATTGCATTTGAGAGTAAGGGAAGAATCAAGAATTAGTCCAGAATTGTGATTTGACTATATTGAAGAAAGACATTATCATCAATTGAAATTTAAAGAATTTTCCAAGTATCATAAACTCTGGTGGGGGTGTGTGTGTGTGGAAAACTTGGTTACGGCTTATGTTAAGACCGTGATACCTACAGACACCCAAATGGAAGGGCAGAGTAGCAATTGACTACTGTCAGTCAGAAATGCAGGGAGAATCTAGTTAAGAAGTGTTAGTCTAGGATTTTAATGTTCTTCCATTTCTTTCTAGGGCTTGCTCCTCATGGGACGACAATAATTCTTCAGTTTCTGAGGATTTGTTTTTGGCATGCACTTGGGTCTAACTTTCCCCCTCCTAGCATCCATCAGAGCTTAGTGGTCTTTTATCTCATCTCCACTCAGCAGAGAATTAATTTGACTAAGACTCTGCTTCAGATAACAACAATAGTGAACTTAGTAGCAGTTACTATTATTATATAAAAGGGACTGCTATTATTTTTGTTGAAACCTGTTTTTTTTTTGTTTTTTTTTTCCAGAGCCCAGTGATCTGAACTTCACACCCTCTCCCATAGGAATTGCGTGACATACTTTTGGTCAATGGAACACAGATGAAGAACACATATGTATCCAAGTTTAAAATTATTCTCCCACATGTTACTTCATTCTCTTTCCTTGTTGACAGTTGGTCATAGAGCATCCACTGGATTGTTTAAAGACCCCGGCGGGCAGCAGAGCACTGCTGGAAAGACCCTAGGATCCTGGATGATTGTATGGAGCCCAGATACCATGCCAATCTACATTGGACTGTGACTTGAAGGAGAAATAAATAAGTTAATGAAATTATGAAGTTGTTCATAGAAATGTTCTCATCTTGACTAGTAGAAAGGTAGAGTATTTGCTATATACTAGGCAGAATTCAAAGCTCTTAAAATATAGTATTACTATGACAACCTTACATCTGTCCTTGAGGCAGTAGGCAAAAGAGAGGGATAGTTTTGTATTTCCAAGACTGACTTCAGTTTCTTCCAAATAGTTTGTCTTCATTTTATGCTATTTCATACATTTATATTATTTCCTTTATGTACTTTTTCTCCTGTTTTCATTCTATATTTGTTGCTAAAAAGACAAGGCAGACAGTCCACTCTTGCTATCCAGTATGAGCTAGAACTTCATAGTACTTTAACAGACTTTTGATATTTTTAACAATTAGTTCTATGCTAACATTTTAAATGTTCACTTTTAGTTCTCTTCATTTCTTTGTAGCCTAACTTCCATTCCCACCAGTGGACTGGAATGTCCTTATTAACGTCATGGGTAATTTGTAGTCCAGACTTAGCTATTACTAACAATGAATCCTTTGTCCTCTAACTTCTTGTCTCTGGTTCCTGTGAGGCTACTCTTTTCTGCTGGCTCAGTGTTTGCATCTCTATGAACCTCAACTCTGTCTCCTTATCTTTATAAATATGGCCTGATACCTGCTCTCTTCTCACCGAATAATGCTTTATTTGGTTAGAGAGTAAATGCAAAAGTTATGATTTCTGAATCTAGATTTGAACCTCTCTTTGTCCTCGTCTTTCTCCTCTCCTTCCCATCTCTCTAGCTCTTTCTCCTTAATATTATTTTCATTATTTCTAGTTGTGACAAGGCATCTTCACCTTAGTGTTTGTTTTGAAAGCATTTCTGACTCTAGATCATGAAAACAGTCTCTGGCTGAGACAGGCAAACTCCTCCACCACTGAGACTGATGGTGGATTAAGCAGTCCAAAAACTCATTTTTGTTGGAGACTGCCTTTCACCCAATTCCTTACCCTCACATTTAGAAGGTCAAAAAGACGTATTAATCCTAGATACTTTATCAATCTGTGTCTCTCTGACCGACCGCACAGTGAGTGTAGCTCAAAACTCTTATCATTTTAGTTTAGATTTGCATTAAGCTTATAGTGAGTGTCTCTGTCAACATGGTCACCTATATTCAATTTACCTTTTACACAAAGCATACCCAGGTACTAAAATCATTTTTTAAAAAGCAGCATCTTAAACATTTTTGTCTGACTTCTCAAGCTAAAGTCTCTCCCAGGTAATACCAAGTTTGAAGAGTATGTTCTCCAACAAAGCATTTGTTTCAAAGCTCAGTCTTAGGACCTGATATCCTTTACTTGACCACAAGATTCAATTCCTGTAACACATTTATTGTGTTGTTCTATGGATGAGTCTCAGCTCTGGGATCTTGTACATCTTCCAACCACACCTATTCATCCTTCTGAATATTTTTGCTATAATCAACTTATCATTTGTTTACAAATACATTGTCTTAAACAAAACCAAGTCATTTTGTGCTTTATTTTTCCTATGAATATTATTTACCATAACCCAATGGATATTACCTTGATTTTTTATTTTGCTGAACTGCATTTTGAAAGTTTTTTCAGTGAGCTTTCCTTCCCCAATTTTCATTCTCTACACCTACCGCTATCATTAACTGACGTGAAACATGTCCCTTTCTTAATTTTTTCTTTCCTCAGATTCACTGGCACTGTTCCATTTGATTTTATTCCTAGCTTTTTCTAATTCCCAAATCTCTCCTTATATGTTTTTATCTATATATCATCTGTCCATCCATCCATCCATTTCTTGATTATTTAATCATTTGGGTAGTTTTCCATCCATTATATGTGTCTATTCCTCAAGGATCAATTTTGAAACTCTTTGCTACTTCTCCTTAAAGATTCCCATTCAAGGTGCTGATAGAAGTTATCAATAAATGTGACCGATATATTACCTTAATTAGAATAATTTAGATTCACTTTAAGTACAATGCCTCTGTTATACATACCAAGCAAATGTTCTTTCTTGAGAGACATGTTAGAACTATCACATGGAACTGAATATTAGCATGCGTACCAGTGAGGTATACTGGCTGCTCCCTGGCAGTGGGAATGCAGTCGGTGTTCCTCACCATATTTCTGACATACAGAAGGATGCCTGGAATGCAGTACATGCATCAGCATTTCAATATGCTTTATTGTTGAGTAAGTTTAATTAACAAACCAAGACATAGTTGAGAAACAATGTCTTTAAAATTTCATCTCCTCTCAGATTTTTAATTACTCCGTGAGTATGAATGACTAACACCTTGATTTCATGACCTCTCTTGAATCTCTTTCCATATGTCAACTATTAACTAATGCTTTTAATATGAATACTATGCAATCTCTTCAAGTTAAACATGTCTAAAAGTTAACACATTATCTTCCAAAATTGATTCAACTTTCTCTCATTTTCCCAATGAAAAAAACCTTGAATTCTTGAAAGAGTCTTAATTTCTTCCCTCTTTCTCACTGCCACTTATAATCAGTAACCAAGGCCAATTAATTTCTTCACTGAAGTTCTACATTCTGCTCTCCTATTGCTTTTGCCACTAGGCAAGTTCATTTAGGTTTTGATTACTAAAACTCTGGTCAGTCAATAGATTATTCATCCTATACTTTGAAACTAGACTAGTTTTCTTAAAAATACCAGATGACACTCAAAAGTCTTACATGCTTCTCATTATCTAAGTAATTCATTTTAAATTTCTAAAAACTAAACTTTGTCTAACTTTAAATTATGTTTGTTCTCCTTTACCAACTTAAATTATTTGTTCTAGTAAAATTAGTCTACTCTTCATTTTTCTACATGACCTGAGTCACCCTTTATCCCAAGACACTGCTTACACCTTTCATCCAGCCAGGACTGATCTGTTTTCCTCCGTACATGTCTGGATTACAGCCATCCTTAAGGTTTAATACAATTTTGTCAACTTCAAGAAACCTCTCACCCAATGACCTAAACTATAAAGAAATAGCATTCTATTCATACTCGTGAACTTATTACCTGCCCTTCCTAATGCTCCTTGCATTTAATTATGCTCTACATATGGCACTTGTTCCAGAGTACTTTAGTTCTTGTCTGATGTGGTTGTGGGTCTCTCCAGTGTGATTCTAAGATCATGACTTTTCTAAGCGACAAATCAACAGGTATTAAGTAGTCCCAATGCTATATGCGTTATTTTATTTAGTCTCCACAATAGTTACACATACATTATACCTCTTGTTTTCTAGCCAGGAAACTGAGGTTCAAATAAGCTATGTTTTATGTAGTAAATACCATGTTTATTCAATTCAAAATTGCACCCCAATCTCTCGAGTTTTTTGTGAAAAAATTAAAATGAATAAGATTGACTTACAAACACACCTTTGAATGTAAGACACACCTGATTATCGGGGATATTAAAATGGCAAGAAAAATACAGCTTGGACTCAAATACAGTAGCTGTTAGGGATAGATTCTAGAACCAGGGCTCCTTTTACCCTTTCACCATGGTATCATATCTCTTACACATATATACATATATGTTCTGGCAAGAGTTAAGTACAGGTAAAGGTACATAGTAGGTGTTTGATAATGATGTTAAATAAATGTGGGTTTTGGGGTAATCCTTTGGGGACATTGGAAGACATATGATCTATACTGATTTGTCCTGTCTATAATGTTGAAAAAACGTCCTCATTTCATGCAAAACAGCAGAGACATAGCCTGACAAGTCAGTTTGTTCCTTGAATTAGTTCTGTAACTCTTAGGTGACAAAACATATAGAAAAAGACAGAAAATGGAGGTTTAAACTGAAAAATTTATCCACTTAACTACTTTAACAACTTAAGCATTGGCATATTCTGGTGAACATGTCACTGTCCCAGGTTAAAAGCAGTCAATTCCATTTAGTGGGCTGACTACCAAGAGTTAAAACTGTTCCACATGAAGTAGAGAATGTTAGCAATGCCCTCTGACTTCCCACATAAAGTAAGAAATTGAGATGAAACTTCTCAAAGAACCACAACTCCTGCATGTCTTCCAGAAAAACTGCCAATCCAGAGTCTTCTGTTAAACAAAATTAAAATAATTTTAATCCTTATTAAAAGCAATTCATCTTTATTAAAACAATTCTCCCATATTCATTATGAGTCAGACAAGCAAATAAATAGCCATTAGTGGTGACATCATTGGCTTTTGTACATAAATATTTCAATAAAAAACTCAAATAGCTCAGTAAAACTCATCTTTATTGTTGCAGCAATTCAAGTTAGTTATTGATGTGTTTTCCCAGAACTGAGTTATTTTACTATCATAATTGAGAACATTATGAAAAATTAGTAGAATTGAATAAATCTATTTGAATCACAGAAAAGGGGGGGCTGTATATTAAAGGCAATATCTGCAAATGTACGTCAGTAAATTAGTTGATTAAATTAACCGTTTTACATACAAACACAGATTTCAGGAATACATCTCAGGAACAAGAAAAAGGGCAAGCTATCTTATTGAAAATGATTCTTACTTCTGACAGTATTCTATTTATTCATTCTATTTCTAGGGAACAAAATACTGTGGTAATATATTTGTCATAAAATACTTCACACAGAGTTTGCTGCCTTTCTTAATGTCTCATCTTTTTCCCAAAAAATTTATTTTACTTACATGAAATCATGCTAACTGGGTAACCCAGGATTACATAACCTTTCCTTATCTCTGATATTCATCAGTATGGTGACACCTTTGTCTAATAGAGGATCATCTGAAACTTGGGTGATGATTACAAGTCCTGCAGAAATCCAATTTTCTGGCTCTACATGGACCCTGAACTTTCTATCCTGTTCTTTTGGTGTGGCACTCCTCCAATTCACTCCTACCATCATTTAGCATGCCCATCTTTTCCAGGGCTAGTTGCAGGTGCAGAGATCATTGTCATCCAACATCCTATATTTTCTCATGTCAAAATGCTATTCGTTTTTCAAAATACCCTCAGGAAAAATGGTCTGGTACCTCTTTCCTCTTTTCTTCCACCCATATCAGAGTTTAGTACTT
Organism: Solenodon paradoxus; assembly: GCA_004363575.1. NCBI lineage: Eukaryota > Metazoa > Chordata > Mammalia > Eulipotyphla > Solenodontidae > Solenodon > Solenodon paradoxus. The sequence continues at coordinate 1,376,758 of RJWH01000003.1, forward strand.
CTATGTCTTTCTACAGTGCTCTGTCTACACCTCTTTTAACACAAATTTCCTAGGACATGATTACTGGTTCTTGCATCTTTTTTCCTGACCATACAGTGCACCTTAAAAGCTATGCCCTATTATCAATAATGATCTCAAATGTTTGGTACATGTCACTGGCATTTTGGTTATCATGGCTGTCTCCAGCGTCTTAAGGTAACAGAACTTCAGTTCAAGTAAGAAATTAAAAACAAAATTCAGATAATGGAAATAAAATGTATACCTCTCCTCCAATTCACATGCTAATTCTCATAATTATTGGTGTGTTTATGTGTATACAATGTATAGGGTGGGGGGTGATCTGGAACACACTCTAGAACCAGCCTATAAGGAGATTAATTCTCAGTTGCTCTTTTAACTGGATGTCCCAGAGCAAGTTACTTAACTTCATCTGCCACTAATCTATCAACTGTAAAATGGAGAGAATGAAAGTGCCAACGCCATAGCATTGCTGTGAAAATTAAGTGAGATATTATAGGAAAACAGTTTTGGATCCTGCTGACACATAGTGTTAGCAGCTGTTGTATTGTCATATCATTTTATTTATGACTGTTAATTTTTCCTTATAGAGGCAGAAAACAAGAGGATGTTATCTATCCTACGTTTATTTGGATTTAGGGAAAGTTTTCATACTTTTAGAACAAAAAAGAATGGAAAGAAATGAGTCAGATCCTAGTTTTTTGTATTATTGAGACTTTCTTTACTTTTCCCATTAGTCGTGCCATAGAAGAAAGGGAAAGAGAGAAATGATATGCCACTTCCCTTTGATTTTGCTAGACACTAGATTTTTGCAGAATAGTTTTTTTTTTTTTTCTTTCCTGTCTGGTAGACTGATCATATGTACCATTTTAAACAGAACGATACCATTTTTTTCATATTTCCCTATCATCCTGTCATTTTAAAATAAATATCTATTTTGTCTTCTTTTTAATAAATCAGGATCATCTTTAATATGGGGCAAAATGGGCAGTTGAATTGGCCTGGGCCCAGTCTGTTAACGGGGTCCCCAAACAGCTGGCCCCTTTGGCCCAGTTAAAGACCGTCCTTGCCAGTGTTGACTGCAGTGGCTGCGCTGCTTCTGCTCTTCCTGCCCCCGTGAAAGAAGAGCCTCCTAGGAAGAGGAGTCCTTGCCACACCCATCCTGAGCAGCTGTTTCTTCAAAGGAAGCAGAACACTGCAGTGCCGTGGCCAAGCCGAAGTTAAATATTACAGGGGTTACCTCCGGCACTGTGGGCATTATCTCTAGCACTGTGGCAGATTGTCTCTGGCATTGTAGGAGTTACTGGGCATTTCTGGCACTGGGGTAGTTAAAAAAGTGGCATGTATTTTAGGCAGGATGTGTAGAGTAGGGCTTATAAGGGTGCCTGATTTAGTTTTCTCCTAAGGTGCCAAAATTCCTTGCAAATGGTCCGAGCCAATTGCATGAAGTCCTGCCGGACCATTTCACAATGCAATTACCAATCAGAATCACATAGTACTTGTGCTGGTCTGGCTACTCTGTTCCTGTTAGATTGATCCACCTTCTCCCCTCCTGTCACCAGAGCATAACCTGCCCCATTTTTGTCTCAAGGAAATATGGCCAGCCTACTGTCTGGAAATCTGAATAGGGACATATTTTGTAAACCTGAGTCTATTTGTGCCAGATATTGCCAGACATTAGAAAAGTAGTGGTGAACTTGAGATAACCTTCAAGGAACTTCCATTCTAGTGGCAGGTTTAATCATCTCTTGCTATCTTCTTATATCTCATAACTTGAATTTTGGATTGTAAGACCACTTAAATTATATTTTTTTAAGATTTATCCTTCATTTTTAGCTACATATTTGGAGTTAGAGATTTTAAGAGAGAAAAGCAGACTTCAGAGAGTCTGACTATAACAAGCAGTCACATGCGGTAACAGCTCAAGGAAATTCAATAGAAGAATGCATGTGAAGCTAAGTTGCTCACAGGTCCATTGTGTGGGTCCATGCTTTACCTGATCTGATAACAAATCAGTGCTCACCGCTAGTGATCACATTGTTAACACAGGTGTAAGAGGCCCTAGGCAAATGGAAGGCTGGGAGGACAGGACAGCAATTCACTGAAACTCAGTTAACGGGCCAATTTGCCCTATGATTAGCTCAACATGTAATAGTAATTTTTTTTTGAAGTTTTTGTTTTTCATTGTCTCTGTTCATGAACTGAAGACTGTTAGACAAGTGCAGTAAAACAAGTTCCTGCATAATTAGCCACACTCTTTTGATGGTAAGAGTAAGTTAGGGGCTAGAGCAAACTCAACATATTAGATTCCCCTAAATAAAAAAGACAATCAGCTAAATATAGGAGAAAACTTATACCTTAGCATGTAAAAATCAAATGCAAAATATGTTTTCATAAGGATTGAAACATGGATCCTAAATCGGATATAAAGACATCTGATTCATAGCAAAGATGACAAAAAGACTTCTTAATAAGACGACTGGATAAATGTAGAAAAGCCGTGATATTGTAATTCTAGCTCATATTTGACATTACCAATTCTCTTATAGATGCAAACATGAAAGGCATAACTGCAAAAACTTTAAAAGCACAAATCATAAAGGAAGAATCATTAATTCAACTTAATTAAAATGAATATTTCACCTAATCTAAGAACACCATGAATAGAGTGAAAACACAAGGCAGAGTATTGAAAACTATATTTACAGTCTATATTACTGGTAATGGGTTAGTATTCAGAATATATAAAGAATTCCTACAATCCATTTGAAAAAAATCCAATCAGCCAAGGAAAGAAAATTAATAAAAGATCTAAAAACATACTTCACCAAAAGTAAATCTAAGTGGATATTATGTGATATAAAATATACTTGAATTCATTAGTAGTTACAAAGTATAAGTTAACATTTCAAAAAAATATAAACATATTAGGTTATAAAAATAATTTTAAAAATCTGATGTTAAAAATTGTTAGGATGTTGAACTGCTAGTTGAAAGTGTCAGTCAGCACAAGTTCTTTGGAAAACAGCTTGACATTATCTAGTAAAATTGAAGCCATCTATGCCTTAGCAATTCTGCTCATAGTATTCACATTAGAGAAACATTTGCACATATTCCCCCAAGAGATATGTTCAGAATTATTCACAGCATCATTATAAGGTCCCTAAATGGCAATTATTCCAAGTGCCCATTAAGAGTAAGATGATTATATAAATTATGACAAACTCATTCCATAGAATACTATACAGTATTAGAGATAAATTAACTACAAGTAGGTTGAACAACTTGAGTGAATTTCACAAATATAGAGTTGAGCAAAAAAAAAAAAAAAAAAAAAAAGGAAAATACATATAGTATGATTCCATTTATGTAAATTTCATTTGCATAAAATAAGTATTTTTAAGGATGCATATATATGAAATTATTATCACAAAATTACTCTTATGAGAGAAAGAAGGGTTGCAATCTTTTTTTTTAAGAAAAGGTGCAAGCAGCAATGAAGGCAAGTAGGAAGGCAGGAAGAGGGAGGATACAGAGAAAGAAGCATTTTATTTGGTTGTTCCTCTTGGTTAACTCCGCCCCAGGTTATGAATGCAGGTCCTTGGGATGTATGTGACTGTGCCAGCTGGAGGAGGCAGATTTATCTACGAGTCCAAAGGGAGTAACTGTTTCTAGCTATTCTTAAGAAAGATGATGGTTACAAGGAATATATAATTTACTATTATTTTTTAAACTATGTAGTTGCATTTTATGTATTCTTCTGATATATCACACAAACCTTTGTGACACAGTAAGTTGTTTAATCAGGTAAGAGAAAATATCCCTAAAATATGCTATGAAATCATTCTCATTTTGTAATAAAATCAAATAAAAATATTGATTATATTAATATAGGAAAGAAAAAAATCTATAGAAACACATCAATATGTTAACGATAGTTGTCTTTGAATTGTGGAAATACTGATGTTGCGTTCTATTTTTCGGTACTATATGAATTGTCTATAATGAAATATATTAAATTGTAGGAAAATACATTTATTAATCACCACACGGATCGGGGAAGAGTCAAAGATGAAACTATAGCTTAAAAATGCTCCCAAATTAATCTTTTAGCAAAATTATCATTTAATACATATTTAGAAAACAAACCTACAACATTTGCAAGAGTGACTCCTACATCATCTCAGGAAGTCAATCCAATTAATTACTTGTGAAGAAAAGGTTCTCCTGTTTATGCATAGATATATAACAATGTTCCTCTGAAAGTATATCTACAAGCCAACACCCAAGAATGCATTTAAGGATAGTAATATGCTCCTGGCAATATTAAAGTCTCTGTGAAGGAATCCTCTAGCACATGTTTAGGATGCAGGGCAAAAAACAGATTAGCCAAAAGTTTCTATGTAGATATATTTTGAGGTTTTTAAAATATTGTTTGGATTTTGATAAATGTTTTAATTTCCCCCTCAACATCTGACCAAAGCTTCATGGAGAGACTCAACACTGAGAAAGGAATCATACAGCCTCAAAATGACTGGTCAAGGGAAGTTGATAAAACTATGTCATGAACTATGCTGGTTTTTGACTACTGTATTCATCCTGCTGAAGAAGTCATGTCACAACTACATTTATGTTTTAGGGAAGTTAACACAGAAGTCATAGGTTTTATAATGTCTTAATCATCATTTCATAACAGGTATTAATTCAGAGTTGCCAGACTTTTGTCCCTTTGAAGAACAAAGGTGCATAATAAATAGATAGAGAAACATCTCAATGAAGACTCATATAGACATACTTCTCATTGCCCACAGTCTGGAGTGATCCAAACCAAAGAGAATTGATTAAACCAGGCAGTGCTAGGACAGCAAATTTATGACTAGAACACTAATCAAAACACAAATTGCATCTCTAATGATGCATTGATTTTTAATCAGCCAATGTGTTAAATACAAAGGTGCACTGGTCGGTTGGTTCAATCAATTCAAACCCTGGGTTAGGGCAGTTTGTGATTAATGTAAATGAGGGGGAAAGAAAGGGAGGTAGTTAGGCAATGTGCAGAATTTCAAAAACGAAATTTAGAAAAATGCAGAAATATATGTTCAACTGGTACAAATAAATCACCATGTTATGAATGTCCAAGAAAACCAAGATTTATTTTAGTGATTTTATGTTTAATATGTTTACAGGGTTATTTCATAGAAGCTTGATTGAAATTGATCATTTTCACTTCTGAGATTTAAAATTGGCTTTCAGAATACCCTAGTGGAGCTGATGGAATGGATTTTCCTTAATAAGGAAAAACATTACAGCTAATCACCAAATAGATAACTCCAAAGTTGCTTATTTTATAGAGAACAAAATTCCAGAGTTCACCCATAACTATCATGGCATGTAAAGAACAAGTAAATTTCTCATATTTCATCACAGAATCTCTTTGCAGTTGGCAAAGTGCATAAATTTTTCTCCAGGAGCTTCTGCTACAAAGCTTGTTCAAAATCCCTTATAATGGAACTGCCAGTCACTTCAGAGCCTATAGTGCTTATTTCTTAAGAAACCATCATCCATAAATTTCTCATATTTACAGGTGAAAACATGAAATAAATATACAGTTTTTTTGTTCAGTAGCATTCATGAATAAGCTTCAGTATTTCTCTTTGTGTGTAGAATTAAATGCTTTGGGAAAGATTCATCACTGAAGAAGGGTAATTTGAAGGACTGCATTGAAAAATATTCAGGTCAGTTAAGATTATGAAACTGTCTAATAATCAGCACTGATGCTGGCTTGAAGAAGGATAATTAGAAAGTTTAATGCACTGAACACCCTTTAAAAATATTTCTGGTGGTGAATACTACTATCTTCACAGGCAAGGAAGAACAACTGAGTTGACAGATGATAACCAAGAACTATATTCAAGGTCATATGGGAAATAGAAGGAGATATTTCTATTCTTCTACATGTTCTCATTAGATTTACTACCAATCAGCTCTTTAGTTTTGGGGTATAATTTCCCCATAAATGTCATGGAGCTAAGATGAAGATGTCTAAATATATCCAAGGACTCCTGGAATGAAAACTGTAAGAAAACATTTCCTGCCCTCTACTTATGGGGATTGGAGACTGAAGTCAGTTTTGAGGAGGGAAGTTCATAGAGTTTTAAGATGTGTTGGTGAGAATTGAACAAAGATACATCCCATCATGAGTACAGGATTTGGTAAGTAGGACTTGGAACAAATACTGCATTTTTCTGAAATCCAAAAGTTCTCTATGCCATTGGCATTATTTGTTACTATAAATACTGCATAATGAAGAAATGCAATAGTCACTAAAAATTTACTGTATTTATAATTCATCTACAGTCGGGAACCAATGTTGTTGGTAGAAATTAAGCCATATTTTGACACAGAAAGTAAGGTTAAAGAATAACTTGCCTAGAGAAATTGAGAAAGTAATTTCATCAAAAAAGAATAAAATGTCTTAAAATAAATTTAACCATGAAGGTGAAATATTTATACACTGAAAACTGTAAGACATTAATAATGGAAATTGACGAAGACACACATAAATGGAAAGATAGTCCATTCTAATAAATTAGGATAGTGTTAAAATAGCCACACTACCCAAAGCAATCTATAGATTCAACATAACCCCTATTAAAATTCTAATAATATTTTGATAGAAATAGAACAAAAAACTGAGACTAGCCAAAGCAATCTTGAAAAAGATCGAAGATGGAGGCATCACAATCCCCAATTTTAAACTATATTACAAAGCTATAGTAATTAACATGTATAATATTGTTATAAAACCAGATTAATGAAATAGAATCAAGAAACCAGGAATAAATTCATACCTACATGTCAGTTAATTTATGACAAAGGATTGAAGAATATACAATAGGGAAAGGACCTTCATTTCAATAAATTGTTTTGTGTCAGATGGACAATCACACACTAAAGGATGGAACTGAACCACTATCTTACATCCTACACAAAAAGTTCACTTGGAATGCATTAAAGGCTTGAATGGGAGACTGCAAACCATAACATTCCTAGAAGAAAATGATTGCAGAACTTTTAAAATTGGTCTTAGCAATTTTTTTTCATTTAACACCAAAATCAAAGGCAACAAAAGTAAAGCCAAATAAGTAGGACTACATCTATCAAAAAAGCTTCTGAACATAAAGGAAATGGAAAGAGTACCTACTGAACTCGAGAAAACATTGCAAACCAAATCTGACAAAAGACTAATATCCAACATACATTAAACTTATACAATTCAATTGCAAACAGTCACATTAAAAATAGGCAGAATATCTGAACAGATATTTCCAAAAAGGACCTATAGATGGCTAACATACATGAAAAGGTGTTCGACATTACTATTCGTGAAAGAGATGCAAATCAAAATCATGGGGAGCTCACTTCACACATGCTAGAACTGTAGAATGGCTATTATCAAAAAGACAAGATATAACCAGTGTTGTTGAGAATGTAGAGAAAAGGAAACCTTTGAGTATTTTTGGTGGGAATGTACATCAGTGTAACCACTATGGAAATTAGTGCTGTTTCTTTAAAAAATTAAAAATCAAACTACTGTATCATCCTTTTATTCAATATCTTAGCATTTATCCCCCAAATTAAAACACTAATTTGAAAGTACTTTAAATAAAGTGTTTCTTTATTGCAGCATTATTCATAATAGACAATACAGTGGTCCCTCGCTATATCGCGGTTCACTTATCGCAGTTTTACTGTATGGTGGGTTTTTTTAAATAAATATATCTAATTCTGTATCGCGGAATTTTCACTATATTGCGGGATTTTGTGGTACACGTATACGTCACTAGTGAGTACCCACATAGAATATTATATGTTGCTAAAATTACATAGGTTTAAGAGTATATGAAGTGTTTATAACAGTATGGGGAAGGTTAATAAGAGTGTGGGAAGGGTTTATAGGAGAGTAGGAAGGGTTTATAAGCCTTAAAATATATATAAATAATAAAATAAATTATAACACCGCTACTCTGCGGATTTTCACTTACCACGGGGGTCTCTGGAACGTAACTCCTGCATAGGTGAGGGATTACTGTACATAGAAACAACTTAAGTGTCCACAGGTTGATGAATGAGTAAAGTTAATGTGAGGTATATATAAAATGGAATATTATTCAGCCACAAAGGAATAAAACGTTGCCATTTTTGACAAAATGAACATGAATTTAAAGCATTATGCTAAGTAGAAAAGCAAGGTAAAGAGAAATATTATTATTTCACTTTATTGATGTGGAATCTTTAAATAAAGCAACAACAAATGGGACTCAGAGAAATGATTTGTGGTTGCCAGAGGTAGGGATGTTGCCTAGGAGGATCAAAAGATAGCGATTTTTAGTGATAACATGAGTAAGTCCTGATAATGTCATGTATAGCATGATGACTACTGGTAATGATACTGCGTTGCATAGTTGAATGTTGCCAAGAGAGTAGGTCTTAAAAATTCTCACCAAGCTCTGGAGTAGCGGTTGGGTCAGTTGCCTCTGAAGGAGCACAGGCAACATGTCCTTAGGTTTAAGTCCCAGTTCAGGGGCAGGGAAACAACAAGTGTGAACTACTAAATAAAAATTAAAATTAAAAAAAATGCTTGTTCCTCCTCTCTTCCTTCCAGGCTACTTGCCATCATTCCTGCCTGCACCTTTGCTTAAAAAAAAAAAAATTCCCATCACAAGAAAGGAAAATTGTAAATAAGTATGGTAATGGGTGTTAACTAGACTTATTGTGGTGGACATTTCACAATGTATGCACATATCAGGTCATTATGTTGTATCTCTGAAATGAATATACAATTATAGCATATGTGAAATATACCTTGGTAAAAAAGGGGGAAGCTTCATACACACACATGCGCACGTGTGCACATACACACACACACGCACAGTATACAACGTAAAGATGAAGGCAGAAGATGGAGGCAGAGATCAGAGTGATGCTGCAGAAGGAAAGGAATGCCAAAGATGAGATGATTTATCCTGAACAAATCATTTAACAAAATAGAAAAAATGTGGCTACAAGTGCCAGGTCTCTAAAATTGATTAAACAAAGTAAGTGTCAAGTATCCCTCACAGTGTCTGTCAGAGAAAGTCTGAATAAATCGTACTAAGTAAGAGGTTATCTCTGTGTAGATCAATTAGATTTTAAGGAATTAGAAAGCAGTTGTGCAAACTGCTAGGTCTAGAACTATGCTGTTTCAACTCCATTCATACCAACAAAATTAATTCCTCTTGCTTTGTAAAACCAAGATCAGTCACGGGGCCTGATACTGCAGGGAGAGGAAACAGAAAGAGCAGAGTTAACATCTGACTGTAGATCATTTCAAAGACTAGGATTGAATCTGCTTGGTAAGAGTGTGATGATTTGTGGAACTCAAACTGAAGTGTAATACAGCCTTCAGCTTCCCATCTCTGACTTCCATAAAGTACAGGAGGCACAAGTGAATTTATCTGCACTGCATGCCACTCGCCAGTCATAATATTGTGAGGATAAGGTGAAACTATAACGGAAGCTAATAGACAGTACTGTGAAGATGCAAAGAGTAGACTTCACTACAGTTATGAATGATCCTCTATTTTCTTTGATGACGTAATAATTGATGACACCTGGGTGTCATAACATCTTCTAATTATCATGATACAACATACACAAACTTGTCATCCCCCTGAATATTTCAATAAATAGTGCTTTATGAGATTACTTCTGTTTCTGCATCCATCATCAGGGCAAAGACAGGCAATGTTATATGATGGAAGCCTCCTGGTTAAATGATAGAACTGTAGTGGAATGTATAGGATATTTATTTTCCTTTTCCTTATATATATGTTACTCTTCTACTCTCCTGGAATAATTCTGGATTATTCTGGTTTACAACAAAATAACATAGGTCTTTGTGTGGAAAAGAGTCATAAGTGAGAATCTACTATTGCAAAAAAAATCAAGAACCTATAATTATGAAAAATCAAATAAAATTGATAATACAGTTTGAAGGTTGTGAGTCTTTCTGTCATTTTAACCTAAATGAATAGAAACCCTAGTCTTAGAAGGTTTAGCTCTGGTTCCTATACCTATGTACTTGGCAATTTTAAAAATGTTGCTTCTGCTTTTCATAACCAAATTTTCCTTAGTTATGAAAGGAGATTAACAACATTCACCATGCATAATTAAAGGAAAGCAGAAGAGATACTGAATATACATTTTTATAAAATAGGGAATAGTGAGTTAGAATGGGTCAAATTGGATCCAAATTCTTGCTCCAACATTTGTAAATGCCATGATCTTTAAAAAATCATTAAAATTCTTTAAACCTCTATTTTCTCTTTAGTTAATCAGGGAGTTAAAGTAGAAATTTCTGTGGGTTCTTGTAAGATTACATGAAACAGTGTAAAAGATGTGCTGAATATTTAGATTTAAATGTTAATATTAATAGACTTCAGTAAAGATACCCAAATATTGTGACTTCACTGGCATTCCAGTGTTTATAAGTGTGCATGAGTTGAATAAAATAGTGTACTTTTTTGGGATCTCTTAATGTCAAACATAAAGAAAAGGCATGCCCTGCTTGAGTAGCAGTTAGGTTAATCACCTCTGAAGGAGCAAGTCACATGCCCTTGGGTTCAAGTCCTGGAGCTGGGGTCAAGCAACCATTGTGAACAACTGAAATAAAAATAAATAAATAAAAATAAAGATGCTTCTTCCTCCTCTCTCTTTTTGCCTGCCTGCCTGCCTGCCTGCCTACTCACTTTCATTCCCGCCTGCACCTATCCTTTATAAAAACAAAAAACAAACAACACCACCACAAAAAACCCCCTTTGGTTATGTGCTAAGAAAAAAACACGGACATTATCATGTTATTAGTCAGCCATACCAAAGCCATCCTTTTACCTGACGTCATCCTCTCTACATCCAAGTGTTTTTGTTGACCACATTTTCCTGGCTGGCCCCAGTTCTAGACACCTCTTTAGAGCAGAACTCTTGAAAGAGTTGCCTGTACTTGTTTCCATTTATTTTTTTCTTTAAATCTTTCTAGAATTCACTCTACTAAGATATTCCTCCCCAGGCCCATAACTCTATCCAAATAGTTATCCCCAGTGTCATCTATTGACTTAATTCTGTGATTAATCCTCCTACTCCAAAGAATCATGTTAGCTAATCTTGGTTCTCCTCTTACCTCATGGGCTGCTCTTTCTAAGCTCTCCCTGGCAGGTACAGCCTAGTCTCTCAAGTGTCACCCAAGCTGAGTGCACACACCTCTTTTGTTCTCTAATCCACAGAGAAGTGACAATAACACGTCTAATGGATTTAGACATGTGGAGGCAAAACTTCTGGTACAATCTAATGTTTTATTCTTTCCTAATTACTTATCTCCATAAATCAAAGGGTTACGTAAATGGTTATCTCTAGCAGCTTTCTCTTTCACCTTTCCGACATACATCAGTTTGTGATTCTACTTCCTTCAACTAGTTAGCCCTCCAGTCTACAATGCAGCAAATGTCTGACATTTAATTAGTGACTTAATTACGGCTTTTTGCTGGTCTCAGCTTATTTTTACATTTAGGAAGAAAAGAGATTAAATTGATTGCGCTTATGGTGGAAAAGAAATTATGGGCCTAGTTATTAGCTCTCACCTTCTTACAGAAAAAAATGGGAGTCTTTTAAAAAATAGTTTACCTTTTTCCCTAAAATTAAAGGGACAAATTAAAAATCCTTGTTATTTCAGAAATACATTTAGTGCTTAACTAATGAAGAAACAGTTACATCCAAATGATGGTTCCCCTCGGTATGTACAGGTTCATGGCTGATCATGATCTTTACCAATAGAATAGAATATGAGAAAACAAAATATAAATGCCTGTAGAAAAAAAAAAAACAGTGTGAACAAATCATGGTAAAATAATGTTTTTGCCAAAAGAGATTTATTTTTCTTTTTCTGTCACTATATTTTCATTTCCTATTACTTTCCAATATCTTCAATTCCTATCCTTTCCTATATATGCAGTTTATTTTCCCCCTTCCTTTCAGGTAAGGCCAGTTATAAAGTGCTATAATGCCTGAAAAGAGGGTGCTCGGAAAAGAAAACCTGTTGATGGCTTTCACTGTTAGGTTTTATTCTTTTCTGATCCTTTTGTTGTTTCTCATTAAAAGTAGAGTTGTCTTATGGTGAGAGAAAAAAAAATAAGGTGATTTAACAAAAAATACCCCAAGTTTTGAAGACACTATAAGTAGAAATGGTGGTAAAGCATAAAGCTTGTGGAATTTAAACAAAACAAAACAAAACAAAACAAAAAACAGCACAAAAGGCAGAGCTCCCTGCTGACCTCCTCTTATTAAGCCTTTACAATGGTCTCCAAGGCACTCCAGCTGGCTTGGTTGGCACCTTTCCAAGTAAGTCTGTAAAATGGAGGGATGGGACAGGAACATTTGGTCATCATCAATATGTGAACATGTATCTCGAATTAGCCATGTTTAAAACAGTTTAAATTGACTAAAACATCCACAGAGTTAAAGAATAAGACATCTGTTATAGAATAAAAACATCCATAGAGAGATTCTTGTTTTATGAGTATGTGAAAGAAGCCTTTTTAACTGTAAAATAACATTACTGGATCAATTGATTAGAAAGCATTTTTGAGTAGATATTTGCGGCAAGTTTTGACTTTTTTTTAAATGGTAGTCACTCCTATGGGCTACATGAAAGAGAATCATTTCATGATCTTTACTTACATAGAATTTATCATAAATGAAGATAAATAATTAAATCATTTAATTTATCTTCTGTGCTATTAAAAAGCAAAATGCTGAATACCTTGACTAATTTGGAGTATAAATGATAACATGCTCTGTAGAGCAGTACTTCTAAAAATGCTTACATAATATCAATGAAATTGTTTGTTACTATATGCATGATGAACTTAAATGAGGCAGAACAACTGTTTTTAAACTTTTTATCTATAAATTGAGGGTGATCAAATGATCTACCTAATAAGATTGTTGAGAAATGACATTCAGACAACAAAAACATGAAGCACTAAGTTTAGGGCCTGGAATTAGAATAAGCTCTCAAGAAATGGTGTTGCTTATCATCATTACTTAAGAGATATACTATAGTGTTAGCAGAGTGTTCCTAGACTAAGTGCTGTGATATTGGTATTAAGCTGAAATATATACAGCATGTCTATGGCAATATAGTTTGAATTACTAAAAAATAATTATTTTTAGAGAGAAAAAATACCAAACCTTGTCAATCCCTTTATAAAGGAAGAATTTATTATGAAGTTCTGATTAATCTAATCTTATGTAAAAAAATCAATACAATTATATATATGTCATGATGTAAATGTTAATATTGTAAGCCTTGTTGATTTTTATTTTGTATTAATGTGCTTATATTTTTATTTAGGAAAGATTAAAGGAAAATAAAAACAAATCTTCAAGGGAAGCCCAGATTTGCCTTCTTTGACCAAGGGAATTAATGGTAATTTTTGGCAGAGTGGACATTTGCCCACATGACTTAGAGACAGCATTCCATTAAAATTTTAAACAATATTGAACAATAGTCTCTAATTTAGTTTTTAAAATCACACTAAAAAATAAAGATAATCCAAGGTGTACTTGAGTTCCTCATTGTTATCATATAATTGAATATAATAGCATTTTACTTATAAAATTAAATTCCAGAAAGCCAACATAATCAATTAATTTCTAATATAAATTTGTAAACTCTTGAAATTATGATATAAATAGACTTACCATAATCTATTTTAATAAGAACTGGGACTAGGGTATCACCAGGCCTGGTAATGCGTGTGTGTGTGTGGGGGGATGATTTTCAAGGACTGGATGGGGTGCAGGCAGGTGTAACACCCCCACTAGGAAAACTTTCACTTCTCTCTGGCAGATTCAAGCTAGTTTGTTGGGTATGTGTTTGACCAAATTAACTTTTAGTGAACTGTGATTGAAACAGGGATACTATTTCAAACCAGTGGGACTCGGGGCCAATGTTGTTTAACTGGAACAATCCTGGTCAAACCTGGAGTTATAGTAACCCTAATCTTAAACAACATCCAAAGTGGTATTTTCCAATAACGGTGTAATAATGTGCATGTAATTATAATTATAATAAACACATCATTTAAAAATTTAAAATTAAAATAAAAAGCTGTGGATCATATGTATACATATAATTTAGGGTTGATGTATATGTATATAGAAGATATATATGCATATATGCATGGAATGTATATTTATATATGTCTATACATATAATATATACATTAGTAAAAGTTAAAACACATGGCATATATTTGTATAAGCATGCTTGGGTTGGTTTTGTTTTATTTTTTGTTTGCTAGTTTTTGTTTTTCTCCACAGGGCATTTCATTGAGGGTTCATAGAATTATATTGGTATTTGATTCAAAGTGGGTGATTTATTATGTGGGTTGTATTAAGAATCTAATCAGGCCTGAAAACTCTACGTCTCATTTAGAAATCATTTGGCTAAGTTGTCTTTTCTTCCTAGACTTTTTTTTTTTTAAACAAGAAAGAGGTTATGCTTAGTTTCTTAAGCATCTTTGGAGTTGACTACTTATTTCTCTTTTCTTCAAATTCTATTCTACTTTAGATCAAAGAAAGTAGCTGTTGGAGAAGGTGGCTCAAATGTCTTCTAGCAGAGGATTTGAGAAAATTACTTAAGGAACATCAAGTGACAGAAGTCAAGGACTTTTAGTGGAGTGAAGAATTCCCTACTTGAGACAACAGAAGAAGAAAAGAGAATCTCTACAGATTTATTTAAATCAAGTCTGTGTTCTTTTGTGTTTGACTCCACTAAAGAGCTAAGCAGAATGACTAGTTAGGCTAGGGTGACTGGCTTTTGTTTGTTTGGTGGTTTCTTTTTAATTTGTATAGTCAACACACCAATTTAGGCCAGGTGGAATGCCCTGGAAGCACATGGTTATATGCCACTTTATAGCATTATCATTAGCACGTCATTCTCTTCTCTCTCTCTCTCTCTCTCTCTCTCTCTCTCTCTCTCTCTCTCTCTCTCTCTGTGTAACTCTGGGCTCTATAAACCAACTTTGTCACTCATTTTGATCTTTAGTCTTCAAAACGTTTTCTTTCCCCCTGGCCTCCTGAATTCATGAGCTATGTGTTTTCAATGTTACTACTTACACTCTTGGTTAAGGCCATTTCAGTATGATATTTTATCTCTTGCCACCTATCTCTGACCAGACCAGACCTTGCAACCCAGCATGAGGTTTCATGAAGTTTGAAGATTCAGATCACCGGGAACTAAAAATCATAAGGCCACCCCTGGAAATCAGTGGTTTTTCTAAACTCAAAGGGAAGTAATAGAAGATATCTTTGAAATTATTGACCAAAGACTCATTTCTCACTACTATGGTCCTGAGGGTCAGTGCCACATACATTTTTAATACATTCTCAGCCTAGGTGATCATCTGTAAATTTCCTTTTCTTAACAGAGAATGGTGTCTGGCATCCAAGGGTATTGACAAGCTATCTTAGAAAAGATGTGAAATAGGAGTTGTAAAAGTCAGACCCTTAGTGACTCAGGATTGAAGAAGTGATCTAGATAGAGGGCAGGTCCCAGGACCAAAGAATCAGGATATGAGAAAGCAGTATGGAGATTCCTCACAAAATTAAAAAAAGAAATTTCTAGTTCTGGGAATTTACTTCAAGAATTCAAAGACATTTACTGAAAAAGATATGTGCACTCTCATGTTCATTACAGCATTACTGAAAATAGATAAGAGTTGGAAGGGTGACTGGACAAAGAAGATGTGCTATATATACAAAATGGAATAATACTTAGGATGGACCTAGAGGGTATTGTGTTTAGTAAAATGTCAGAGAAAGACAAACACTGTATGATTTTACACTTATGTGGTTCATTAGGAAAAGAGTAAATGAATGAACTAAATAAAACAAAATTAAACTTTTAGATTATAAGACCAAGTTAGTGGTTACCAGAAAAAATGGGAAAGGGGAGGTAGGTTGTTGGGTGAAAGGGGCCACTTACATGGCAGACAGAATTGGACTGCTGATGGTGAACTAGATGTATTATATACAGCTGTTTATTTATAATGATGCACACCTAAAATTCAAACAATGCAGTGTTACCTCATTAAATAAACAACATCAGTAAAAGAGTCAGGCAATTGGAGGTGAAAGCTAGTTCCACTGTATATTTGATGTAGAATCTTGGACAAATTACCATCCTCTCTAGGGATGTTGTCTTATTAGTAAAAATAGTTTAAAAAAAGAACCTCAACCCTAATGGTTTCCAGTGATTAGAAAGGTATCATCACAGGTCAGGCATGTGGAAAACCTTCTGCTTTGTCAAAGGAATAGCACATGGATCATATTCCTATTAACAGAGCGAGTGATGCTGCTAATGTGAGGCTAGGAGATTAGAGGATCTCCACCTGCCAGGACTGACATGGAGGAAGTTGGCAGAGGGGACAGAGACTGAAGCCAGAATGAGAGCTGTCCTTCCAAGCTTGAATGACAAACTGAAGCCAGAGTATAGAGCCTTTAGGCTTCTGGATTCTCTGTTTTAAATCACCACTTCCTGACTCTTTCCTATTCTGTTGGTGATGGGTCCAGAGCAGACAGAGTGAAAAACATGTGTAGTTAGGTCAGCAGGAATAATTCGTGAGGGGAGAGGTTGCTGCTAGGACCCTTGGCAGTATCTTCTTAATCAATTAAGAGCAGATAGAAACAGCTATGCCAAAGGTCCCAAGAGCCATCTTCTATACCAAGGTCAGCAAACTATTGCCTGTGGACTCACTGTAGTCTACCTCTGCTTTGTGAACAAAGATGACTTAGACACAGCCATGCTTAACCTACATATTGTTTATGGCTACTTTTACAGCACATCACAGAGCTGAGCAGCTGCGGCAGAGACTGTGTGATCCGGAAGCTCAAATGTGCTGCTCTCTAGCATTTTTGAGGAAAAGTTTCAAGATGCTTGTTCCATATCCTTAAATAGCTGCAAGTGTTCCAGGCATCATTTGGACTGCCAGATAACTTTTACTTAGAAGGTGACACCTTTCAAGTGCTTGTCTGGCCTCCTTTTTAGAAGAGAAGAACCAAGCATCTTTGATGAAAGTGACAGCTTCTTAGTTAAGTATTTCAAGAAAGGGAATAGGGTGCAAGCTGGTGGTCTAGCAGATGGGTCTGTCATCTCCAGATGGTGTGGTCCACATGCATCCCAGGGACCTGGGTCTACAACCTGGGGCTGGTGAAAGCAGCCAGGATGAACAACTAATTGAAAATAAATATTTCTTCTTCCTTCTCTCTCTTCATACCTGTCTGCTTACCTTCATTCCTGCTTGCATGTTTCCTTTAAAATTAAAGAAAGGGCGTAGGAAAAATCCAAGTTAAATGCATGAAACGTAGAGGCCCCAAGGGAAGGTAATTCTAACATTATTTAAGAACTGTAGTCAGATGTCCACCCCATCACAATTATTTTCTCCTAATCAATAATTCACAGGATTTCAGCAAAATGGAACCCTTCATAGTTTTTGTGTAGGAAACCTCAAGTGAGAGTGATATTACTTTGAATTAGAGACTGATTCAAGCCAGTTGTCGGGAGTGGGTTGAAAGTGTCAGTAGAAAAATAGTATAAACCCCAGCATTTAAGAATAAATATTCTGAATCGACCTTTGGAAAAAAAAAAACCCAACTCTGAAATTAAAGTACAAGAGCCAAAACAGCGAGGTAAGGAAAAGCACACTCCATTCCCAAGCTGGGTGTCTACTGCATCACAGTGGGATGCTCAGGCGATCACGACACCCAGCAAGGAGCTCGGAGCAAATGGAGGCTGTTTCTTGCCACCAAGGTTGCAGCTGCTCAGTGCCAAGCAGGGAGAAATGACAATGGCTAATGTGACTATCAAAGCTGGGTGGGTCTGAGGAGAAAAACAAAAATTTCTTTAGATAGAGATTTGCATCATTGTCAAATAGCCAGAGCTTTCTATCTACACAAAGTACCTTTTAAACTTTCCTGCTTATGTTAGCAGTGAACAGAAAAGATATAGCATAGAGCCATTGGGAATTACCTTCCTCCCTGCAGCTGATCAGAAATATGCAATGGGTACCCACTGCTTTGCAAAGCAAAGTGAATGATCAATGAGAAAATAAAACTGCATTCACCTCAGACTACGTGTCCACCCTATCTACCATTTTCCACTGAGAAGTAATTTATTGGTTACCCTTGTTTAACACCCCTGATAGACATGGAGAATGCAAAACAAGGGGAGGCAAGGCTTAGGAAACATAAATCATTGGTGACTTATACAAGATACTAAAACAATAAAATTGAATGAATTATTTTTCCTTCTTGTAGGTCCCAGTGTAACTAAATTCTGTTTCTATAGACAACTGCAGAAGAAAAAGGCAAGGACGAATAAAATAACTTCAAGAAAAGAAAACTTAGATTGTATGTGAGATGTGAGTAGAAAGCTGGAACCTCCAAAGTGGTCTCCATGGATTAATACTTTATTGTCCTTGAAGCTCTTCTGAAGGTTAAAACTGGTGACTACTCTGAAACCACTAACTCAAAGATCACTGTGGGACAAATTCTTCCAAAAACAGCAGTGGCAGACAAACACGTGCTATGAATATACTACATTGCTTCTTGAATGTTTATGTGGCGTCAGTGATTTCAGAAGAAATGTTTTCTACATAAAACAAACCAATAAAAGAAAATCCTGCTATTTGACAGGGCTACCTTTAATGGAAAGACTTTTTCACGCCCATAAACATTTAATGCCCACATCTGTTAGAGATAAAAGGAGAGTATAACTTCCCTTTTGGAAGTAGATATTCAGCGTTCTCAGAAACCATATAACATGCTTAAATGAAGACAGCAAAAATACTGTGGTTTCCCTGATTAAATTAGCTACTCTACTGAAATGTAAAGCTTTTGAACTTCTTCAGGTACTTCCCTATATAAATGACTTTAGGGGTGAGTTTATATTTTATTTCTCAGGAATAATTTGTTATTGTCATTTTAGGAAGGCATAAAAATGATTACCAGTTTAAAAAAATTAAAAGCTATTTTCCTAAGGAAGCAATGCTATTATTCACTTCTTAAATTACAAGAGAAGCTCGCTTTTCCTTCTCCGTGTCGTCGACACGACCGCTGTGGACTGACATGGTGGAATCTTGCCCCAAGATTTCACCACTTTCTGGGAAGCCTGGACTTAGTAGGTCCTTCCTACAATTTGGGATTGAATCACTTGGATTTTATGCCTATCCAAGTTGTAGAATGACAGCTAAAATCCAATAATGGTTACCCATTTCTCTCAGAGGAAAAGCCAAAGTCCTGTATGCAATCACTTCTGACTGTGCCTCCCTCTGCTTTTCTCCTCACTCTGCTTCAGCCACATGGAACTTCTGGCTCCTTCTCCACAATGCACGTCTCTGTGTTTGCAAGTCCCACTTCCCAGAGTGCTTTTCCCTACATATCTGCATGGTTAATTCTCTTATGTGCTTCAAGTCTTGGCTTACATTTTACCTTCTCAAGGAGGCTCCACACTCCAGATTACTCCATCCCTAACACAAAGTTTTCTTTTTTCCACAGCTCTTATCTTCTAACATTATATAACTTGGTTATTATTATGTATTGACTTATTATATGTGTCTCCCATGAGAAGGTGAGTGTCACAGTTCAGGAGACTCTATCTGGAATAACACATGATGCACAGTAGGTCCTCAAGAAATATTTTAATGAACACAAATAAATGAATAAAATATGAGTAAAATAAAGATTTTAAAAGCCATCACTATCAAAATTTCTCTTCTTGCAGTGGTGCTAATCTCCTTATTCTCTTATCAGCAGCATTGCATTTTCTGCTCCATCTGCTTAAAACATTTTCCCCAGATCTTTCTGACAATGTTTCCCTTCCATCATTTAAATCTCAATTCAAAAATCGCTACCTCTAAGAGCTCCATGCCCACCCACAGCCATAGATACCCTTCATCCTCCAGGCTGTATATTTCCCTATCTTCCTCATCACCCTAGTCAATACCCAAAGTTATCCTACTTGATTTACTTTATTGATTTTATAAATATGTTTTGTTATTTTTATCTTTCCTGGAGAATATAACTTCGGGGCATGGAAAGTTTTGTTCATCATGTCTCCAGTGATTAACAAATACCTGGTATATGATAAAGGCATAATAATTATTTGTTGATGTTGTTGAGTAACTGCATGATTAGGACACTTTATACAAGTTGTTAGGACCTTAGTTACTTATCTCACTTGGGCATAGCTTCATCACGATATTGAATTAATTGTTCCCTGAACCAGTCTTTGAGAATGACTATTTCAGGCCTTCACACTCATTTCATTTAGGATCAGGATCAGGTGAGTGCATGATACCAGCCATATCTATATAATTTACTATGTACGACACCAAGTATATACATGTATGACATTACTATGTGACAGTGCAATTAATTGTTTATGATTCTCTGGAAGGAGGAAGAACTCCTGGAAGGGAAACAGGCTTTGTGAATTTCTGTGTAGAGAATCATCCAACCTAGACAGATGCAATTATAGCAGTTTTTATTATGCCGAACTAGATTTATGATATCAGGTCTCACACATTATATCCTAAACCACTTGTGAAAATCTTGCTGAGATGCCAGCTTCAGAAATTCTGAATTATCATGAATAGAAATCTTAGTGTGAACTCCTCCTTAGTTAAAAAATAATATGCTGAATTATGGTGATTACAAAGCTTTTGGTTGAAGATGCACTGTTAAACTGGGCAAATCCTCATCCCTTTTCAATGTGTATTTTATATGTCAGTAGTAGTAAGTTTGTTAAGCTCTCTGGATTTCAGTTTCCTCATCTGTAAAACAAAATGTTTGGAGTTAATGATAGAGAAAATTCCCTTTCTACGGAAGAATCAGAATCAAAGCATAATGCCTTTTTTATTTTATGTTATCCGATTATTCATGGGCTTAATTTAACAAGCTGCTGACTTTTGTATCTGCCTACTTGGAAATTCTCCTATAGAGTCACTGAAGTTTTGAGAGTTCTGTGAGAATTATTTTCAATTACTTCACAGAGTGCCTGATTTAGATGCTTTTATAGCACATTATTCTCTCACCAGCCCCCTTTCCAGTGATAAGAACCTTAAATGCCTCTACTTCAAATCTTTCATTTTATAAATGAAATACTGAGAAATACTGAGGTCATCAGAGGTTAGAGATTTGCTGAGGTTCAAACTAGTAAGAGGTAGAGCTTTAAGGATATGCCAGGTATTCTAACTCTCTGTACAGGGTCCTATCAACAGTGCAGACTGCCTTTACTTCTCCCTTTGCAGTTTCTAACATTGGAAGAGCAAAAAAAAAGGCAGTATTTTCCTATGAATAAAATATTCCTGAATGATTCAGAGACCTTTTCACATTGCTAACTTATGCAGCAGGTATTGAAGAAGGGTCTATTTACAAATGAGACTGACTTTGATTAGCAGATACAAAATATTTGAAAAATCTCTTCTTGTCTTTAATGGTTATAATAATTCAGTGAAGTGATGGGATACACTTATTAAAATTAAAGGTAAGATCTACATCAATAAATTCTATGATTAAGAAATCATACTCTAGAAAAAGTCAGATTGCTCTAGAAGTACAAAAATTACTATAGTTTACCTATACTCATTCATAAATTGATATAATTATAGCCTACAAGGAAAGAAAAAAGAAAAGTAAAAAAATTTCTCTAAACAATGTTTTCATTGGTATCTCCAAATTACATAAAAATATGCTGTTATGCAAAGTAATAAAACTATTGTCATTCTATTTTTAAATTATACTAGTATATGTATTTAAACTACATGTCCTCAACTCATTTCCTATTGGAATTACTTGGGGAGCTTTATAGAAAGTATCTATGCCTGGTTCCATGCTCAAAATTCTGATTTAATTGGCTTGATATGATTGTACATCAGAATATTTTCCTAATGATTTGATTATATTTTAATTTAGTAGGTGTTTAGACCTACTAGTTAATGTTTACTTTTACTTTGAAGAAATATATTATGAATTATAAGTTGTAAACAAAAAAATCATATTTATGTTAGAAAGATGTTTTGAGATCACATTACTGAAAATAGAAATATTTGGAGAAAAGAAAATCTTAGGAGGTAGGGAGAATTCATAAAAACTACCTGAGAATTCACAGCAAGTAACCCAACCGTAGACATTTATTGAGCACCTTCTCAGGAAGAGGAACTCTGATTCGATTCTGTAGGTAGCATGAATATATTGAAACCAAATGAACCCACAGACAAGACTGAGGAGGTTAAGAAATGTATGCACATATGAAAGAACAGACTGCACATAGAGCAATAAAGAAATACTTGGGTGATTCTTTATTTCACGTGCTTATGCCTCATCATTTCTTCTAAGTGAACGTAGCCACACTTCTCTTTACTATCTTTCCTTTTCCATATTTTCAATTCTTACTCCATTTTACACCTATATTCTAGTACTTATTACTCAAAGAATGTACCATAGACCAACAGCATCAACATCAACTGAGAGCTTACTAAAAAGGCATCCAACTCTGTCCAATACTTACTGAATCTTAATCTTTATTTCACTACATCCTAAAGTAACTCATGTAAATGTTTGAGTTTCAGTAGTACTGCTCATGTAAATATGTCTTAAACATATAAAATATATTAATTAATATTAATCATGATGTATTATATACAGTAATATAGTTCAATTTTAATTAAGGGTTTGTTTGTTTTTCCTCCAATGCCTCATATAGGTTTTTATCATAATATTAAAGGATTTTCTCATTCAGAATAGCTGAGAACTCTTTGGATTATTTCATTTGTAAAGAGGAATTATTTCCTGTGTATGAGTAACTGCTAAAATATGTGATAAAGATAGCAAGACCACAGGAGAACAAAGGAAGATGTGATTTATTAGGCTAAAAGATTCAGAGAAAATATCACTGGGAAGAAGTAATGAAGATAGAGTCAGGAAATAAACAGAGGGGAGGGAAAGAGAAGAGAGTGGAAGGAAGGAGAGGAGAACATTCCTCCCCTAAGGTAAGAGATTGTTAAAAATACGTGGCAGTCAAGTTTTAAGAGGGCACCCCATGATTTTCATCCCTTGATATTCAATTCTGCTTTCCACTTCTATTAGAACTGACCAGTGTAACAAATAGGATATTGAAGGAATGATAAGGTGCAACTTCTCAGGTTACAACTTAAAACATTATGTCTTGATTCACTTGTTCTTTAAGAGGCTAATACGAGGAAGAAAAAGCCAGGTGGTAAGGACTGAGGCTGACAGACCCAACTTGACAGTTGTATATTGAGTCCTGTGCTACAAGCTGATGGTGGCCCTCGTTTGAGCCTGATAACTGTAATCCAGGTCAATATTTTAACTGTAACCTCATGAAAGACCCTGAGAAAAAGTCACCCAAATAAGTCACTGCCCAAATCCTATGCTACAGAATACATAAGACTAAAATAAAAAACAAAAACAACAAAAAACAGTAGCAACAACAAAAAACCCAAACTATGGTTGTTTTAAGACACAGTTTGGGGATAACTTGTTCTTAGTTCTAAATAACTGATATCAGAAATAAAGAATATAAATAACATATTACCAATAGTAAAACATAAATAACAAGTAATTTGGAAGATGATGAGTAAACTTTTGTGAATTTAATGCAGAGTTATAGACCTGGGATTTTAAGCTCAGATATCTCCAGGAAAACCAAAAGACTGAAGTGAATTACCAGGGTCAGGGAGGAAAATAGATAGTGAAGAGATTGTGATAATGTGTTGAGCACTTGCTTTGTCACTCCCGCTGGTAAAACTCATTGCTGTCTCAATTTCTGAGCAGGTCAGTGTAGAGCTTGAAACTGTGGGGTATCTTGGGTGGTAGATAAAGTCATTCTAATAGTTTAGTGTCACAATGTGTAAAAAAAAAAAGGAACAAGAGAATCTTATTCTGGAGGCAATCATCACTTAGGATATTTATTCTGGAAATTTTATCTATAATATGCTGAAGGGAGAAAGTATTGAGAGATAAAGAGCAGTTTGGAGGGTACTTTAATCATGAAGATTTGAAGAGATTGGCGCAAAAGCCAGCATCAGGAAACATGAATTGAGATGTGATCCTTAAAGGAAAGATGGCATGCCCTAATGGAGTAGTGGTTTGCTCAACTACCTCTGGTGGAAACAGTTTACATACATGCCAAGGACCTGGGTTTGTGATTTGGGCGGAGAAGAACAACAAAGATGTACATCTAAAGTGAAGTGTTTCTTTCTCTCTCCTCCTGCCTGTCTGCCTACTTGCCTTCATTAACCTTTACTTAAAAAAAAAAAAAAAAAAAAAAAAAAAAAGGGAAAAAAGAATAAGCAGGCTATGGATAATTGAAGGCAGGATTCCTCGATTGAGACTTTTTCTCATACTTTTCAGAAATCTGTATAGCCATGTTGGAATGTTAGCTTCATGAGAAGAGAACCATATTTATATACTTTTGCACAAGTTTATCCTAATAATCAAGAATTCAGAGTCTTTCTGTAAAGTGTCCAATAGTTTAGGATTTGCAGGTCATATATTTAGTCTCTATTCCAACAACTTCAAATCTGCCATTGTACATAGAGGCGGCTCTAGACAATTCATAAAGAAATGGGCATATTTGTGTTCCAATAAAAAGGTATGAAAAGAAGGATGCAGATGATTTGGCCCATGGTTTGCAGTTTGCTGGTACCTGGTCTAAGGAGTAGGTCAAAGGTTCTCAAAATGTGGTCCCAGAACAGCAGTGGCTACATCAGCATCACCTGAGAATTTCTTAAAATGCTGAAGGAGGCCCCACAAACTGTTTTAATAGGTCTTCCAGGTAAATCTGATGAAGGCAAGTTTGAGAACCTTTCGTGAGCTTAGAAATTACTTGATAGGTGAATGAATAACATCCCTGTATCTGTTAACTTTTGCTTCTGTTAGAATCACATAAACAATGGTATCTGTGAAATCATAAAATTATGTTGGGCTATTTTAAGTCTATTTTTTGGTGTGAAGATTTCATGGCAACCCACAAAGCATTCTGTGGCTCCTAGGCACTCCACTACCTAAAAGACATTGAAAATCATTAATATAATAAAGATGCCCCCTTTTTTTTGACAAAAAATAACTTGAGAATGCTTGTGGTTGATTAATTTGGCCAAAATAACACACAAGTACTAAGAGTTAAGAAAAAAAATAATCTCCTTTTAAAATAATAAACATGCCTCACATATAATCCTATGTATTGGGGCACACCAGTGATCACAAATATTCAAGAATAGAACAGAGTGGCAACATGAAACAGTAGGAAAGAAAACAGTGATGCTGTCTTACTTTTAACAATGGTATGTCAATATATGTATTCAGTTTTCTCAGCTCATTAATGCCTGGGTGGGGTTGAAGTTTCCAGATTCTGCTGGCTGAGCAGCCAGTAGAGAATGTGAAGAAAAGGGAGTGAGAGGAAAGTAAAGAAATGGAAATCTCCACCAGCCACCAACCAGAAAATCTTTTCCTCAAGCAGCGTTACATAAACAGCCATGGGAGTGCGAATCAGTAGTTAGCAAACAGCAAGATCCTCCTACATACCTTACAGGGCACTAGATGATATCTCTTGGTGTGAAGCTCAGATATAAGAGAAAATTGCTGGATTCATTTTCACAGAGAAACCAATGGGTTCATGCATGATGCTTGTTTAGTCAAAGAGCCAGAAACCTTCATTAAACATTTCTGAAAAATGTAGGTTTGAATCAAAGGGAAGAGAGGTTTCCAGCTGATATATGCAATGGCCTGCAGCGTGGGTAAAATTAAGTGAAATGATAGGTCTCAGGGATGAAGTGCAGAGCCTGCTGAATCATAAGTGAATTGTATTACTGATATAATTAGGATTAGAAGCCCTGTACTGCTTCACATCTATAGGAGATGAGTGGGTTGCATGCCCTGCTCCTGTTTTCAGCTCCCTTACCTCTACTCTTCCAGGTTCTGTTGGTGAAAGGAAACATTGCTCCTGGGAATATAAGTGCATTTGAGCCCCTGCTCTGGAATTTGTCTGGAAGTTGAGTTTACAGAGTGGAGGAGCAGAATTCTTCCCTTCCATTCACACTATTTGACTTTCCGTTTTCTTCTCTGACCCTAAGAATAGTTTAAGCAGGAGTTCAAAGCCCTTGTTGAGGTAGAATAATGGGTGTTGGTGCTTAGTCTATGAAGCGGCAGTGGGTGGATGGCTGGGAATGATGGGCAGGCTAGTTCTTGGGGAATTGGCAAGATAGCATTCATTAACCATAATGAATCTACTCTTTATAATCTGGTTTTACCATTGGCTTGGGGAAGTCTCAGTTCATCAATCTGTGGATGTTCGCTGAGTGGCTACTATGTGCCGGACACTAATGTTACCTAAGTTCAGGAGATAAATCTGTTTAATAAAAAGGTCAGTTGTTTAACTCATAATGAGCAAGCTCTATTACAGGAAAGAAATAATCAAAGTCCATGTAATCAGCATATTCACTCCATGTGGCCAAGCTGCATGGGAAACCAAATCATAATTAGAGTGCCTCTGTATCACGTATAATGAGAGACAGCTAACCGTAACTGAACGCCTGGAGACTATATGATCACAATATTCTCTCCAGGTAGGCAGGTTTACATGGGAAGTTAAATCATGCTTAGAAGGTGTTTGGTGAGCACAGATTCAGAAAACAGCAGTGGGGTTCATCACATGTTCAATGATATCAGCTAAAGCAGCCAAAATATTTCATATTTTGATGTGAAATAATTCCAAAAGCTGAGGTTCTCTCTAGGCTGAGAATGAGCAAGAGAGCCTAGGCATCAGTCATATCTGCTTTTCAACTGTCCTTTTTTTCCGGGGTGGTGTGTCTCAGCATGAGCGTCAAGCTCCACGCTAAGTACATTTTCCACATCATTTAATCCTTGTCCAGGTCCCTATTCAGAGAGGCCTTTCTGACTTCTCTTGATGCTCAGTGATACTGTATTTTCTCCATAGTTCTTGTCATTATCTTACAATGTAGTCAATATATTTTGTTGATTGGTCATTGCTCCCCCTGAAGGATGTAGACTGCAAAAGAGTAGAAGCTTTATTTTCTGTATAGATGCATTCTCAATACCTAAACTGCTGCATGGCACATAGTAGGAGTTTATTATAAGGTTAGTGGAATGAATGAATAAATTGGCTAGTGGGAAGCTGGATAAATGAATGCACGGATGAAGTTACAAGCAACCTGAAAGGTAGATATTCCCACTTCAAGGTTATGAAGGTTATGCCACTTACATGGTCACCCAATGATATAGTGGAAACAGAGATTTGACCCAATGCTGATGTGCTCTAGAATTCTTGCTCTCAATTATTGCTCTATTTCTTTGGGAAAATTGATAACATCCAGGAAGTTTGCATCCAAAACTAGAGCCTTTGGACTCAGAGAAATTCTTCCTTCTGCCAAACACACTCATTACTTTTATGACTTTGGTTGAAGTGTTGTTTAGTTCAACTTTTGGGGTCTACATTACCATCTTTGAAAAATAAGAATAATATTTGCTTGAAGAGTTGTTCAGTCTATCAAATAAGAGACTGCACACAACCTACTCACTTCAAGCACTGTTCCAAGGATAAAAAAGAAAAATGAGATAATGAACAGAAAAGTCTCTGCAGACTTCAATATAGCAAGTTATTATCACAGAGATTCTTCCAAAAAAAGATACACAGATGGCCAACGGGCAAATGAAAAAATGTTCCTACTTGCTGTCTATTAGGGACATTCAAATATAAATAACAATGAGGTATCACCTTACACATGAGAGACTAGTTATTATTCAAAAGTCTGGAAACAACAAATATTGGTGAGGATATAGAGAAAAGGAAATGCTTTTACACTGTTTTGGGGGGTGCAAATTGGTGCAACCCCTATGGAAAATGGTATAGAGATTCCTCAAAAAGTTGAAGATGGAAATTTTGTATGGTCCTGCCATCTCACTTCTGGGTTTTTACCCAAAAGATATAGAAACACTGACTTGCAGAGATATAAACACCTCATGTTTATTGCAGCCCTAATCACAATAGCTAAGAACTGGGAACTATCTGAGAACCCAACATCAAATGAATGGATAAAGATGTGGTATATATACACAATTAAATACTACTGTGTATGGTCCTTAGAAGAGATGAAATCCTGTCATTTGAATCAGTCCTTAGAAGAGAAAAAAAAAAAAATCCTGTCATTTAAATCAACATGGTTGTCTCTGGAAGTGATTATGCTCATTGAAATAAGTCAAAAGAAGAAACACACCAGATGATCTCAGTCACAGGTCGAATGGGAATAGGCAAAGCAAAGGAACAGATGAAACATATCCAACCCTTGAACAGTGACAATTGATCTGAGGTTACCAGTAAGGAAATGGCAGGGTGAGGGGGCAAGTTGTGGTGGGGACCAATGGACAATGGTGATGAACTCTTAGTAATTTGGTGGGGGGAAAAATGTGTGGACACATATTTGAGGAATGGGGAACTTGTACATAGGGGGAACATACATATATATGTTTATAAGACTTTTTAAAACAAAATTAATTCAATAAAGCACTATCTATTTATTTACTATTTATCAGGGACAAGAGGAGAAATGAAATCTTCCTTGGTCATGTCATCAGTATTATTTTTGATTGTGAGTTTCTAGAAGGCAAAGACTACAGTTGTTTCATTTAGTATATATAGAAAAACCCATCAATGTAGAGATAAGTTATATTAGGGAAAGAGTTGGTTTCATGGTGTTAAAAAATTCAAACTAATATGTTACTTTTTACTAAAAAGAAAAATTCCCTGTTTACTTTTATCTAGCACATGGCTTTAGATATCATCTATATATCCATGACTTCCAAATTAATTTTTCCAGTTCAGTCTTGTCCCTTGACATTCAGACCCTATGAGAGAGTCCTTCAACTATATCTCATATTCACACACTAATCAAGCCAAAAGGAAGTTCTTTCATTATTCTATGTCACAAAACTATTGCTATTTTACAGATCTCAATAAAATCTGTTATCTTTTAAATTTTTTATGCTTATTAAGTGAGTATATTCTAGAAAGTCCAAGAGGGCTGGGTCTAATCTTTCCTGTTGAACAATGTCCCCTGGATATCTGGCATAATAACTGACATGTATTAAGTATATAATAAATATTTGTTATTTATTACAACATATCATGCGATAAATGTCAGTGGTTGGATTTACCCGTTCTTTAAAAAATTTTCAATTATTAAGATTTATTTTCATATTTTAATAATAATTAAAAGTCTCCTTTAAACTGAAACTCAAATACTTCTCTCTTCCCATTCATATTATCTAGGAGTCATCGAGAAAGAAAAGGTAATTTATTTGAGTAAATACGGGTCAAATTCCCTTTCAGAAATTTTGTGCATATTATGTGTCTTAAAGAAAAGTATACGTATTTTCATGTTTCCCATATTTCAGATAATATTTCAACTTTTATTTGGAAGGATACAAGTCACAATCAAGATGCTTAACATCTCAAGCCACATTCACTGGCCAATATCAGTTTGCTCCTTCAAAATCCATCTCAAATATGTGTTTCTATGAAGGCTCTGTCCTCCCTTTGAACTCCTTATACTTCTTAGACCCCTTATGCTAATAAATGGTAGCTAGCTGTTCACATTCCCACACAATAGAAAATACTTTGCTCTTAACCTAAATGATTTTTCCTTCCCAAAAAGTCCTCTTTTGCTTGTTAAAACTAAAGTTGCAGTTGAAACCCTGGCCTCAGGGAACAGGCATGGAAGTTATAAGCAGAAAAGAAAGCAAATATTAGAAAATTTTTACTTGACTTGCTAAATTGGCTTTTAAAATTGTGCCTAGAGATAGCAATTTGAAAGAAAAAGCATCCGAGTCTCAAAAATCTATGTGCATAAATACATGAGAAAAATCACAGATAAGTGAACATGCCTTGAGATACCAGGGAAAAGTGAGTGATGTAGTGTATATGGAACACAGGGTTCTCAGAGATCATAGGTTGGTTCCAATATTTTCTCCCTGTTCAATTTGAGTTCATAGCTGGAAAATTTTCAGTGCCTAGTATAGAACTTGACATAGAATATATAAAATTGATATATATATATATAGTTAAGAAGAACTGAACTATTAAAACATTCAGATTATTCACTTATTAAAAATTCTAAAGCATCAAATAAAAATAAAAAAATCAAGTATTATCTGGAAAAGATCATAGAAGCTGACACAATGTAATGCTGTGTATATAATCTTCCCCTAATTTTAGCTGTCCACCAATCTTAGAACTGAGTTCAGAGAAACTTGAATGCTCTATGCTTTATTTTTAGGGTAAAACATTATCATTTACAGATAATCCCTATTGGTCAGTAATGTTACATAACATATAACAAACATTGTAACTGAATAATAATAGTAACTTTTGGTTGAAATCCTCCTAACCATTCTATTTTAAGCTGGCCCATCTATTTCCTTATGTATAGTGATGACTAAGTAGATAGACTTATTAAGCCTAATTAAATAAACTCTACTTGTTACAATAATACTATTTTACTGACAATCGCCCCACCCAAGTAGAACTTGCTTCTCTAAAGTGAAGTTCCTTTGAACTCCTCTTTGTTAAAAGTTCCTTTTTCTACAGGCATCTAATAAAGTATCGCCGGCAAATATATTTGCTTTATCCTAGTTTATTCTCTTCAAAAAGAGAAAATATACCAATCCACAATCCACTAGAAAGATTTCATATTGCACTCTTAGAAGAAATGATGTCAGCACTACATTTCTGTCCCATCCATCTCTCATTGTCTTTGGGCCATGTCATCTCATTGTCCCTCTGCTATCTTTCATATAGATCGTATCCTATACAGCAACAGGGTATGCTTGAGTAGCTTTTAAGTTCATTGACTCCTGGTGAGTATAGTCCACACACTTCCCAAGGACCTGGTTTCATGTCCAGGACCTGGGAGAAATAACCAAGATGAACAACTAAATAAAAAGTTTCTTCCTCCTCTCTCTTACTGTCTGCCTGTTCACCTTAACCTTTCCTTTAAAAAAAAAAAAAAAAGAAAGAAAAAGAAAAATCCAGAGGTTCCTGTCAATTTAAACAAATGAACAAAAAAGTCAATCATGGTGTGCCCCGGTGGCTAAGCTGGTGGTTGGGGCAATGACAATGTGAAGCCCGTGATCCAGGTTGGCAAGGTGTGAGGAGGTGGCAAGCGTAAATAAACAAATCAAAATGCTTCCTCCTCCTTCCCTCCCTCCGTTCTCCCCTCCCCAATGCACAAGTCTTTATTAACAACTACTGTGTGCCAGGCACCATGCAAGGAATAATAGACCAATTGACAAATAAGACACCTATTCTGGGCTTTAGTTTACTGAAAGAAATCAAGGTCTAAACAACCCTGGTAAATATTGAGAGGAAAAGCTTTTCGATGGGGACAGTGCTTACATAACTCTTGGCAGCTTAAAAAGAAACAATGGTGTCAAGTTGTCAGAGGACTGTGAAATATCTTAGGAGTATTTCTGAAGAAAGTCCCAACCTGACTGAAAACTGTGATTGAAAAATCATCATCCAGGCAAAAATAGAGAGGAAAAAATTTTCTAGGTGACAGCCTGGAGCTTGGAAGGTCATGGTTCCCCAGAAGTGGAAAATTCAGCAGGGCTCCAGGAGCTGGTGGATGCATTTGATGAGAGAGGCCTCATTCCCCAACTCCAGATTCAGCCCAGATTCTTAGGGATACTTAAAGAGGATTTCTCTGTGGAGTCTTTCCACTTCGGCTCTCAATGACCTCTCAGTTCTATGAACCCACTTAGGCTTTGTGTTTGTATATGCTCCCAATACATTTTATTTAGGTGTCTGCATGATTCTCTTGGCCTCACAGAGGTTATAGCCACCTCTGTCTCTGGAGGCTTTGGTAGCACAGAAATAAAAGACATGAAGAACAGGTTATTACTACTCTTCCCCAATCCATTCTCTCTTTTAAATCCCCAAATCCAAATGCTCATGGAGTATATTTTATTAGTCTCTTTGCTCCCATGATACAAGGCGGCTACCATCACATGGAAACCATTTCGTAAGTACGGGTATTGCATTCTATGTAGAACATTTATAATATTTTTATAGTTTTATATTAGAACTCACATATCATAGAGACTGTTTTATTAATAACCTTCTACCACCAGTGAGAATAATAATACTACTACTCATTATGATTTATTTTTCTTGAAGGAATTCATAAACTCTGAAGTTCATTTTGTTCAAGATTTCATACAGCTTATGAACTAGTGTCCCAAAGGATTTGAGCAATTCCCTTTTCTTTTATCAAAAATGGATGGTTTTCTTCTTTTTACAATAAAAGAAATTTCAAAAAAGCTTTGAATGGCCTAATATTTATACATAAATATATGTTCAACTTTTCTTTCTACATCAATAAATAAAATAATGGTTATATCTTAATTTTTAAAACAGCTATATTTTATTTCTAACAGCATACTGGTATCTCCTAGTAAAGCATATTTTTCCACTTGCAATATGCAAAGGAAAATTTACAGTCCATGGATTCTAGCTGGAGCTCACAGGAAATTTTTCTATTGACAATTCTTCATTTTGAAAAATCCTTAATTGAATTGCTAAACTCTCTGGGTTGGTCTTTTACTAAGCCAAATGTGGATCAAAACTCAGAATGAATGTCCATTTTAAGTGGACCTGCCCCTGTGACTTATGAGGAGGTGATACTGCACTAAACAATTTTCAGAGATGATTATGGTAGCCATCCTAGCATGCTCACTTCAAGCTGGCAGTGCTATTTTCCTCTAATCACAAGATATCTCCCTTAGCATTTGAAAAAGCCTCTGGGGAATTTTCTTCAGAAATGGCATTTTGTACAATCTGATTTAGCCTATGCCTTGCCTATGCATTGGCTGTCATGGGGGCTCTGCTTTTCTCTAGACACAGCTGCTCCCTGTCATCCAATCTCCTTTGCAGAGGAAGAGGTGGCATACAGATGCAATAAGGATGAGAGACAGCTCTCTTACGTAGAAAGAAATCAGAAGCTGATCTAGGATAGGCCATAACTCTTGGGAGCTTAAAATAAGAGGTCATTAGAATGCAACAGAAAGAGACAGGATGGATGGAAATAAGAATGAGGAAAATGATCTACACATGGATAACAGTTTAAAGTAGAAGTTATCTGGAGGTCATAGAATAATCTTTTCACTTTAATGATTAACATAATAATAGCAGTTTAGGGAGGGAAATAACTTGCTCAGGGGCATGCATATGGTGATGATGCCAAGACAGGAGTCTTCTGGTCATCCTACAGGGTTCATTTTATTTTCTAATAATTTTATATGGATTTGAAAATATTTCATATTTTCCAACAAGCTGTAAAAAAGATATTAAATGGAAATTGCTATCTTGGTTATTTCTGAAATAATTTCCAGTATGCTATCAAAAAAAAAAAAAAAGAAAAGAAAAGATTGAACAATTCATTCTTGCATGCTTTGTGAAAGAAAGGATCGTAAATGCTACATTTTAATACAAAGATTGCCCAAAGAGGTGTTGCATTATACAGTAAGTGCCATGAGAAGATTAACTACTGTATAGGCTGCACCTCGAGCAGAGAAACTCAATGATTTCTATATAAAACTTATAAATGAAAGTGTTCATTTATTCATGATATTCTAACGTATTCCATACTGTTTTTCTAAGACAAGCATTGCATGGCCTTTCAGTTTTATGCCATTACTTAAAATATTTGAAGAAAATTATTCATCAATCTCTGATTCTATTATTATACTCAAGAGTTGTTTAATTACTATCGCCTGGGGTTGTTTTTAGTAGGAAGTATTTAATGGATTGCTACCAGGGCTTGATATTATGGCATGAAAGACATGACTTAGTTTCTAAAAGATGACTAATGTGAGTTATTTCCAGAATACAGTATAGAAAAAAAAAAGACAAAACTTTCCTTGCCAAGTTAAATTCATTTTACCAACAAATGCTTTTTTTAAAGGATGATCTCTTTTATAAAATTCATCATGAGAAGAGATACAGAAAGTTATTAACCATAGTTGTTTGAACACAAAGATTAGATGCAAAGGAAAGGACATGTTTTTATAATTAAATAGAATTAAATAGAATCAGAAAATAAAAATTTAATTTGTTGTTTGCTAAACTCCTCCTATATGGCCATAGAGCCTCAAGTGAATCAAAAAGTGTTCTCTAATTTCAAATATTAAACAACAAGTGGAATTTTAGTAAGCCATCAGATTTCCTCTTGAAAAGTGAAGAAAAATCTTTGCGTTTTGACAGTGTCCTGTAATTCTTGTACCATCCCACTAATCCTTGCTATATTATTGAGCAGTGTCTTATATTAAATCTAATTACTCTTAAAATCTCTGTGGAATTTCTACAGCTCTCTCCTGACCTATTATTATTTCCCTATGAACTGCCCCAGTTCTATAAAACCAAATTGAGCATTAATATGATTTTTACTTTATCTTTCTACTTTGCATAACTAAAGTCTAAAGAAATTTCCAGTAAATATTTCAGATGCAAGAATTAATGGTTAAAATGTGAGTTCCTTCTTTTATGCTTCTTTCTATTGAGTCTGAGAACTCCATTTTTCTTCCTCCCTGGACCCCACCTAATCCACCACTCACACTCTCTGCTTAGAAATACTTTAAGGAATTCAGTGCTTACTTAGTCCCATAAATGACTATACTTTATGAAAGAGCTCTATGCTATCATTATCCTTAAAATTCATGACCGCAATTCTCCAAAACTATGAGCTCAAATTACCAAAAGTGCTCTTCAAAATTACTGAAAGTATGGCCACCATGATTATTACCTGGTGAATCCTGAATATGAATAGCCAAGCATATAACCAAAAAACCAAAGAAAAACAGTGTCTAATTTCTAGTCTTAAAGTCACTCTACCAACTCTAGTAATAGAAAATAAGCATTTTGGCAAATGAACAGAAATCCTTGTAACTCTATCTTTATTCCATTACACACCTCATCTAACATTTAAATTTACTTAGAAGGTTCAGGATGAAATCTGATTATTTTAAATTAGAACAAAAATGCAATCAAATGGCCATAAGACAGGCAATGTCCTTTTCATCACTGGAAAATGATATAATATTGGTAATCTGCTAGCCATCCATCCCCACCCCACCCCCAGTCCTACTGAAACCATTATTTCTGATACAAAAATGAGCATTAACTCATGTATATGTAGAATCCCAAAGAAATCATATTATATCTAATGCAGATGATGCAATTGATCTAAAATGGGTTGAAAATATTCATTTTCTTCTTGCCCAACTTCTTTGGTTTTTATGGAAAGCCAAATTGGTAAAACAATTTCTTGAAAGCACAAATTTAGGTCCAAATTGTCTGGATTGACTATTGAAAGAAGTCCAGCAATATTGGGGTGATATTTTCTTGGTAACACTTTTTCATTTGTTACTCAATTACCTTGCATTTGAACAGCACTTTATACTGCATTAATCACTTCTGTATGTTTTAGAGTATTAGACAATGCCTAAGACAGTTAGCAAAGAGATAAAATCTCCTACAGATTACACATGAAAAAGACAGATTAGAAGAGTTACAAGACCCATCTCGAAGTCAAACTACAGTGTCCATGAGTTCCTTCTTTTCCAAGAGATTCAGGAGCATTTTAAAACACGACATTGAAATTGCACTGACTAAGAGAACAACGTGAAATTGTTACTTGACTTTATTCTAAAATTAGACCACAGAATGCACTGTGTGACACTTCAGAGATTGTAACATCATGAATTTTATTCGAAATTCAAATTTATCAAACATCAGAAGAGTCTCTGCCTAAGTTATGCTCTTACCTTTAACAAAATGATCTCTGCCTAATGTGTCAGTCTTTTTGTTGCTCAGAAATCATCAATATGTCCTTTTTCTATGATGTCATCAATCCACCTCATCTTCATAGTCCCTTAATCTCAGTATTTGTCTGCACTAATCTCAGGACACAAATCTCAACATACTGCTGATATAAGAAAATCTCTGGTGAAACCATTAAAAGTAGATATTGTTTTGTTTGTTTTGTTTTGGGGTTTGTTTGTTTTTGACAGAGGCATATGGTGGGCTTTATATATTTGGATGTTGACTTAGATGGATATTCACAATGGTAACTTCCAGGTTTCTGCTTATAGGCAGTGGTTACTTAAGGTCATACAACAGTTTAATTCAGTATCATTATTTTTCTCTCAATTTTATGCTTTTCTAAGATCCCATCAAGTCATGATAGAGGACAAGTATTTTGGCAGGGCAAGTCCTTTATTTTTCATGAGGACATATTTAGCTGATGAGCAAAGAAAGACGCATCCGTAAATGCCTCACCAACTGTCAATACAATAAAAATCATGCTCAAAAGAACCTTGAGCTTACAGATGTGAGATTTGTATTATTCCTGATTCTTGAACAACAATGTAGAGAATTCTCTCCCCCACTCATTTCCCCATTTCATCCATTGAAGACATTTTTACTACAAATGGAGATGGTGATATTAAAATATGAAAGTTATCAACCAAAATCTCTCCTGCATTGGTTGTATGAGACCTGAAGGAAGGGCCTGGAGTTCTGAATCAGGCACCTGGGAGTGGAAGGCACCTGCCCAATTAGCATGGCACATCTATGAATTTAGGGGTAAGACTTCCACTCCCATTCTAACTAGAAAGCATTCCAGGTGAGTAAAACTACATTCTTGCATAGGCGAAAAAAACTTTTTCAATTATCTATTGCTACTTAATAAATTACCCTAAATCTTAGCTACTTAAAATAAATTTGAGTTTTCTCACAATGAGGTGGGCCAGGAACACTGCAGGAACACTCAGGATGGGATCTTCACTGACAAATGTGCTGCTCAGCTAGGATGGTGCTCCAGGGGTTCTACCTACGGGGACTCAGTTACTCTCCACTGGATGGCTTTCTTGGTCCACCTCAACATGTTGGCAGGAACTCTGACCCTTGCCTGGTCCCATCATGTGTTCTCTGCAGGGGGTCTGTGGGAGCAGGTTAGTTAGGCTTCTGAAGACCAGTGCGAGACTGTGTGGAGAAGGTGCCAGGCTTTCTCACAGTTTTTTAAAGGCTGCAGGGCATCCCTTCTGCTGCATTCCATTGGTTGAAGCAAAGGGAGGGGACTGTACAGGAAAAGATGCATGGGAGCTGGGGTTCTTGGGAGCCATCAAAGGAACTGACTACCACAGTTAGGAATCCTTATATGACATTTGTCTGAATCCACACCTCTGAACAATGCATTCCTTCTCTAACCACCCCTCACCCTGTGCCTTCCCCAGCCATATGTTCATGCCCTGCTCTGGGGTGGCTGGGAACCAGGTTGTGAGAGTTGATTCTGCACACCTCTTCTCAGCTCCACATGCAGTGGCATGACTCTGAAAGCTTGAAATTGACCATGGTGGAAACAGTCACCGCAGCAAGGTGGCAAATACTACAAGTCGTAACATGTTTTGTTGTCACTACTGTTTGGGCTTTTTTTTTTTTTGCTTATTTTGGAGGGTCACCACCAATCCACTCCTTCCTATCCTATCCTAGGCACCTTTCTAGCTTTCAAGCTATTAGGTTCCTAAAGGATGGCCTGATACTGTTTCTCCTCCATGGGTAGGATCATTATTACATTGTGAATTAAGCATATGCTTTGGCTACTGAATCATATGGTGTCAAATCCTACTCCTATCATTTACTAACTGTGTGTATAGCTATGTGAATTAAGTTGTAATATATTTTTAAAAGCAAAACAAACATCTCTAAGACTCACTCAGTACTGTCAGCTCTGACCCTTTCCCTAAGGATGCTTTCCTGATTGGAGGCTGTGGGCCTACACAACCACACAATGTGCAGTGTTCTCTGCTCACAGCTATTTCAACAGTAGCAGCCAGAGCCCGCACCTCTGATTGGGAGAGGCAGGCATAGTGCCCAGATGTCCCGCAGCACTGGCTGGCCTGCCTTCCTGGGGAGGCTGCATATGTGATGGCAGCATATGTAGAAGTTAACAGGTTACTCTCCTACCCCATGTCCAAGGTTCCAGCAGTAATGATTCATTTCTGTGGGTCACACAATGTCATTAGGGCTGCCCTCTAAATATTCTTGGAGCTTTCATCTCAGAACAGTAGGAAAAAGAGTCTGAAAAGGTTTTGCTTATGTAAGATAAAATGAAACATCTACAAAGGGATACTACGACAGTCCAAAAAGAAAAATTATTCTCCAAAGCAAAACATATCTTCTAGTAGTTATATACTTATACATCACATAAAAAGGTGCATTTGTAAAATGCATCTTGGCTATAAAGATGGTCAGTAATTATCCTTTCAAAGTAATAATTTTAACTCTGAAAGACCAGGATGGTACAAATGTTCTAAAGTCATCAATTTCTATCCAGTATTGTGCAAAAAGTCAAAGGTCAAATGTTTGACCCAGATTGCACCTCCTGCTCAAGGAGATGACCTGATGGATTTCTTGTGTTTCTTCACTATTTTGGTTGTTGCTGAACTAGAAAGTAACTCTCCTTATTTTTCAGTATTAGAGTGTGCCATTCAGTACAGATAGAAA
This sequence comes from Solenodon paradoxus, assembly GCA_004363575.1. Taxonomy (NCBI): domain Eukaryota; kingdom Metazoa; phylum Chordata; class Mammalia; order Eulipotyphla; family Solenodontidae; genus Solenodon; species Solenodon paradoxus. The sequence goes on from RJWH01000003.1 coordinate 1,415,528, forward strand.
CAGCTAATCATGATGAATAAGTAAAGGTCTGCAGTATCTCAAATTAAAAACTCTGGCTTTGATATATAAGCTGTAAAATGCTGAATATGAGCCAAAAAATGTCAGTTGAAATGACTTGTTTTCAAGGAAACTGTTCAAATTTAATAAAATGCATGGAATGCTCACAGCAAATGCGGTACAGAAAGCTAAGATAAAATAAAATAAAGTGAAATGTGCATATGCAACTGCTCCATACATGCAAAAGAGCAGTGGTTTTGATTATTTTGACTGGAGGTGGGGTGAGAGGGAAGATATCTAAATTAAAGTTCATTCCTGTGGGTATTTGCAAAATATATGATTAATCTGTAAATGGACTTGATTGTTAAGAATACTCTTATACAAAGTAGGAAAGAAAAATAGATTTTGGACTTTTAGCTTATGATAGCAATCTAACTTGCTAGAAATATAGTGGGTTCATAATCAATATTTACATGGGCATTGCCTGTCTAAATTGATTTTTAAGTGGAACGTTCAAATACATGACTCATATCACTCTTAATCATTGTTAAAATTGAAGGCAGTGACATTAGTTAGAAGGTCGTGGTGTCACAGTTTCACAGCCTTTGGAGGATGGAGGCACACAAGATGAAGATTCTTTAAACAGAAGAAGAATAAAAAAAATGTACAAGTGGGCTGGAAGAGCTTACAGAAGCCCAGTTTTTCACACTTCTGCCCACAAACTCAAGAATGGACTCAGGAAGCAGAATGAAAAGCAGCAAATTGTTTCCTTAATTGCAAAACATGTGTAGTAGATTAGTACCAGTTAATTCACGTAGAGGGAAGAGATAGACACAGAAGAATCTTGTTAACCTAATTAAAGCTTCACAGAGACACATGTTTCTGAAGACTCAACTTTCGAGGTTCCATTTTGATAATGGACACAAAACCAGACCTTGACACATAAAAATGCTACCACTGCCACAAGAGATTACACTTGTCCTCAGCAAGTCCTCATAGGTTATGTAAGAATGGCAAGTCCTGTTCTGATGATCATCCGCATGCTTTCAAAATAATGGATTTTCCGAGGCTGTTGCTGATTGATCTACCACAATTTTCAAGCCTATAGCAAGCCTCAGTCATCTTTGTTTTTACTAAAGAGTTTTAGTCAGGAGGCAAACGTATGAATCACTGTAAAGGACGCACATTATTATTAGCTGATACAGTAATTCCTTGAACATCTGCAATTTTTTAAAAAATTGCCTTTAAAAGAGTTGCCAGTGCATATCTGTCAAAGACAAGATTTAGGAAAAAACCTCCCTTAAGCAAAGGCATTGAAAAACTCTGAAAACACAACGTTGCCTGCTTACTAGTGTCAAAGATAAAAGTAGATTAATTGTTTAATTAAATATGTTAGAGACTCTGGCTATTGTAGCTATTACACCTTTGACCTTATTCGGGGCTCCTGGAGATACAGGGTGGGTGAGTCCTGAGGTTATATATTTATGATGTGCAGCTGACTTGAAAAGCATACCAAGTTAGACAGAACTTGTAATTAACCAAAAGAGCCTATAAATTATGAGATCAATAAAATATCCTGGGTGCCACAGTTTTCAGAACTAGTTAGTGCATTCCTAATTTATTGGCAAAAACTTCACAGACTTGCAAGGAAGATAAATAAAAGTGCCTGAATATAAAAATAAATATGTATGCTTGACAAATCTGAAATACACTGTTTACAGCTAATGAGGAGGCGACTGTGCATTTTGCTGCATGTTTTATATCTAGAGCAGGGCAGAACATTAAAACCAATATAACTGATAACCTTGGTGCGAATGGCATAAGCCTACATTTCCCATTATTCCCCAGAGATGGAATTAATTAGTGCTTGTCAAAACCAGAGCGATCCCCTGCTATAAAACTAAAAGTAATGGTGAGACTGTGAATGGCTTGGCTATGGTCCAAAAAATATTTCTCATTTATTTGGGAGAAAAATACTGCATGTATCTATATAGGCAGTGTATATATATATATATATATATATATATATATATATATATATATATTCCCTTAATCCCAGATAGCTCACAAACAAACACGAACAAATGCATTATCTTTGTTGGTTAGCGTTTAATGCATTTATGACATGCCATGCAGGGAGCCGGAGAAAATAAAAATTCATTAAGAGTTAGCAAGCAAGTGGGGAGCAGATAATGGGGACATTTCAAAGATTATGATAGGGAAATATACAGTAATGGGTACCTGTCTGCACATGGCAGGGCCATCAGAAGGAGGTATGGATAAGTATGAGACTACCCAAAGTAATGAGATCTATGTTATAGTTGACTAGTTTTTCTTACTGAGAAACTCTTTTACAAGTATGATTTCCCCAGCCCTGCTGCTCCCTCTCAAATTGCCTCATCTCACTCTTATTTTCTGATAGATTCATGAATATCCTGTAGGCTTAGCTCCTGAAACCCCTTTCTCCATTGAGACTTTTTACGAATCTTTTTCAATTTGTTTTGTTAGAATCTGTGCCTTCCATTCTCACTTATAGCCACCTGCTCTCCTTGATGGTCACCATATTTTGTTAGCATATCATTGCCATTATTACTGTTTGATGGTTATTAATCCTTGCTACTTGAAGTGTGGTCATTGGAGCAGCCATATGAATAGCACCTGGAGGCTTATTAGAAATGAAGAATCTCTACCATCAAACCACAAAGAGAATATATTGACACCTCTATTTGAAGGGCTAGAGGTCTGGGATGGAATCAGATGTCAGCAGGGTCTGATATCTTCCCATCTTTCAGTTCTAATTTCCAACACACCATATTTTTCTGGAGTTCAATGTGGTAGAAGATGGTAGCCAAGATTGTCATGCTTCTCTTCTTTTAAGTTAATCTATCAGGAAAAGACAGATAGCTTTTGCTTAGTGAAAGTTAGTGACTTAGTGAAAGTTATATTATATATCCTTAACTTTGGGGAATATGATCTCTCTGAGGAATCATAATAGCCAGGAGAATATGGTATGTCGACTGGCCAGACCTGGGCTATATGTCCACCTCTGAGTTCACCCTATCTGAAGAACATGGAGTAAGAGGGAGACAGAGTGGTCTCATATAAGAAAGTTAGGGTGTTATTGTTGGGAGAAAAATGTCTGGCATTCTGCCAGACAAAAACAACAAATGGCTACTACTTGCTATTTTGTTAAAATGAATGAATAGGCAAATGAATGAATAAGTATTAAATGCGTAAGTGCATATGTAAAAGAAAATAGATTTTGAACCTGAACTTGAAGATTTAACTTATATTAGAAATGCCCATTTCACCTTGTATAAGTTCTTCACATGGGAAATGAATTTCTAATCTCGACATAAAATCAATCTATATCTATCTCTCTCTATATAATATGAATAGATTTTAATATAGAGTCATAATTATAATTAATAATACCATTAATTATATTAATATATAATACATAAATTGACATTAAATATATATTCTTTAATCAGTGCACAGCAAATCATAAATATAGTCTAAATCTACTCCAGACCCTGAAGAGACTCTGTTGCCAATGAAAACTTGACTACTTCCTATTGATTTAAGCAGCTTAGTGAGGTCTGGATCTTTCTCAGTATCCTGTATGTCTGTTTGTTACAGTGTACCAGAGACTCAGGTTACTAATATGTCTTTCCACCACTGCAGAAATTATTTCTTTATGAAATATTGTTGTATCCCCTTTCTAGGACAATATTTTCAGTTGACAAGGCACATTGGGGCAAAATGAAATAATTCAGTTCAATAATTCAATATAAAATTATGAACCAAGATTTTAACATTGGCTGCAAATTTTCAGAATCTGATTTTGAGACAAGGAGTTCATAGGCTGAACCTTACTTGTTCATGTGAGTGCTCACAAATTTCAGACCCGGGCTTTCATGAAGAAGTCCTGATCAACTGGGTCTTCCAATGAATGCCCCTTGAGGTTAACTGACTCTGGAGAAGACAATTTTCTAGATGCCACTGGTGAGCAAGTGATGTTTTTCAGAGATGCAAGATACTTGAGCTGGAAGGGATTATAGACATGAAATAGTTGGCATTTTTAAATTTTGCCCCACTGAGACCTAAAAGGTCCTATGGACATGTGTTAGGGACCTCTGCTCAGGTAAGGGTTTGTGTAAGCAGGTAGTGATTTCACATCCTCCCATCAGCTACAGCACTTTGTGTTTGATATATTTACTTCCAGAGTTCTGTTTAAGATCTTTTATTGAATAAGGATTTCAGTAAGTGGTTTTAAAAGTATAGAAAGTAGTGTAGACATATGTTTAAATTGATTACAAAAAATAAGGTAGGTCTACATGTGCCAATAAGCAATAACCTCCAAAATCTATTGCCAAGTGAAGAAAGGTGAGAAAGTTTTGAATGTATGTACGCATATGAAAAATGAACCAAACAAATAAAGAGCTATGCATGGAAAAATCCTAGAAAGCTATGCAAAAAATATGTACCAGTTGACTCTGGGGTGGTGTTCTAGAGGGAGGTGAGGTAAACATATTTGCATTTACATACTTCTGCTTTGTTTGAGTGATTTGTATTTCTTTTTTTAAATAACATTATTTTTCATATTTTTAAATTAAGTTCTGTACTTAAAAAAAATTTTTTCCCCTAGTTCTTGGTCTTAAATTCAGTCTATAGGTTTTTCATGGCCTGCATTTTAGTTTCCTAAGCCACAGGGATGAGCCTATACTTTTCTTTTTTAAAATTGCATCTCCAAGATGTTTTAAAACTAGTGACTTAGCTTCACCATTTCTTTTCACAGATAGTGGGACAGTCCCTTCTCTCATTTGCCTGGACAGAGCCTGCAAGGCAAAGGAGGTTGCCTGTGGATGGCACCTGGCTATCTAGGTGGGGCCCTGGTACCGGCTTCATGGTAGAATTTCTACCTCATGTGGTAACACAGATACTACCATGGATTCCCTTTGGTAAAATAGAGAGAGTAAAGACCTGGGAGCTTTTTTAAAGGAGTATCTCAAAGATGATAAGTTCCTTACCCAGGGTCAGCTACTGACATCCTTCCTAAACACGGCAGGAGAAACCAGACAGACCCAAAGAAACTGTGCTCACTCTGAAGTTCATTTGTCTACCTGTACTCTTGTCCTTCCCGACACTCCGTGACACTGTGCATTAGGCTGGAAGGATCCATTTATTTCCTTTTGTGCTTATAATCTGTAGGAAGAAATTGTGATCTTCGTCCACTGGCCCAGGAAGTTCTGACCTTTCACGGGACAATGTTGTGCCAGGGTTTTCTTTGTGTTAGTGGCTGAAAGCTCACAGGTTTTCCAAGTTCTAAGAGGAAAGAATGGCCATCTGATATTATGTATTTGCTGTTTTGGATTCTCTAAACATTTCAGTCTAGATACCTGCCCTTACTTTCTCTGCCAGGAAACATTTACCTGTCTGAAAAAGCTACTATTCCCTACAGATTAAAAGCACAGGATTCAGGGAAACCCAACCACTTATTAACTGGGTGACTAGTAATTTGCCTCAGTTTCTTATCTGTAAAATGAGAATGAGGAGAGTATTCGATCATTGTGAGGAGTAAATTAGACACTGCATGCAAAATACAGGGCACCATATCTGTTATACAGTATGCACTCAATGTGTGTTTAAAATGGTAAATGCAGATCTGTTTCTTCATCCAACCTATCCTACCACTGACTGTCTAAACTTCTGCTTTTTAACTCCACCTGATTATTTTATTTGATCTGTGTATCTTTAAAATGCATCCTTGGTTTTGGAAAATTGCATCCAACATTCTTCAGTCTTGTCCTTATCCAGGCAAAGCAAATTCTCTAGTAACACCTCCTACTCTCCATGTCCCAGTTTATGTTGCTCTTCCAGGAATAGGAATCATACATTAGTCTCCTAGATTTTCATAATTCACCTAACCACTCCCCTTTGTTCACTCTTCTTTATTCAACTCCTCCCCAGTGTTTGCTGCTTCAAATCATGGTACACATTCAATAGATGCCACAGCTCAAATGACTGGCTTAAACCTAATTATTGGAAGCTTTCAAAATCTCCCTTGGATTAACAAACTGAATCCTCCTGAAATATCAGAGTTAGAAGAGATGTGGTTGCTATGTTTCTAGTATGAGACACTGGTGTTACAATTACTGGAAAATATCCTGTGTATATAAATCAGTTCAATTCATGTCCAGTGAAAATTCTTTAGTGTTGGAAATAAAGCCTGATATTCATATAAAGGAGGGAAAAATAGAATTCACATCTTACTCTTTGTATGTGTACAGTATTATTTACCAAGACTGAAACAAGCAACCTCCTACTATCCTGCAAAATTGGAGTTCAGCTACAATATATATTGTCAACAAATGAGCAATAATGGAACATGGGTATTTTGACCTCCTTTCCACCCATGTACTATGTGCATCGCCTTATTCAGATGTCCCAGGAAACTTGTTAGTTATGAGATATAAAAATAACCAGAATTGGACCTCACTTTTCTCATCTGTTAAAAGAAACTTTTGGAGTATAGACTATTTTAGTCCCTTCTGGTTGTAAATTGTTCAGCTTTCTCTAAACTTATTTCATGCCTTTAAGCTTTTAATGTTTATGTAAGCCTACATATTGCTGTTTCTAGGTCAAATTCTATTCAAAAACACCATCTTTCAAAAATCAGGTAAAAATAAAGTTATTTACAGAAGAATGCTAGTTAATATATGCAGAAGGACTTATAGAATTAGAATTTTGCTAACCTCATGCAGGGATTCAGACAGGGCTCATTAGAGGATGATAAAACATTAAGTTTGAGTAAATAAGCAATGCAGTGACTTCAAATTCTCACCCCACAGATTAATGACTAGTCAGAAAGAGGAAAAATAAGTATATTTAGAATAGAGACAATATGGTGGCCAACACCACAGCCAAATGATCAAAAGTATCACCACAGTATCACTGTGAGTGAAATACACAGAATCACCTATGAAGTTTTCTAGCCAAAAAATATTTGATTTGAATCTCATTAAGTCACAAGATTCAATTTTAATTTACAAGAAATAGAAGGTATAGAGGAGCACGTTATATAGCTCCTTTAGGAAATAACTAGAAAAATCCAGAGTATTACTAGACTTTATACAAGCATCAGGGCACTGTACCACATTAAAAGAAACTAAAGGGATATAAAGTCAAGTGCAATATTAAAATCAGATGATGGTTCCAACAACTACTGAAAGTCATAAAAATCTGAGAATCAATTGAGTAAATTCAAATATGATTGGATATTAGATGGTATAGAATCTTTGTCCATTTCGGGGGTATTATCATAGTATTATGGTTGTATAGCAGAGTATTATTGTTGTTACTCTTATCTCTAATTTACTTTCAATGCTAGAAAGATGTTAGATACCTTATAAATACATATGCTTATATAGATACATATAGATACATGCATACAAAGATGATTGATAGGTGAATGTGAATAGATGAATGAATAAATGGATGATTTGAGAGAGAATAAAAAAAAACTAGATAATAATCCTTTGTTAAATTTAGATGGAGGGTATATGTATTCATTGCACAAGTCTTTCAACTTTTCTTAATGTTTGAAGATTTTTATTATAAATAAACTAGGAGAAAATACACCTTTCTCCACAAGAAATAATACAACTGTGTGGATGAATGGGTCTCTTTAACAATGTAGTGGGGTCTTCCCCATCAAGGTCTTTGTCACTCAATGTTGCAGGGACGCTTGTCCAGACTGAGTTTCTTGAGGTCAAGAGCTATGTCTGGCTTATGGCTATAACTCCTGTGTTTAATTCTAGTACCTCACATGTAGCTAACATGTAGAAAATACTTGTTGAATTAAATTGAAATTTATGAGCTGGTGGATTAACCATATAGAATGATTTAGAAAACAACATACTTCTTTCTGATACGTAGTAATGGAACTACCATTAAAAATTCAATGCTCAGGATAAACTGAGATCAATAATAGAGTTAGAAAAATAATTCATAAATCTTTTACCAGGGTCAAATAACTTTCTTAACATCTGGTATCAGAATTCCTTCATAGGAAAGAAATGAGTCTTTCCACAGAGTAGTATACTGATGAACAATTATTTGTGAAAAGGAAAGGTATTAGAGCAGCCTGTGAAAGGATAGATCAGAGATAAGGGAAAAGGGCTAAAACCCTCTGAATAAGAGATGAAAGAGATGAATACATTGGTTATTTATTTAACCTTAACACTTTTGGAAGTTACTAAAGGCCAGAAGATTTTTTTTTAAATTAGATGTCTAACACTCAACTTTAAATTACTTGTCTCTCTGGCATGTATGCTGGTATGTTCTCAAACTTCCAGTCCAGTAATACAACCTATTTTATGAAGTATGAACCTATTTTATGAAAATCTTAAAAACACAGGATGACAGCAGATGAAATCTCAGTTTAAATATAATTAGACTACGTTGGTAATTATAAGACTATTCATGTACTATTCCATTTATCTTTTTACTCTTTTAATTTAACTACTACTCTTTTACTATCATCTTCACAATATGAAATATAAAGACTATCTAAAAGAGAACCAAATTAGCGATTAAGAACTGGGAGGCAAGTTCACTGACTTCATTGATGAGGGAGGGCTTCACAGGAGGCATGACTTTGAGGGGTGTTATCACAGGCTGGGGTCTGATTCCGACCCACCATTTTGTCAGGATACACAACTGTGATGATGTTTAGGGAATAAGTCTAATATGTATAAGCAAGAATGTTTTTATTCATAATCATATAAATATTTTGTCTGAGGAACCAGGGATAGCATCTTTTTCCCATCTTTGAATCACTGAGGGAATAAACCAAGAATTAGAGCTGCTTAAAGTTCATGAAAACAAGACAAGAAACCAGGCACTTCAAGCTGGAAGTATGACTTTCTGGGTCATCTCTTTACTCATAGCTTTTTTCTCTCTAGATACTGATGTATACTTTCTGCTTGGTTTAGGAGAGGGCTGGAAAGCATTGCCACAGTCTTACTTTTTGCTTACTCCTCCCTGAATATCAGCATGACCCAACTGATTTCTATTTTCACAGTGGCTATCAGAATGCATTCTGCTTGCCGTATTCCCAGGTAGATTCACAAGAGTGCTCACTAAAATCTGTACAGATAACCTTGTGAGCTATCAGAGAGTATGTGACACATTTGTATGGAATCATTTTAATTATATAAGGAAAGTTATGTCCCCTCATTACCAAGTTATTTGTTGAGGGTGGAGAGTATCCCATGTCAACCAAGATGCCAACTATTCTTCACTCATGCATTTAATAGTGTGTCTCTCGAAACAAAGTAGAATATGTGGAGAAACAATTCCTTTAGAAGAAGCCCCACAACTGCCAAGCAAATTTTGATGAAACTTGATCAAATCGAACATTAGCACACATGCTCACCAATAATCTAGAAACAAAATAGATGACACTGAACACAGAAATGTAGTTATCCTCTTTTCCAATTCTCAAAGTCTTCGAGCTATGTTAAGGAAAATTCTGTGTAAACCTTCATAATCTGAGTAGCATTGGAAAACAGACCTTTTTCATTGTGTATTTCAGCTCTATAATGTCATGCCCACAGGACCCATTCAATGATCCATCTTCATCATATCACACATGGCAACATTGTCTATGGTAGATTGAATTATTGTCCTGAATTCTTCACTCAGTCTGTTTTCAGTCTCTTTGCCTTGTATATTTGCAGTTTTTCTCGCTAAGGTAGAGTATTATTCCCCATACACTCTGAGTTTAGGTTTGACCATGTGATTTGCTGTGATCACTGGGACACCAGTAGATATGGTGCAAAAAGAGAGTGGAACTCTATTTGTATGAATTGTGCATGTCTCTTGCCTTTCTGCCATGATCTTGAAAAGAGCTTCTCGCTATTAGTTATCGTTCCTCAGCATGATGTGCTAGAGTAAGCAATGCAGAGCAGGAGGTGCCAAGACAGTAAACACTCCAGTAAGGCAGAGCCATGGAGGCAAGCAAACCCAACATCAGTCAACTAAGGCACTCTCCAGACACATGAATGACAATAAGTGATTGTGGGTTTGTATCTCTGATGTTTGTATCTGCAATAATAGCTGATTGATAGGTTGACTAAGCTCAAATTAATTTTCCCAAATTAAATATCTAGTCACCTACTAAAAGAGAAACATTTTTATGCTACTAAACAAGATCCCCTTAGAGTATCTACTACGCTCATTTCAGGCAGTACTTGCTCTTCTTGTCTCCAATCATTTCATCTAACCCTCTCTGTTGCTCATTTCTTTCCTGGTTTCAATACCTCTTTGGCTCTTATTTTTTTTTTTTTTTCCCTTTAGAGTGAAACTTTTGTGAATACTCCCAGAACTCCAGCCATATTTATAGGAATGTAATAACTGTTTAATCTAGGTGCAGACTCAAGTTGAGGGTGATTTCTTTAATTTAGTCCCAGGGTTCACTGCTGATCTAAATTGCCAAACCATCACACTCATGATTTATGATGTAGAGAGACTGACCAATTGATTTATAACCTAGTCCTCACTGCAGATTGTGTTTTATCTTACAGGGACACAGCCAAGATTTCCAGAGACAAGGACACCCATGGAGTCATCCTTACACGCACCGCTGTGATTATACTTAAGCTCACATGGAAGCGGCATTCACTGCTTTTGCTCTATTTCAGTTTTTGCAATTGTTACATTGATAGATGATAGCCTTATCAGAAAGAAAAAGGCCCATTGGTATTCACATTCATAGTAGAGAAAAACGCTACTTGTTCTGCTCATATGTATAGTAAATATTTTATGGACAAGATATGCCTCTGCTTTATAAAGTTTTAAATTGGGGGCCATTTGGCTGAACAAAAATCATGAATGTGTTTTGTTTGGCCTGTGTAAGTCCCAACAGGGTTTTGTTAGTCTGTTTTAAGTTTCGAATTAGTGTTGTTGCTTTTTTAATCTTGGAGATACCATATAAATATCTTGATTCTGATTTCTCTTGAAGAATAGAGATCTGAAAATACCGAGGCCTCATTCATCCATTCTTCCATTTTAATCCATCAAACACCTGACTATCAGAGAAGCAGAAACCATTTTTAAGATGGAACATGAGCTCACCAGTTGGCTTCACTTTTGGAGTTAAGAGATTATATCTAAATTACTTCTCCTTTACACTTTTTGTTTTCTTTTTTCTAACTCCTTTACCCACACCCCAATTTTACTGAGGTGTTACTGACATATAACATTGACTAGTTTAAGGTGTACAACATGATGCTATTTTATGTATAGATATAAATAATCACTACTATAAGCTTAGGTAACATTTATCACCTCACACAATGACACATTTCCTTTTTTTTGGTCATGAGGAATTTTAAGATCTTACTCTCTTAACAACTTTTCAAGCATACAATAAAGCATTGTTAATTCTAGTCATTATACTGTATATTACATCCCTACATATTTCCCTTAAATATGGAGTCTTGGACCTTTTGACCACCTTCATATACTTCCCCTTCCTCCCACCCCCATCTCTATTTACCACCAAACTGTTCTCTGTATCTATGAGTTTAGTATTTTTATATTCCACATACACCTGAGATCATACTGCTTTTGTCTTTATATGTCTGATTATTTCACTTAGCATAAAACCCTCAAGTTCCATCTATGTTGTTGCAAATGGCAGGATTTCCTAGGCCCACTCACGTTTTGTGAATGTTAAGGTCTCATTTTTATGTCTGAATAATATTTCATTTTGTATATACACATATACATTCATGTATGTATATATACAGATGCATATATATACATATACATAAACACATGTATAAATAAACATATATATATATGTATGTATGCATACACACCATACTCACCTATCAGTGGATCATTAAGATATTTTCATGTCTTAGCTATGGTGATTAATGCTGCAATGAACAATGGGGTACATATATATATCTTTAACATAATGCTTTCATATCTCTAACATAAATACCCAGAAATGGAGGGAATGACTGGATCATGTATTAGCTCAATATTTAATTTTTTGAGGAAATGCCATACTATCTTCCATAGTGGTTATACAAATTTACGTGTCCATCAACAGTATATAACAGTTCTCTTTTCTCTGAAGCTGAATGAAATTTGTTATCTCTTGTCTTTTTGATGACAGTATTCTAACTGGTATGAGGTGATATCTCATTGTGGTTTTATTTGCATTTCTTTGATGATTACTGACATTGAGCATCTTTATATTTACCTGTTAGCGTCTAATCCCTTTAAGTACTTTTGGTTATTACAGATATATTAAAGGGAAATAATTATAAAGAAAAAAACTTTGATTACATAAAATTTGAGGACTTCAACTATAATGAGTTACAAGAGTAGAAAATTAAAAAAGAAAAAGGGAAAAGGTAATAAGACACTGGGGAAGAATGAAAGTTTTGTTAACCACTTATTATTTCAAATATGCCATTATTTACTAAGTACCTACTCTTAGCCTGACACCATGCTAAACCATGAAGCCAGAGGGAAGTAAAATTTAATCCTAATCCTTCTGAAACTCAGCAATATTAGAGTGGCTCTCATGCTTTATTATTACTAAGAATGACTTTAGGTACTAAATATTCTTCTTACTAGACCTATTCCAAGATGTTCTGATACAGTAGGTATTCAATAGAGTTCAGGAATAAAATTAGTAATTAATATTCAATAAATATAAACACAAGGTACAGAAATTACACTTTGAAAAATAAGTGGTCAATGGGCTAGTTACAGACTTGTTTAATGGTTAGAGGCTGAAACTCCTAACTTTAAAATGGGTAAAGAGTAGGAAGCTTGTCAGATGAAGAGACAAGCAAGTGGGAAATTTCAAGGGATTTCTGAGAACATTAAAGGAAATTATAAAAGTTGAGGTTAGAGAGGTAAGCATCAGTGAAATCATGAAGGATTCACTAATAACACTTATGAGCTGAAACACTCATGAGATACTGGCCGCACTAACAACGCAGCCTCCACTCTTTCACCTTCACAGCATGGCTGTGAAACAAGTGACATCACTGTCCTAATTTTACTGAGGAGAGAAATAAAATACAAGGGTTTCTTAACAGAGACATCACTGTTATTCTGCAGTAGATAGTTCTTTAATGTGGAAGACGCCTGTGCACTGTAGGATATTTGACAGTATCTCTGGCCTCTGCCCAGTAGATGACAGTGGTGCCCCACCCAATTCCTACCCAATGTGACAAAAATGTCTCCAGACATTGTCAGAAGTCCCCTGAAGGTAAATATAACTCCAGTTGAAAACCACTGATTCAAACCATTACAAATAAGGTCTCACAAGTTGTAAGTGATCAGCCAGAATTTAGTATCATTCTATTATCTGCCTAGCTCAAACTCTGGGACATTTGCCAAAAAAAAAAAAAAAAAAAAAAAAAAAAAAAAAAAAAAAAAAAAAAAAAAAAAAAAAAAAAAAAAAAAAAAAAAAAAAAAAAAAAAAAAAATTGGACAAAACAGAGATGATCAGATTAAAATTTCATTCCAAAAAAGATATCCTCTATTGTAAAAGTCCGAATACAAACTAGAAAAAAGAACTGCTTAAAACTTTTCATAAAAAGAATAGAATCCAGCTACACATAGAATTCATAGGCCTGAATGCATGGCCTGAGCTGCTAATGTAGGTCTGGAGTTGGGGTAAAAACATATACACCACAGTCCATGCCTGTGGTTCCTGCAATTTTACCCCATGATGCCTTAAAGTAAATGTGACATTACACACATTTTAGCATCTATTTTCCCAGCAGGAAGTGTAAGATAAAGAGGCTCAATCAGTATGTTAAAATAAGATCTGATGCAGGGAAGGAGAAAAGCTTTCAGATCATAAGAAATATCATCTCGAGGAAATTAAAAGCCTAAAATATGGCATATGATTACTGACACCCAAGTCCTGCTGTTCTGCTTTTGAAGGACTTTTAGAGATGCTTTTCTATTTGCTAAATAAATCTGCCAAACTGCATTGCTTTTCCAGGTGTCAATGTGCTTCTGTGGGAACATTCGTGTGCAGGGTTTCATCGCTAAACTTTCTCAACAGAGGATTTGTTGGAGAAAAATGAGTTGCTTAAATTAACAACGTGTCAAACGAAAACAGTGTTGGTGGTTACTTTTTTCAAACTTCTGTTTCTACCTATTCTTTCCAAATAAATTGAAGAACAAATTTGTACCACATGTATACTAAGGTTTTAAATGAATCCGTCAATAAACATCACACTGATATTTTCTTCCTCCCTCCTACCTTCCTCCATTTCCTCCTTTTTTCCATTTCCTTCTTTTTCTTTTATGTTCTCTTTCATGCCTTTATGTTTGCAATTATTCACTCATTCAGTCATCTGCTTAATAAATATTTACTAAGTGCTCACTATTTGCCATTCTATAAAGTTCTAGTGAGCTAGACTACATGCTTCCCTTGTTCTCATGAAACTTCAAATCTAGAAGGCAGTAGGTAATAATCAAAACATCACTCAAAGCAAAGTGCAGGTCTCATGAGTTATGACAGATGACTAACAGAATGACAGCTTATAATGGAGGACTTTAATCTCCTCAGGGAGCCAGGGAAGACCCCCTGGCATAATGTCTGAAAGCTGAGTGGGAGACATGCAGGCAAGGAACAGGAAAGCATTCTGTACAGTCGCGACGATGTGGGAACAAACTGTCTTTGTTTGGTGGGACATGCACTAAAAGAGCGTTCAGATAGAAGGCACGGGGTCAAGAGCAAGAGGGTGAGATAGCTGGATGAAGGCCTTGCTGGGCTCTGGTCTAGACTATATAGAGAGTTTTGTGCTAATTCTTAGAGCAATAGGAAACAAAAACCTTTGCTATCTTGCAAGTTTTTGCTTCTATAAAAGGCAAAAACCCTTCACTATCTTGCAAGTTTTGATTTGTTGCTATAGAAGACAGGCATATGCTAAGATAATACGCAAAGGTAATAAATTAGACAATGTTAACATCTGATTTTAAAAACAGCTACAAGGAACCAAGATACCAGATTCCTACAAATGAAGACTTGAACAATCCGCTTTCACCGCTGTTGCTTTTTCATTGGTTTCTAAGACCGCGCAGTGAGAATGAAGCATTGGTGCCTGCTGAACAGTCCCTCTCACTTTACTTGTTTCTTCAAGCAACTTTTAGACTTGATAGCACATAGTATCTGAGATTATATGTGGACTTTCTCCTTAAAAGCTAAAAAAGGTAGGCCTATATTTTACTACGCATCTTGAGAAACTGTTTAAGCCTGCTTGATTCTTGGATGACCGTTTTCAGTCTCCTTTAGCCAGGTAGGTGAATCAGCTCAGCGCTGACTGCACTGGGTGGGCCCCAAGGGATCCTGAGCTGCACTGGGGTTTCTTTAACAAAAGAAACCACCTAAACGCATAGACTAGTTTGGCAGACATAGGGGAGTCTGGTCACATTGAACACTTAACCAGTCAAGAGAGACCCACACAATTTGTCTGCAGGGCCCAGGGGTAGGAAATCTTGACTCTAATTTCCAGACAGTTGAGAATGACATTTTGTGTTTACCTAAGCTGTAGTGGGGGCTTTTGCGAGGCTGTGTTAAAGTTTGTCAAGCAGAGCCCCCGCAGAGCTCCCGCAGAGCTGAGGCCTGCACAGCACATGCCATCTGGAAAAGGAGGCTTCTTGAGAAAGCAGAAAAATGCAAACCAGTAGACTGGGCGATTTGGTTAGTCCACTCGTGGGTGATTGAGAAGACTGATGGGTGGGGTCTGGTAAATGATAGCTGGTTCATCAAAACTGCTCCTCAGTGTTTTGACCCCCTGACCAACCCCCAGCCCAAATCCAGCCATAGATCTTGGAAGGAAAGCCTCAAGCCTGGACCACACAGAGAGAGGTCTGCACATTAAGGCCCACTAGACAGAAGCCTCCTTTCTTCCCAGTGGGTGTTTCCAGCCCACTGTCCGCAATCTCTGATCTCAAAAACACAAAGCCGGACAGGCAAGAATCAACTGCATGCAAGGAAAGCTGTAACAGACTTCAGGAAATGATGTGAAAATAACTGACGGGTCGCTCCCAGCGCTCCAGAAGCACAATCACGTAGAAAGCTTGGTGTCCTTAAAAATCAGATTGTCAAACTCTGAGCAGTTTTCATAGGATTTGGTGAGTGTCACTAAATAAAATGGATATGTTCAAGTTAACTTTATTTCCTTACACTTCTATTCTTTCAGTTTGAACTTTCAAAAATTAATTAGTGTTTATTATTTTGGAGGCAATAAGGACTGCTGTTAGTTTCTTTTGACAAATGAGGAAACAAAGTTTAAGGAAACAACTAATGATTACCCTTGATCTACTTAAGGCACAAAACTAGCTATTGGGACACTTGAACAGAGCGCGAGTTCCAGCTAAGATGTTTTCTGTGATATAAAGCTCTTTGTCTGCGACCTATTTAAACTTGAAGCACAATATAAATGTGTGTGTGTTTAACATTGGAGTAAAAGCATAGTCTTTAAAAGAAAAGTACCTACTTTCTTACTTTTATTATTCACCCATTCATTTATTTATTTAGTAAAAAGTGCTCAAAACGCAACCAGGCTGACATGGAAATATGAGAACCAGTCACTCCCCAGTAACACAGCAAAATTTGATTTCTCTTTGACATCTCTTTACTGTGTCAGAGACTTGAACAATGGTGAGAATAGAAAGCAAGAGACACAAAATAATCAAAATAATGGAAGAAATAATAAATGCTGCTGTGATTTAAAAAAAGAATCAATTTTCCACATTATTGGGTATCATCTAATACAGGGCAAATATTTTGGTTACTGGCTGCAACTGATCCTTACAGCACTGAATATTTTTAAGATGTTTCCCTTAGTTATTTTGGCATATTTATACATTTACTCTTTCTCTCTTCTTCCTCCTATATTTTCTCTTTTTTATGATTCTGATTGCCTGAAATTCATCCTCCTGCCCTTCCTTCCTTACTTGCCAAACAAATAAGCAATGACAACAAAAAACTGAAGAGGCAAAATTAAATAAATCATTTCAGAAAAATCTTTATTCTTTTTTCTATTCTCTTTATAGTCACTTCTTACTTTTACCAAAACTTGCTAACAAAATCCACTCTCAGGGGCCATATCAGAGCCTTTATGTTTAATTAACTGATTTATCTATACTTTCTAAATCCCTGTGAAGATGAGTCAGGCATTTGGGAGCAATTGCTTGCTGCAGGGTTGCATTTAGCCAATAGCCAGGCGTGGAACACTCCCTCATACTCAGTTCTGGCACTGAGTCTTGGCTAGGGACCTCCAGCCAGCTGATATCCATTTACATGAAACCTTTCCCCTACTGGACACTTATAAAAGGGGCCTCCAACACCAGCTCTGGGATTTGACAAAATGACTCCAGTTGTTCCCTTGGCCAATATTCAGAGATAGGACTCAGTCATTAGGCCCTTGAAAATCAACATACAAACACTGACTTGATGGAAAAGGTTTTAGTAAGATACAGCTCTCTTCCATATGTTATGCCTGAGGGATGATAAAAAGATAACGGCTCTTATTCTTGTTCTCACTCATTTTATAGCTGATTCATGTTTATATTTCCTGCTTATTGAGTGTAGGGTATAGAGTAGGATTTCAAGACTGTGGAATTGAAATAAGCTGACTGACTATATGTATTTTCATATCAAAAAGAGGAACCTCAGCTAAAAGTAGAAAGTGGTTCAGAATGGTCCACTTCAGCCCTGCTTTCTGGCATATCATGTATTAAGGCTTTCTATTACCACGGCTCATCCCAGTAGCAACCACTCAAACCCACACATACACAACCTGCATTAGAAAGACTTGTAATTGTCAAATAAATATAATAGAGCTAGATCAAGCACAGGGTTACTATGACTAGAAGGTGAATAGAGATATTTCTTTTAAAATGAAAAATAAGTAAAATAAAATGGAAATGGTTCTATAAAGGTAACTTGGTAATATTCTGTTTATCACTAAACGATGGTATAAATTGAATTCTTAACAAAGAGGACCTACCATAGAGCAGAAATCAAAGATAGAGAAACAATTGACCTCTTCTTCTTTTGAGCTGCTTGCTCTGTTCTACTTTTGAAAGATGTGTGCTATATTCAGGAACAAGCATTCTAGATCCTATTTACACACTTTTGGCAAAGAAAAGTGTGTGTGTGTGTGTGTGTGTGTGTGTGTGTGTCTATATTGGGGGGTAGTGGCTCTCAGAAATTTCTAGCATATGTTTTCTTTGACAGATGAAATAATAATAGAAATTTGTGACATTCAAAAAATCATTCTACAAAATTTTGATGTGACTTTTCTTATACATATATTTTTTCTTTTGTGGTAGGTGGTGTAATTTTACACAACTTTTAAAAAAATTAAGGAAGGCTGTGAATAACTTCTTTCAAATCTTTTTGTCACAGGAGCAACTTTTCAAAAGTGATTCTGAAGCATGGGATTTTCTGCTCACCACACCTAAATCCTAAACTGCTTGTGAAAATTTGGCTTTTCAAACAAAGCCCAGCCATATTACTTCCAGCTGTCTCTCTCTCTCTTGCTAAGTGTCTTGGCATGCACATATTCAATGTGTAAATCAAAACAGAAAGAGCAGGAGGATGCAGAAGGAGTGGGATACTTAAAAATAAATATGAAATTTACGAATATATGTTTTAAAAGGTACACATGCACATAACAAGTCAATTTTGTATAATTATGTTTCCTGTTTTACTTCCAAATGTTTAATAATGATCCATTTTCACACACACACACACACCAATATACACACACACAATGCATATCCAACTGTATCTAAAGACATACCTTTCAAGTGTCTGAAATTACTTTTCACTAAACCTCAAGGCATTTCTATGAACTGCTTCCTAACTTGAGACTTGAATACATGTGGGAGCACAGTGACTCGAATCCCTTGGGCAGTCTCCACCTTCATCATTTCTCCAGTACCTATAGTGCAACTTTCAAATTAGATACTCTATATGCAGAAAAGCATGAGCCCCTCTCCCAAGAACAAAGTGAGGTCTGGCTGGCATTCTCATTCTGAGGCATATTAGTTAGGCTACAAATGGTACTAATTGGCATCCTCACAAGCGATAACATTCATGATCTGCTGCCAAAGGGCAAGAGACAGATGTGTAACTGCCTTTTCTTCCTTGTGTAACATCAAACGGATGCCAAAAAAATCGTCTCCATTCTGACCCTGACAACTGGGTCAGGTTAGATCACAGATTTAACAATCTCCAGCCCCCATGCCCTCCATACCGTTGTTTTTGAAGTGGGTATTTTGAATTTGTTCAAATGTGGTGTGGGAAAAGTCACTGAAAATGAAGGGTATGGGGGTAAAGGGATGGATATATACTTTGGTGTGTAATCTTGTGCAAAGAATTCTGAGCTCCCATATCAGCTGAGGCTTAGACTCACAAGTCAAGCATTTCTCCAATGTCTGTAAAGAACACAGTCAAGTTTTGCTTAACCAAAAGGAGATATTATGAGAAATGTGGTATGCTAGGTGACTTCGTTGTTATGCGTGAAACATAGATTGTACTTACACAAACCTAGATAGTATTGCCTGCTACACACATAGGATATATAGTGAACACTTCTGAATATGTGGTCCAGTGTCTACTAAATATCATTATGCAGCTATAAATGATAGTGTAATTGATAATGTCATAGTCTAAAATCAAGGAGAGGTCATGGTGCCTGCCTATTTATCCCATTCCTAAGGAAGTGAAAGTCACTGCTAAGGGACGAGCTTCTATTATTAGGAGAAATAAATAGCAATATAAACAGAAGTTGTCTGATAATCGCTCTGCTCTTGACGTTTCTGGTTCTTTCTTGCTTTCTCTGAGCTTCATCTGCACAGTGTGTGCTTTTGTACGTGCTGTGGACTGTAGTCTTCTCCTCTTAGAACTGACAGAACACATTGTGGCCAGAGCAGTTTTCTGTTTTGGGAAAGCTCTCATACCATCCGCCTTGAAAAGTACAACATAACTAGGCAATGGGGCTTGAAATGGGATATTTATCGCAACTCATCTCTCCTATTTTCCATGTCTTCCCACTGATTTTCCCTTCCACATTTATAATGGAAGAATGAAGAGAATCTAGAGAAGAACCTCATCTCTAATCCTTAATCTTTAGACACTAAAGGAATGTTGAGGATCACAAGAATTTACCTGCTCTTATTAATGGACACTGGATAAGGGTTTAAAATCAATGCACAGGTGGATTTCTTTTTCTGTAGGTTCCTATGTTTATACTCAAACAACTCAGTGCACTTAGTGGGTGGCAAGAAATAATTCAAGGATGTGGAATCCTCTTGTAGTCCCTTCAGATATCTGACTAGCTGGGGCCCCTAGGGGAGAGAATGCTGATGCTCTCTCTTGGATGAAACTCCAAGTAAAAGTTTAGTGTGAGCTGAGAATGATATATGGAGATAATAAACAGTTTTATGAGTCAACCAGATGATGGAAAGGTGGAATTCGGTAACGGTGATTATCCTAACTGAATCTAACTGCTTCACATTCAAACTGAGTGATTGATGCTCCATTGATTCTGCATATAGTCAAAAATTCACCTGATGCATGAGAACCAATTCTATCTCTATTGGTAGATACAATGTGTTTTACTTTAGATACAACATCCATATACTTTATTTCTTCTTCTTTTTACATAATAAAAAGTGTTACTTCTCACCTCTACATCATCTAGTTTCATGGATAGAGTAAGTCACCAAAAATTGGAAAACTTATATGCACAAATAAGGTGCTGATCATTTTTAGCCATATCTATCCATGCAGATGGTAATTGCTCCTGGAAGGCAAGAGAGTAGTTCAGGATTTGAACAGCGTCTAGGATTTAGAGAAAAAACTATAAATCAAGACTTCTGCTGATCTTTTCCAATGTCATCTTTTGGATCCTTCCAAGTGGAAGGATATTCAATGTCATCACTGTACAATAATGGAGATAATGCAATTATCTGGCTAATTAGCAGTATAGCAATGACTATGCTAGTAATATTAAATGTGTTGTATTAGCTTTAGTGATACAATAGTAATGACACATTTAGCATTTACTGTGTGTAAGGCACTCTTCTGTGCACTTGACTTAAATTTACATCTTTAAACCTTATGACAATGTTAAGGACTATAGTATTTTAATCCATGGTTATATCATTTTATGAGAGAATTGAGGAAGAAAGGATATGTCAACCACTCAAATTCATATAGCTATAAGAACAATAACTCATAGATCATGAAACTCAAAGTGAATAAATAGATCCGTGACATTCACACAGTTAGCATGTAGGTTTCCATCTTAATTATCTGCTTGAAAGCCATGATGAAGTAAGGTAGAGCTTTGTATTAATGAAATGTGAACAGTACCTGCACTGAGATTCATGTAAAAGTAAGTCACTTAGTGGGTGAGTGAACCTAGTCATTTACCCAGCATCCACTTCTTAGCACCCTTTCTTAGCATCTTTTCTAGATCTGAGTATTGTAAGTATTCTTGTTTTCTTGCAAAAAAATGACAACCAAATAAGAGATATAATTTTAGTGAAAGATGAAGGTAATTTTGATGTGAACATATGCATGCAAAAAAGAAGAATACTTTACATAAATCATTATGGAACATGTAAACAATTCTTGCACATGAGGGCTTGTTTCTGACTCTACTGTCTAGAAATAAGAAAAATCGGTTGCTTATTGAATACTGTGAGCAAGCTTCTGAGTCAAGTACAAGAATAGGTAAGCAGAGTCAGACATCCTAAGGTCAAGCAATGAGTCTGGTACCAACTTTCTTCCCCATTAATCTCCACGGAGCTGCCATTCTACCATTATAGTCACTGGTTTAAAGTTCATTTCTTGGAACATTCCTTCTCAAATGCCAATCAATTATAAAAATACTATCAAGGAATCTAAGCACCAAGTAAGTAATTTGCATAACTGTTTATCAGATTATTTCATCCATGTCCCAACAGAAAGGAAATAGTAAAGCTCAGTGTATGGAGCATCTGGGGATGGTCATATGTCCAGGAAGATCCTGGAGTGTTGGAGTTGACAGAGAAGGAGGCATTATGGAAGGGATGGGTAAATTTAAATTGCACCCACAGATGGAACACTTCTGAGTGGCTACCTCATGCATCTTGTCTACATTTGCATGTGATGGAGGTAAGACAGATACACCTGAGAGCCTGAATTAAAGCATAAAATCACAAAGCTGAATTTAATGAAGCAAACTTTTGCCAAAGACTCTTGTGTTTGGTACAAACTTGATATCTCTCTTAGTGCAAGTTCTGGGTCACAAAGCACAGGTTGGCTAGCATCAAGGCCCCTTCTGCTCTCATTCCCAATTAATTATAGATGTTGGGTCTATAAAATCCTTTGTTAGAAATAATTAAATAATAAATGTCTATAAAGCAGTTTGCATGCTGAGCCTAATAAGAATGAACTCCACAGAAATCCAATTTAAACACTTATTGCTTTTCTGAGCCAGAATTAAATTGGATTTGTGTTTCTCAACTCTTTGGCACATGGACCAACCATTGTATGGTTGGATTTGGCCTGATAACTGCCTTTGGGGTCGGCTGTATGGAAATACTGTTTTCCTTAGAAGCTGGTATTGCCCAAATATGGCCTCAGAATCAAACTATGGAGCTGACCAGTTTCAGATTTCCAAAGGATGTCATGAAATTCTCAAAAATATGTTCCAAGCAGAAATAACTTTCATTTACTTATGTTTCAAGAAGTAGTAAACAGAGACCTCTATGGAAAGTGAGAGGATATGCCAAAAGCAAATAGAAAGGTTAGGATGTCATTGTTCCATTAGGACATTGAGTTGCTATAAGGTTGTACTGATGATAATATCCGTATGTTTAATAGAGCCTTCGGAAGACAGAAATGTGTAACAGTGAGTATAAGAAGTTCTTGGACTTCATATGTTTTGCCTTGTTTTATCTAATTTAGCATCTTTTCAATGCTAGATCACATTTAAATTTATTGAATAATAAACAAAATCCCCCTTTTTGAGCGATTACATATCATTGTTGCCTGCTAACTAGCAGTATATTGACTTTAAGTACTAAACATTGTTAGAAAACGAGCATGTGATTTAATTTTGCCTTTATTTAAAAAAAAACTAGTGGAAAACAGGGAATGCCCTGGCAGAGCAGCTGTTAGGTCAATCGCCTCCAAAGGATGCAATCCACATGCCTCTGGGTTTGAATATCAGATGTGTGTGCTGCTGGGAGTGGGGATGGGAGTTGGGGGTGGGATTAGGAAAATCATACACCAACCAGTGTGAACTAAAAAATGAAAACAAAATAAAAGATGCCTCTTCCTCTTCTCTCTTGCTGTCTTCCTTCTCACCTTCATTCCTAACTTTCCTTTAAAAAAACAAAATAAAATAAAAACTAGTGGAAAATAGAAAAAAAAAAAAAAAGCTTGCCTTTATGAGTTCTATAACTGAGGCAAAGAGGGTCATTTCAGAAAAAAATTAGAGTATAGAATTTGCTAAAATCATAAATATGTTGTAATGAGTGGTGGGCTATGAGTGTTTATGAAGTGAAATAATACAATTAAAGAAGATATCAAAGGTGTGAGAAATATCAAAGAAAGAGGGGGTCATTGAGAAGATATTATCAAATAGTATAAAAAACATCCTTTTCAGAAAACTGAAGACAAAGCAGTGTCTTGTTCTACAGAACTGTTGATGCAATTTGTTATATATTGTCCTTTACAAAAAGGAAGGAAAGCTTCTAGCTACTGTCTCATGACCAATTTTTTAGTAGAATTAATTGGATTCCATTAAAACAAACATCACTGAACTCGCAGATCACCCACATAATCCCTGCTTATTTCTATATACAAACAGAAGCAGAAAATGTCAACCCAGATTTAAATCATTTTCCTTTGTCTATTAATTTAGAATTCAGAGATAACAAGCATTTAAGGTAAGATATCGACTTTCAGCATTAACTCTTATTATCTATTTTAATAGTGAATTATTATTTTTAAATAATCATGTTTATATTTCCTATCAGTCAAAGGGGAAGAAGTAAATCTAAAATGTATGTCATAATTAAGGATTATAAAATATGTTCACAATTTTAGAACAAAAGTTTTTGTTCAAGTTTTATGTATGTGGCATCTTTGCATTTATCAATAGGATGCATTCATGTTCAAGGAGAAAACATCCATAAATTTCTGGGGTAATATACAATTAAATTTATTTCCAAGCTTGTAGAGAATGTGTCTTCCTCCATGGATATTTATTCTGTTTCATGAAATTCAATTTTGGCCCATTCCCAGTTCAAAAAGTGGGTCCTAATTTGCCTAAACCAATCATAGTAATCCTCTCTCTCTTGAAACAGAGACTAGTGAAGAACCCCAGAACTCAGCCAACTGGCACATATAATACAAAGACTTCTGTGACTCCAGAATGCTCCAGTCATGGCAAAATAGAACTTTCACTGGGCTGTATGAAGAAACAAAATGTCCTCTCTCCTCCTGTATGGTAAGGTTTGGAGTGAATTTGTACATTTATATTGTATTGTATTTACCTCAGTTAAAAATTGTTGACTAAAAAGGAATAGAGACAGTCTTTTGTCATTTGCATATATGAGTTTGTGAACAGCAGATTAATACTTCTAGAAACCATGCCTACCATTAACAGCATGTGTTTGTGATTTCAAAATTAGCTTGCCTGCTAAGTTACCTCTTAGCCCAATGGAATGTATCAAAGTTGAAAGCAAGTACAATGTATTAAATATATGTTTCTTAAAAATAAAGACCTAACCACACATTTAGACCATCATAAATATCACACATTATATATTTACATATTTTCCCTTATTAGTTCCAGCTTACTTACTATAACTTAACAAAGCAGGTCTGCTTATGTTTTTAGAGCCATCCTGAGGGAATTTATGAGATTTCCTCCCACCTATTTTTTAAAAGAGATCTTCTATAATACTTGTCTTTGCTATGCCAGATCTTTTTTTGATATTTATTTTTCACAAACACTGAGAGAACAGTGTCCACATGCAAGAGGAGGCAATGAGCTTTTCTGAGTTTTCAGAGTAAATGATTAGATAAACAGGGAAAACTTAGTTCATTTTTTTGGAGCATCTTTAACTTAAATAGCACCACCTTAGAATCCCTGGAAATACTCAGTTAATGGGAGAAAAATGACATGGCAGAATGCATTATCATGACACTATTTCTAGACAGGGACTGAAACACAGAAGCAACAGAAAAATTCCATATTCATCTCTGCAGTGACTACGGTGTTTGGGTCTCTGTGATGACCTGGTGACCCTCTTGTCTCTGGGTCACTAGCTGCAATTTCACACACAGGAGGCAGCAATCAACTACTGTGCTATGACGGTTGCACTTTGGTTCAGGTAACCTGCAAGTATGGTCAAAGTTAGATCCTTGGTATGCAATTTCCATTCCAGGGGACCTACATCCTTGCCTAGAGCAAAGAAGGGCATCTGGCATGACAGGCCCAGAAATTCTGGATCTTCCATGACTGTATGTTCACTTCCCTCTTCCCCTCCTTACCTAGACAGGACTAGGATATTCCAGAATAGGCACTAAAAGATCCAAGGATAGATAAATTGTGCCTAGGGCCTAATTAGTTGGTCCTTTTGAGGTCCAGTAAGCTGTCAAGTCTAAGACACAGGAATCATGACGTTAAGAACATTCAAGTTAAAACCACAAAATAGCAAAATAGGCACAAATGTTCCTCAAGCTCAAAGACAATCACTTATTTTAAGTCATTTAGATGCATTTTAAACATGATTATTTTGGAGAAAGTTAAGACTAGAGAATCAAAGGCAAACGGGTTCTTAAACTGGAAGAAGCTTTTCTAAGGATGAACTTTGGTGTCAAATTCTACGTATACTCGGGAAAATCATTTAATCTGTCTAAGTCTGATTACCCTGTCTTTCAAATGGGTTCAGTGATGAAAATTGAATGAACTAATTCCTACAAAAATAAAACGTTAAGTGTATTGCATAGTGAAGAAAAACAAATTCGCAATAGAAACTACACTTGCTAGCAGGCACACAACGGGAGTAGTAATAGTGGTAGGCAACAACTAGGCTTGGCAGAGTGCAGGTGGAGGGGCAGGCAGGAAGGAAAGGATAAGGAAGTAGTAGGAAAGATACTTGAACAATGCCAATCAGCATAAAGGTCAAGGGGACTCTAACCAGTTTGAAAGGTAACCACTGATGGACTAATTAAAGCCCTTGTCCCACTCAGAATGCCCCTGGGTGGGGATAAGGGCAGGGAAATATTCCATAAAAGCCCTAGCTCCAGAGCTCCTGGTGCCTGCTTCTCACTCTCACTCTATTTCTTGAGTTTGCACTTTCACTTTCATTTCATTAAATCTCACTGGCTTTCTGGTTGCTATGCTCCCTTCTCTTTTGCCCAGAGCAAGTAGATCAGACAAAATCTTCTCTAGGACTCATAAGAAGCCTGGAGCAAGACCTCAAGACCCTCTCATTAATAATTGTAATAGGAGCAGTAAGACAAGGGAGTGTGTATACCAGAAAACAGAAGGAGTCCCTTCCTTCTGTTATACTGAGTTAAATGAGGAGGGGTAGGGCGAGTGCAAAATACCATATACTATCTCTATGACAATCACTACAATCTTCCCTGGGTCAGGAAATATGTAAAAGAACAAAGATGACTTCAACACTGGCTTTACAATTCAACAAGGATCCTTTAGAGAGAGAAATGGGGAACAATTACATTATTGGGTGTGAGGGAGATTTAGATGCTTTGGAGGGAAATGTGTAGACCTAGATTTCTCTCTCATATCTGTAATCAATTAGCTGCGTAACTTTGAGAGCTACTCTGTACCTGTGAAATTCAATGGGGATGCAGCAAAGAAGACAAGCTCTCCTTAGAAAAAGAATGCCAGGTCTGTTTTGTCTCCTAAATTACTTTTTTCAGCTTCTCTCATAAGTAGATACAGTGTGTGTCTATATTCTGATGAATGTGACATAATCCAAAATGTTGTGGGGACTACTGTGGAACTTCTTGAAGGGAGGGAGGCATTCTCATTTGCAATCCTCCCTTCATCCTCTTGCCTAGAAACAGAAGTGATGGCTAGACCTCTAGCAGTCATGCTGGACATGAAGATGGTGGAGCTAATGATGGCTTGAATCCCCATAACAATCTTGAAATTCTTTACAGGGGAGAAACAAAAATTTCTATCTTTTTAAATCCACTGATATTAAGATTTTCAGTCACATACAGAAAGCCTAACTTTAAACTGAGGCAAATATAGTGATGGTATGTATCCAATTAGGTTTTTGTACTGATTTAGGAGGTTAAGCCAGGTGAATGGCTAGCATACAGTCTGCTTTTATATATTCATAAATTCATTCATTTTTTAAATATTTATTATATCTACTATATTCCAAACCTTCTCCTTGACATTGAAAACACAATGGTAAACAAGACCACACTGGCCCATTAGGAGATGTGTCCCAGGAAGACACAAAAAAATACATATAGAGTGAAATAGATAAATCTGAGAATACTAACGCATAGAAAAAAATTAACAGGGTTATTGCATAGAAAATAGTGAAATGAGGGAAGGTACTTTATAATAGTTAAAGATGATCTCTTTCTGGAAATGATATTTCATCAGATACCAGAAAAATAAGGAAAATTAGATAAAGAACTTGGAGGAAGCATAATCCAGGAAGGGAACAGTGTGCTTCAGAGAGAAAAGTAGAGACTTAACAGAAAACACACACACACAGAGCACACAGGATAGAAGGCAGATCCTACAGAACTCTAGGAAGAAATGCTCTGGTACAGAGAGGATTGTTTGTGTGTATGTGGCACGCATACATATAATTCCTTCCTTCCCTCCTTCCCTATTTTAGTCTAACTACAAATCAGAGAGAAAAACAACTTAATGATGTGATATTTTGCTTTATTGAAGGGGAAACGGGCACAGACATTCCTTACTGGGGGAAATTGATACTGTACCATTAAGAACACTCACAGAAGGTTGAATCTGCAAACCACCTAATAGGCAAAGTTAAAGAAGAGTGAGAATGGGAAATGGTTGCTAGGATCGATTCCAGACCTGCTTGCTTTATGATGCTTGTAATTGTTTGTTCAAGGGTTCCTGTATGGATTGTTTTTCCGTGATACTATCTATCCTTTCTGCAATAAATGAGGACAGAATGCTGAACTATTGCCACAGTCCAGAAATGAGCTGCACTGATTTCAAACTTCTATTATTTTCTGGCTCACACACATGATCACAGATATGAAATCTTTTGTAAGTTTGGAGAAGCTTGCCTTTCTTTATGTTCTCCTTTCTTGTCTTTCCACAAATAGTGAGCAAGCAGATAGGAAGGAAAATTGATTTTCCAAAGTTGCTTCTGAATTCTTTGAACTGTTTATGCTTGCAAGGCATGTTTGGAGCAAAGTCATTTTTGTGCCACTTAGAAGACCTTCGTGTGTATGTGTGTGTGTGTGTGTGTGTGTGTGTGTATTCCATTAGAGTGAGTCCTTCAATCTCATGGCCCACAATGATTTTATGGCAATTTTTGGAAGAAAGGCTCCATGAGAAAGTTTTCATTTGATAATGACAGGCTATTTTTAGTTGAGAATAAAGTATCTTTAGTAGTATAATAACACTTAATATTATAAATTTTTCCTCTATCCAGGTGATCATTTATTCACTGAAATTAACTCCAAAATATATTTGCCTCTTGGAAAAAGCCAAGAATAGTTGACAGGTGTGTCTGACCAAAGGAAAAAGAAGACACTACTAAATGCATGTGTCACAGTTCTATTTTCTGCTGATACATCTTCCCCCATGAATAATGGAGTCCTTGCTTCATTATACATAAAATTCCTTGTAAAGCAAACACACTTGTCTTTCTGGATGGTGAGAAAAGACACACAAGTCTAGTAAAAACCATGGAATTGCCAGAAATTTGACAAAGCATGAATCTCCACAGAGGCTTGGATCCCCAACCATAAACCCTTCGGTTAATATGCACAATTCTTTTGCAGCTAACTCAATTGCATCTTTGTTTTAATGCCAACACATTTACTCTAGTCTTTCCTGAAATAACGTCAACATCCAAAGTCCTTAGATGCAAGAGTGGATGTCTAGGAAAAGCAGCTGAATAAAAGAAAATGAAAAAAAGAAAGGAGGAGGAAGAGTAGACAAGGTGGTTGAGGGAACTTGATTTGCCTAAGTGAGAGAACATTTAATTACATGAGTCTTTTGCAAGCCTCCATAATCATCATCCCCAATACATTCTTTTATTTCTTCAATCCGCATGTTCTAGCAGGATGCTTCTTTATAAAACAACAACAGTATGGAAGAGGGAGACAATACACCTATCAGGTCAGCCCACCCCTTGACTGAAGGAAATGGGGCAAGTTGGGAGTGAAATTTAAAGAAAAGCATCCATGGTATATCCTGGTGGCAGAGGTGTTAAGCCCACATTTGGTGTACAGTCCACAAACAGCCCAAGAACCTGTGTTCAAATATCGGGGTGGGGATAGGGGAACAACTAAAATGAAAAACTAGATAAAATGATTCTTCCTTCTCTTTCTTCCTCTGTCTGCTGCCTGCCTGCCTTCCTCTTTCAAAAAAAATTAAAATTAAAAATAAATAAATACAAATATAATAATAAGGAAAGCAGCATCTAACAAGTCTTATGGGGGTAGCCTTGGGTGGTGTTCTTGGCAGCACAGGCCCCTGTGTGTCCACTTCCACGTGCTGTAGACCTAGCAGAACACACCAAGGGTGTATGTGCATCTGGGACTCAGAGGTCTCCTGGGAGAGAGCCAACCACAGGGGAGAGCCTGGAGGACCCTAAGCTTTGTGGAAAGACAGGGAAACAGAGTTTGATTGGAAAGGCGCTTTTATCCTTCTGGGGGAATTTGAAGACTTCTTCAGTAGCTTAGGAGGCTGCAAGAAAGTGTGCAGGGGCACCGCAGCTCAAAAGCTATTCTCCATGAGGGCAATGCTGACTTGGAACTTGTCATAGTGGGGACGAAAAGGTGCTGGGGACCAGGTCTGTTATGGCAGCAGGACCTGCACGCTGGGCTGGAGAGATGGTCAACCACCTTTCCCAAGTAGAGGAATCACCTAAGCATTGCTTTTGGCCACCCTCCAGGCTCTCTCCAACTCTGTCACTGCTTCTTTACATGTGACTCACTGTCTCATTCTCTATCTCTCTATCTGCCACTGTCCCTCTCTTTCTCATAATCCTCCCTCCTCTGTTGTCCCCTCACCATCTCCCTCCCGCCCTTATTATTTGCCTCTCATGACATCTTATCTGTCTTATTCAAGTGTACTCTCCTTCCCTCCCTTCTCACCATCTCTCCCTCTGTTTCTTTCTCATTATCTGCTACTTCTTTTCCTCTCTCATCATTTCTGTCTCCTCCTCATTCAGTCACTGCTATTACATCTGCATGTTAACTCTAGTTATATCCTTCCTTTCACCCTCTCCCCACCTTACCCCTCTTACATCTCACTGTCTCCCCAACACTGGTGATGGTGGGAAGTCTCTAGAGTTTCTGCTGAGGAAACACAGCTGAAGAGCACCATCCCTTCCCTGTCAGAGAAGGGGACACGGGCTGGTGAGACTCCAGTGGCAGTGGCAGGTCCATGGTGCTTGGGGACTCAGCCATGGCGCATTTTGCATACAGTCTATTAGGGTCAGTTCCTTACACTGGGGAGGTGGCTGTCAGGACTGGGGAACAGGAAAACTTCGGGGTAGTCTCAAGACACAGGTGACTTCAAATCTCAGGGGAAAGAGCCTGATGTTGCACTTTTATTGAACCCCTTCTCACAAGAGCCTTGGAATTTTCCAGGATTAAGTGATACAAGTTGTGAGTATCTCCAGTTATGAATTGTTCAATCTGTCCCAAGGCCTCCCCACTGTCTCATTTTCCTCAGAAAGATTTTCCTTGTATATAATTCAAATCCCTATCAGATTTGGTCTTTATTGTATTTTTCATTATTCATTCAGCACCATGCCAGCCCCTCTGCTGTGGGTGATTTCCTTTGAAGTTGAGGCTTCTCAGAAAAGGCTTCTTTGTATCTGTGTTCCTGACACTCTGCCCAGGATTCATTTAGAAGGCAGCCAGAGATAAGTCCCAACCTGCCCACTGATGTCTCTTTTAAATACCAGATGTCTTACCTTCCAGAAGGCATTTATCTGGGGCCTTTTAGGAAACAAAATGATGCACCCAAATCATGGAGACTGTCACCTAACTGTCCCTTCACAACCTGCTGATCTGAGCACATCTAAACCTGGTCTTCAAAAAGTCCTCAAAATGTCATTATGGCAGGCCCATAACTCATAAGCTCTTTATCAAGTCTTATAATAGGAAAAGGTAGCCACCTGACCCCTTTGCTCCAATCAGCATACTCTTCTCTCCTGTATCATGAGCTCTTAGGAGAATTCTGATTTTATAATAAAATTACTTTCTGTTACATGGATTCAGTAGCACTGGTCCATGGTGGTGGTTGTTTGTAATCCGGATTTGTCAAAAGAGGAAGTTAGGAACTTAGTTAAATCCCTGGAGGTCACTCAGGAAGTCAACAGCCAAAATTAAGACAGGCCGGTGCCCACAGCCTTGGGCCACATTACCCCTTCCATGATAACTGTTGGCCTTGCCAATGACCTGGATTTTCTTCCTGATGCCTACACAAATCATCGTCTGTGACTTTGACCTTGTGTAAATATTTTGAGCCTTAAAAAGTTATATACCTATATATAGTTATATACCTTTCCAATTCCAAGCACCTTTACACTTTACTTGGTATATTTCAGTACATAGTGCATCCTGGTAGGAAAAAAAGGAAGCCCAACAAAACTGGCTTCCATCTCTGTTAAGAGTTTTTTTTCCCCTCCCTAACCTGGAAAGCACAGAGACAGAGGTTTGGCAAGAAGGAGGAAAGTTAAAAAGCCTGAAGTTTCATGTTTGCATGTGGAAGACCACTCCCTTCCCCTAATACTGACAGCTTCTTCACATCAGAGCCAGATGCTTCATGTCTGTTTCACAGCCAGGCAGCATGGAAGAATGTATGGCTCTGTCCAACAAAGCAGAGTTAGAGCATGCACCCTACTACCATCAACTCAAACCTAATGAAAGAAGTATCTGGGCCTTCTTATTATTTTCTTCTTTCTAAAAAAATTTATAGCCCACAGCATGGTCTTTAATTAAATTTGGATATAATATACCCAACAGGGAAACAGCCAAGTAAGCCAAGACTTTAAACTTCAATTACTGTCAGGCAAAGGCAGAAAGACAAGTAATAATCTTTTTTTGGTTTAGAATTTAAGAAATAATGAATATGACTTGTGACTGATGTTGAGGTTAACACCTACCCCCTCCCTCCAAGAAATTTGGTTCCTCATCTCTTTTCTCATCATGTAGAGAGAGAGAAGGACACAAGAAGGTGAGGATTACTAACCTGACTTTATTTAATGTTGTGAGTCTGCATTGTGTCTCTGCTCTCAGAATTATAGTAAATACTTGAACATTTTGAAATTAATGCCTTGAGAAATTTAGATTCTTTCCCAAAGACTGAGAGAGGAAGTCTGAGATAACCCACTGGCCAGGTTAAATAGTACTTCAAGTTTGACACCTGGCCTTTAGGTTCTGTTGGTTCTTAAGACTCTAGCATTGGGTCGTGGAGACAGACTATATTCCAATTTTCATTCACTGAACTATTTGGGAACTTTAGTGTTAATCATCATTTGACCAATAAGAATATGTAGATAATATATTTTACATAAGTTAAATTATTTGATTTCATATGTCATATTTCATACGAAGTAGAAACTTCCTCAATTTACAGAAGAGTCTGAAGTATAGAATTAAAATATTACAGCAAGTAAACGGTGGGTCTAGGATTCAAATCTAAACTGGCTGCCTGCAAAGACATGTTAGAAACGAAATGAGCAGTCTCTTCCCCGGAGTACACTATTAACTTGCAGGGACAGAAGGCGTTTTCATGCCTTTTTATCAAGCCGAATCCCTCTTCAGCAGCCATCACACCTCTGCAGAGGATTCCTTCAGCAGAGAAACAGCTTCCTGTAGCCCTATTCATTCTAGCAGTTCTTCCTAAAAAAGCCCTTACCTCTCTTAAGTTGTAGTTCTTAACCTTCTATGTCTTCCATGTGACAGACTGTTTGTACCCTCTGCTTACCCCCTTGACTCATACTTCTTCAGGCAAAACATCATAGGTCCTATCACGTGAGTGTCCTACAACCCCATGTTGAGTCTTTCTGCAGGCTGACCACAGTCCTACCTACTTCTGAGAGGGCAGACTGGTAGCCTGGGGGCTGTCCTCCAGAGACACCGTTGACAATGGAAAGAGAAGAGCACTTCCTGCTCCTTTTCCCTTGTACTGTTTTTTTGCCTTTGTTTTAAATTAGGCCAGAAAATACTGGAAGACCCATCTAAGGAGATATTTTGTCACTTCTGAGTTTGTCTCTGTCTCTGAAAGATTTAGGAATGCAAAAAAATTCTGCATAAAAATGGCACCTAGGGAATTTGAACATGAAACCCAACCCATGGAGGCAATGATGCGCCCATCAGTGCTGTGAAGAGGGGCATGAAAAAGAATGGCTGAATGAATGGGGCAGGCTAAAGAAGCTCTACCTTAGTTTTACTCTCTACCTATGTATTCCTGGTATTACCACTGTGGTGGAGGCTAACACCGGCTTGTTTCAGTGATGTAGCTATTCCAGTAAGAGGCAAAGGGGGCACATAGTCTGATTTGACAATCAAAGGTTCTTTTTGAGTCAATGACATCATAGATTTTATATTTAAGTTCTTAAGTATAAGGTCTTGGAAATTTCTCAAAGTTAAAGTCATTAAATTTTCTGTCTTTTGCATTCTAGTTTTTCAGAGGGTCCCCAAATCAAAAAATGGTCTCGCCATTCACTGTTTTGTGACCCTGTACAAATTACCCAGTCTAACTGAGGCTCAGTTTGTCTGGCATTTAGTAGATACTCCAAGCATAAATCTTTTGGCTTCTATGGTTGCTTTTATTGCTTTTGTATCAAAGTGGATTGTAGATAACAAAAACCTAGTATTTCAAGTAGAATGGGATTCATTGCAGGACATTAGTTACTTGTAAAATTCCTAGAAGGGATTATGGATTGGGAGACAGGGACTCAAGATTGTAGTTGCTGTAACCAGAGGTCAGGAAGTGATTGTTATTACCATTGCAATTGCATCATGTCACCCAAGACACCGACTCTGATAGTCAAAACCACCTTAAATTATTCATTTCTGAAGCCGCTCACGAGCAGGAACAGCAACTGAAAGGTGAAACCACCTCTGCTGCTTTTAAGCGTGTCTTAACTGCTAGAACTAGAACCTAATTTGCATTGAGAACCCTGGAGTCTGAGTCTGGGAAGCTGTTTTATAACTTTCAAGTCTCTGCAATGTAGCCAATCACATAGAAATGGAT
This sequence comes from Solenodon paradoxus, assembly GCA_004363575.1. Classification (NCBI taxonomy): domain Eukaryota; kingdom Metazoa; phylum Chordata; class Mammalia; order Eulipotyphla; family Solenodontidae; genus Solenodon; species Solenodon paradoxus. The sequence continues at coordinate 1,450,078 of RJWH01000003.1, forward strand.
TCTGAGTACTAACTGACAATATTCCTAACATTACTCCTAGATACCATCTCTCTCATTGCTACCAGCAATACAACGTGCCCTTGGTGTAGACTGACCATACATACTATTTTAAATGGGACAGCCAGTATTTTCATATTTCTCAACCAACTCCTCATTTTACTATAAATATCAATTTATGATTGACATTTTTGATAAACGGGGCCACCTTTAACATGGAGCAAAAGGAGTAGTTGAGTTGTCCAAGGCCCAGTCTGCTGGGAGGGGACCAAAAACAGTTGTTCCATTTGACCTTCATTAAAGACTGTCCATCCTGGAGTTGACTGTGGTGGGCAGTGGCCAATACTTGTTCCTGGCCCCTATCAGGAAACAGGAGCCATGGGGGAAGAAGACACCCTGATGCCCCCTGTATGCCTGTTTCTTCAAAGGAGTCAACACCACAGCATGGCCGAATCTCAGGTATTATGGGCATAATCTCCGGCACTGTGAGGTTTATCTCTGGCACTGTGGGTCTTACTGGGCATTTCTGGCACTGGAATGATCAGAGCACTATTGTTTTAGGCAGGGCATTTAGAGTAGAACTTACAGGGGTACCAAATGTGATTTTCACCTAAGGTGCCAAAATTCCTTGCACTGGCCCTGACCATTTGTATGAGGTTCTGCAGGACCACACATCATTACTAGTTGATTGTAGATCCCCACTGAATAGTACTTACTTGTTGCTGACCGGGCTGCTCTGCTCCTGCTCCCTTCCCCTTTGTCACCAGCTCATAACCTTGTTTCATATTTGTCTCAAGGAGCTATGGTCAGTCTACCGTGGTGCCCTATCATAGTCATAGAGATGGTTTGTTACAGAGTTTATAGCAACTTTAACCCCCGTAAGGTAACTGATTTGGATCTCTAGTACTGCAACCTATAACCATTTACAAAGATTTTCTTTGTTCAGCACTAATTGGACCACATGGGATCAGACACACAACCTTTCTGGTTAACATACTAATTCAAACAACAGAGTTTATCAGACCTGAGTAGAAAATAATTTTCAGAATTAAAGCAAACACATGGGATCAGACAAGAAAGTTTTATGAATAATAAAGACTTTCTGATGAAATAAATTGCTTGGCATGCAAATCACAATTCAAACAGGAAATCTACTCTTACATCTGTTCTTTATGATAAGCATATGGAAACACACCCTATGAACTTCTAAGTATTCACTTCAATAATATATCATGTCAGTTGGGTGGATCACAGATAAAAGAGAGTCACCTAATAAACTGCCATCTTATCTTCTCTAAGTGTCCAAGGAACTAGGAAACATGAATGCTGTTTTAACCTGTCTGCTGATCCTTTGTTCTATCTACTTCTTGCTATACTGAAAAAGAATTCATCTGTAATAGGCAACCAGAGAAGAAAGAACACAGTAGACAGAGGTGAAGAAAGACAAGATTATGTGTCCATGCTATGGAGAAACTAGAGTCATATACAGATGAACTGAATCCTTTGAGTATAAAAAAGTGAATAAATGGGAACTGTATCATTGAATTCTACCTTATCAGGCAAGCCAAGGTTAAATTCTTTCAGTAAATTCATGAAACCCATCTACAGAATAAATACTCCTAAACCATTTGTATGTAGACACACATCTAATTGTATTTTGCCGTGAAAATTAATAAGAAATAAACATTTATTTAAAACGCTATTAACTTAATTATGGTAATAGAGCCAGTGTAAACCCAGAAAATTATGAGCTGATAATATTAGCTTGTTCAATTTTAAAAAAGCATGTTAACTATTAATAGCAATGTACTTCTGATAATAACCAGTCATGATGGAGGAATGGAACATATATATGAAGTAATAAAAAATAAAAAATAAATAAAATTAGGGACTGCTGCTACAATGACTAATGAGACTTGTCATGTATAAAACAGCTGTACTTCACTAAAAATGAATTAATCAAATACCTATTATCTGTTACTTAATAACAGATTACTTAATCTGTTACTTAATAACAATAACATCTTGATATATCCTCTGTAAAATATTCCCTGGTCGTCTTATCTTTTTCTCAACTTTTTTTTCTACTTTGGACTAATGTTTTAGCTTGTACATATCACAATGAATGTGTCTTTTGGGTGGTATAGCATCACACTAATTTGTATATCTAATCGTCACCCCTCACCGTGAAATTGGAAACTCCTCAGGGGCGGGGATGTGCTTTCTTATTTCTGCTTGTGTTACCAAAATATGGCACATGTCATCACACAGAGTATGCACTGAGTAAATATTTCTTTAAAATAAATTACATTGGCATACTCATTTATACTTTTATTTGACCTTTTAAAAAGAATTTTCTATTGGAGTATTCAGAATAGGCCAGGCTCTTAAAAATCCCCCAGACATATAAAATTAAATTGTCTGGGGGAGTGAAAGCTGAACAGGTGTTTCCAATACACCACAAAGTTTGGGAACCAGTACTTTGGAGTCATTTCCCAGCCCCTCTTCATTCTTTGTCTTAAAAGAGTAAAATGGGTATTTCCCTAACTCCTTTTGACCCTCTAAATGTGCTTGAATTGGGAAGATACAGGATAACTTCAGAAGTTCTAAACCCCTAACTCCTACTAAAATCCTCAATACCAACTCTGGATAATGTCCTGCTCTAATTTCTCATGATAGTTCTTAGAATCTATCTCTGGGGGTTAGAATGAGGGCATGTTGGGATTAAAAATAATCTTTTCCAGATGAGAAAAAAAAAACATTTTATAATCATTAGACAACAAATCTGTCTTTTTTCACTGAAAGGATAATTAACAATATTGAATTCTAGTCTATCATTTAATTCTAGTTCTATTCTCAATAACCGAACACACACTTCATATCCATTAGTCCAGTGGTACATGAAGATAGATTTTTCTAGCTAAAATGATTAATAAGAACATATGTAGGGAACTGAAAGGGGCTGTGCTGTCCCTCTGAGAATACTTGACAGTATCTCCCTCCTGACTGGAATACTTAGCCACACACATCTGCACAGTCTGTCCCTCCCATTTGCTGTAGTTCGGGACTCTTGAAACAGTGAATCAGTTTGGCCGTAAAGACAGTTTTGGTCTTAAATACAGTTTGACTCAATAAACCAAATTTGAGTTATTTACACAGAAAAGCAGATCTTCCCACAAATATTCTTTTATGTGGAACTTGCAGTCATATCCACAATGATCTGCTGAGCAGATGCTTTGTGTTCCACGGATGAAGCTCACCCTGGAAAAACTTGAAGTTCAGTAGGAATTGACTATTTTGTGTCCTCTCCTGAAACTCTTGTCCTAGTTTGTAACCTCAGTCTCAGCTGGTGGTTTCAAACCATGGCTGCACACAAATCTAGGAGCACAATCACATAGCATCTTGCCCCTGAGGTGAGAACTTAGTTGAAGGTAATTCAGAGTTGGAAAAAGACCACTGTATCCCTTGCTTTCCGTGCATGGCTAAAGGGCATCTACATTTGCTGTTGATGTTTTTCATGAACATTAAACGAACTTGCAGCATTTCTTCTTCATTCCCCATTAGGAGAGTTATGCAACCTGAATCCTTAATGGACTTAATCAGCAGGATAACATGACATTTCCCCACCCTGTGCTAAGTACAAGACAGAATACAAAGGCTTATTAGAAACATCTATGCCTTTGAGGATCTTATAATCCAGTTTTAGAGATAAGAGGGTCACAAAAACTACTGTAATGTATGACATGTCTACTAAAGGGGCTGTTCATGTCAGGGCTCATTTATTTGCAAAGAGCAATATACTCAAAGTTGTTCAAGTTTGGATGCATCATATATATATATATACATATACAGAAATATATATATGTATAGGAATATATATATATATATATATATATATATATATATATTTTAAAGAAAGTCCGAGGAAAGTAAAGTTACCAGCTTCTTCTAGGAAGGGCATATGAAGAGAGCAGAGAAGTCCTGTCTTAACTTTTGCTATATAATCTTACCTGTTTCATTTATCCTTTCTTGCCTGGCTTCCTCTACATTTCAACTCTATCACTACATATCAAAACTTTTTAGAAAGTACCATACAAATGTTCACCCAGTTAAATATCATGTTGGAAAATAACTCAAAGGGGTAGATATTATTATCTCCTCTATTATCTTCATCAACAGCATCAGTATGAGCTGTTACTACACCAAGTGACTTTCTTATGTTATAAAATGGTCCTAACCAGAGCCCTGGAAAGAAAAACAATGAAAAAGAAGGAAAATCAAAGGTCAGAGGTAAGAGCTTTTATAGAAAAAATATAGAGTTTGGTTATTCCCATATTACAAAATGACTTCAAAGCATTCATTCCAGCAGGACCATGTATAGACAGGGCTTATTTGTATTCACAATTTGAGGAGGCATCTTCTAATACATCTATAGCCACAGGTACAGACCATTTTCTCTTTGACTTCCTGACAGGTGAGCCCAAATTCATCTTTAAGTCTCTTATTTAGAAAAGAAGCAAATTGGATGATATTGAATTAAATCTAAAGGTCTTCACGATATTCAAAATTCAAAACTTTTCATATGAAATTATGTTTTTAAATATTTAGTTTCAGCATGATACATGTTGATCATTATTGGTCCTATAGAGGAATAGATAAAGCAAAAGAGGGCAAATTTCACTTGACTCAAAATCATTCAGGAAAGCATTTAACAATTAGCTAAACAGATAATAATGGAGTGGGGGAGAAGACAAGATCTGGGCCAATCTGTATCAATAGTTCCTTCTAAAGAGCTTCAATGGTTAAAATTAATGAGACCTCAAGCTACCAGTTAATGTGGAACAACTGAAATTCTCATATACTGTTGGCAACAGACAATATTTTTCAAGAACTATGGAAAAAATGCTACTGCTATCATAAAAACACCTTATGATCCTGCAATTCTACTGCTAAGTATATATTCAACAGAACTGTGAACATATTTCATCCAAAGACTAAGACATGAATATTCATACCAGAACTATTCATTGTAGCTTAAACTGGAAATGACCCAAACATCCATTAATAATAGAAGGGACAATCAGTTTTGCTGTCATCCTGCATGATTCTGTATTGCAGCAAGAGTGACTCAAGAAAAACTCCATACAACAAGAACGGATCTCACAAACATTATATTGCATCAAAGAAGCCAGACATTTATATAAAGCCTCCAAACAGGTGAAAGTCACCCTCTGATTCCTTGAGACTCTGCTAGATATGGACTCTGACAGTTCAGCTGAGCCCAGACTTTATCCATCCTTGTCAAAGTGCAATACATGTGAGTGAAGTTATGTTGCTCCTTCTAAATAGAGCAGCCCATTGCCAGCTCCATTGAGTTTCCTCTGTCAATGTTATATACAATAGAAGACTTGCCCAGAGAAGTCTGTCCAGGTTCCTGATGAACAAAATTGTGAGCTACTATAAAATGATTTTTTAAATTACTAAATCTTGATCAATTATTATATAACAATGTATGAATAGAATATCTCCCAGTCTTCCAGGGTTGAAATCTTGTCTTCTCATTTTTTCCCTTTTCCACTCCACATTTCAATTAGAGATGATGTACTTCTGGTTAAGAACATGGTGCTGCAGCAGGACATCTTTGAGTCACAACTCCCCTTCCCTCATTCAGCAGATTATTAGCAATGTGGCCTTGAGCTAGTTACTCAACAGTTCTAAATTTCAGGTTGCTCATCTGATAAGTGGGAATAAAAGCTAATTTATTTATTTGGTAGATATGGGAGGCAATATTAATAAAGACCTAATATTTTAAGGAATTAGAAAATAGATGAATTTCCTTTTTGGGGGTTAAATACTGGAACAAAATACACTAATCCTATTAATCTCCCAACCTTATCGACTATATCCCTCCCTTCTCTCTCCCACATTCTTCTTTCCATTTCTACAACTACTATTCACTTAAATTACTCAGGATTTCTCACAAATGTTTATGCAATAAACTTCAATGCCTCTTTCTATCTTTGTTACTCTTCTTGCATACTATGCCTCACGTTTTTCCATGTGAATCTCCTAAAACAAAATTTTAAACTCATCTTCCATAGATCATCTGATTTCTCTTCTAATCTTTGCTATTAGTCCTGTCTGCTAGTACCATAATTTTTCATCTCAACAGATGATTTGCTCCTTCCCTAAATATGTTTCAAGTTACTTTCCATGCCATTATCTCTGTCCCAATGCCTTTCACTCACCTCTACCTTTTAAAATTTTACCTACCCTTAAAGAGCATTTCAAAGGACAGCCTGTCAACTAACCCTTTGCTAATTCTTTCTTTATTTCTGTTTCCTTATTTTCTTGTTTCCCTGCTAATCTCCTCTCTCTCTCTCTCTCTCTCTCTCTCTCTCTCTCTCTCTCTCTCTCTCTCTCTCTCTCCTCTCTCTCCTCTCTCTCCTCTCTCTCCTACATTTTTCACTCATTCCTAAGAAAACTCTGTATCAATGAGTCTGAACCTTCTTTTTTTTACAATTACAAGTGTCTTTACCAACCAACACGATGCAGAACCTTGCATACTTTAGCCCTAGCATAATGCCTTGAATCTGGTAAATATTTAATAAATGTTTGTTGAATTCCACCGGCAGGCTAGAAGTGAACAAAATTTACTGGTTTTTAAGTCAGGGCCTTATCCAGAGTTTGCACATCAAACAAATTTTTTGTGTGTCTAATCCATCTTGAAAACTATTTGCATCTCAACTGATGAGAAATCATTTCTATTTTTATAAATCCCTAAGATATTCTACTGCTTCTTTCAGTAATGCATCCCAGTATATAATAAGCCCTAATGTCAGTATAATCTTATTTCTCTCTAACCTAAATCCTTCATACTGTGGACTGAGCTATTTTTCCAAGTGAAGTTAAAGAAATAATGCAGTGGTCACTTAGAACTGTCTGTCAGTTTCCCCATTGCAATTAAAATGGTGCTCCTTCCTCTTTCCATGTGATTAAGGCAGGCGCAGAATATTCTCACCAGCACACACACATACAAGGTGACCGATGCAAGAGCAGATGCTTGATGCGAGTGGAGCCAATAGACGATCTCCTCCCCAGGATTTTCTCTACCCTAGGATCATAAAGAGAGCTTGAGATCTGTCTTTTTCTAGTGATTGAGGATATCTGATATAAACTGCACAAGCCATCAACTGTCATGCTCAAAGCTATGGAAAGAAGAGAAGAGAAAGTTCGCACATAAGAGTTACAGAAACTAGACAGAATGTAAGAACCCTGCTCCCATTATTCCTCAGATCCATTTGCAGCCTTGAATTTCCAAGGTTTTCAATTCCTCCTTGGAATATATTAATCATAAAGTTATATGTGAGATTTAAATAGCTCTCCTTATGTTTCTGCAATTTACAACCTCAAACTTGTTACCAAGTAATCCTCTATCATATGTATGTATTACTCAATCAGTAAGTGCTTACTCTTCTATCATAATGAGGTTAAATGGTAGAAACATATCAAGTCATTTTCCTCTTTTTTTTTCTTTTCTAAGATAATTAACTCAGTCTTATTTGTATTTTACAGAAAATAGTTTTCCATCTTCTTAACTATCACCACTGAACTTTTCACGCTTATCTTCATATTTTCTATAATACCTGAGAGTTGAACACTTGCTTGCAGGAGGTGCCTGAGCACCACAAGGGATGCCAATGGCCTCCCATAGGCCACATATTCTGCTCTCTTCTGTGCAGCTCTCAGATATGGGGCTTCTTAACACCCTCGTTTCACAGACATTTTGTGGTCCTCTCAGCATTCAGGAGCTTCTCTTTAGGAAAGAGTATTTGTCATTTTCCCTCTTTTTCTTCCCCATTTTAGCTTTGGACAAAATAGAGTAAAACAGGTTACAAAAGGTCCATTTCTTAGAAATGTTGCTATGATACCCCATATGTTTCAATAGAGAGAAAAAGGGAATAAAATCAAAATCACAAACTGCCAGATGTAGAAAGAAGCATATGAAAGGTGGTGAAGTTTTAGAAATTAGTGATGGTAATGGTGTATAGGGAAAAAACAGAATCTGTAGGGTCATATTTTATATGCCTACTTTGTTTTGGGGAAAATAATTGGTGGTGTCTAGTGCTTAAAATGAATGTATCATAAGATAATGATTTGTACCAGGGGCTGGAAAACTGCTTTTATAACAAGCCAAATAGGAAATATTTCAGGTTTCTAGGCATTTGGCCTCTAAAGGTAACAATTAAACTCTACCATTATTTGCCATTATTTGTGGGAAAGAAGTTGCTGGCAATATACACAAGAATGAGCATGACTGGATTCCAACAAAAATTTACTTGTAAATAAAGGTAGTGAACCTGATTTGGCTTGTGGGCCACACTCTGCTGACCCCAGTCTACATAGATAGAGTCAGTATGGATGGTAGAATTTTAATCATCAGTAACATGATTCCTAAAAAGATTGGTGACAATAGGTTTTGTTTAAACCAGAGATTTACACCAGTTCCACAAAGTATTGTTGGCTACCACATGTCACGTGTATATATCTCTACATATTTGTCCATGTAGAGATAGAGAAATAGATAATTAGAGAAACAGATGATTGTTCACTTACTTAACTGAGTTGAGCAAGATTTCTGACTATGTGATATTACTGGTCAAGAAGCTTGTCAATATCAAAGTTCATATCTTCTCTCTATCTGTGTATCTAGCATCCAGCATGCAGGGTACCTCAAATAAGAGTATTTATACTTCTCAAAATAAATTAATTCACGAATCTCAGTCTCTTATCTCCTCCCTACTTTACAAACTCCTTCTCCATTTGTCCTCTCTTCTCACTAACAGTGAGTTGGACCTCAACACAGTCGTTCACAGAAAAAAAAAAATTAATAATCAATGTTCTAATTCAGAAAACATTACTCAAATGCCTGGTGAAAATATAGGATACAAGAGACAGTATAATCAGCAGAGATATTAGACATACATGGTGGGTACATTTAATCATAATTATATATGCCTATGATTTTAAGAAATTTAGCGGAACAATCTGAATTTTTGTATACAGCCTATATTAGATCTCTTCTTATGAATATTTGATTTGCTTTACTCATTGGTCCTTGGATTACTCATAGCCCTAAAATTTATTCTCTACTGGATTTTGATGCAAACTGAGATGAAATTTTCCTCCATAATTAACAAATTGGTAACACTATGTTATAAAACAAATAAAGGCACAAACAAAAATTCCTCATTTAAGAGATTGTTCTCTGAGGATGCCACCTCATATTTGTGTGGAGAAACTTGTTTAACAATGATGAGGGCATCTGACTTTTTAGTTATTTCATCAAGATAATGATTAGTCAAAGTCGGCCAAGCTCAAAACACCAAAAACAATATTTATATGATTTTTTCAGATAAAACAACTACTAAATTAAGGCAGACACTAATGGTGACTTTTCTATTTCTCGTCACCCTTCCACTTCAGTACATGCCCACCTGGACATGACTGCCAGCTACCTGAGGACTGTCACCTGCTGCTGGGAGCCACTGTGCCAGAGTGTAGGGGAGTGAATGCTGCTGGGAGCGGCCCTTGGTCGGTATAATAGTGTATGCATTCTTCCGCTCCCCTGTCCCTCATCCCTGGGGTGACTGCAATGTCAGCTTCCCATAGTTGTTGGTGGCAAATAACAGTACCTTTTATTACCTGACTTCCCCTTCTCTGCACCACTCTTTATTCCCATTCCTTCACCTACCCAAGGAGACGGCTTGCACTGGGATCTTTGTCTTGAATCTTCTCTACAGAACCACAAGCAAAGCCAAAGCCATAAACTCATCCCTTGTTACTGCAGAAGACCAAGAACAACGACTGCATATATATTTGTACATCCTGAGTCTAATCCTATTTTTAGTTTGGTTTTGAACAAGTTATCTTAAAATGGCATGAAGATCTTAGGAAACCATCTACAAAACATAAAAAATCCTGCAGTACTTGTACAGATTTGAAGAGCTTAAACTACCTAATCAATTAAAAGTATAATCTGAGTGTTTTAGTGGGACATATGAATCTGTAAAATTTTTATTATTTTCTTTCCATTTAAGTAATTTGATTTTTCCATCCCCTTAGAGGGCAGAAGCAATGTATCTGGACTGTGTATTTTTGTTGTCTATAGACAAAAATTACAGCTCAATGCCAAAGACATTAGGAACATAAAAGGTACAGAACTTGCATTTATAGCACCTTCCTCTGATGCAAATTGTTCTGTTCCAATTTTCAGCAAGTTGCCAGTTACATTGTTATAGCTGAGAAGAATTAATTGTGTATCCGTATTATAGATTTTCTGCAACTGCCCATTCTCAAACTGCTTAGAGAAAGTTTTTATATTTTTAAGTAATAGTTTTTAATACATGTGGAGAAAAAGAAAAAAAAAAAGCAAAAAAAAAAAAAAGCTCATTTTTGCAATTGGCATCACCTTTGTATAGTTTCCTGGAAGAATTAGGGGATTCTGAGATTCCTTAAGGCAATTCAGGCAAAAAAATGCCACCCACATCCAACAGTACCTTGGCAAGCCTGTACTTGGGAATCTTAATTCATTTGAGGCCAAAATCCCATGCTGATATTGTTCCAAAAGGGGGGGAGAAACTAATTTGAAACAGAGGTGAACTTTCTAAATGAATAGGTGAATATGACTCAATGAGAGCAAGGAGCAGTGTATTAAAGTGCTCTACACCAGAAAAGAATAATGTAAAAGCAATCTTAAGTTCAACGGAAAAAGTCTCTTTGATTTCTAGACTAGCTTCAACATACTGACACCCCATGGCCTGCTTGTGACCCCAGGTTCTCCTAAGCTATCAGTGACCCCAGAGCTTTTCGGTGTCTCACACATAGCCTACACAGTTCCTATTTGTAGAAGGAATTAATGATGGATAAGGGGGAATTCTGCCACAAATATATGGCATATGTGCACCTTAGACTTGCAAAGATTATGAAACTGTTATGTTCATCTATCTCCATAAGTACATTCATATTTATGAGTTCAATGGAATCTTCACTTTTGTTTTGAAAAATAAGGTAACAATAGTCTTTTCATCTATTAGCTATTGTTGGATCAGCTTTGAGGCCAAGTGTTGTGATGGGACCTAGTTCCTAAGCCTTATTTGCCTAGAACAATTTTAATAAATTACTATCAATCCTCCTTGGTTATCCTGGGAAAACTTAAACTGCTCTCTCCAAGCTCCAAACCAAATCTCTTTTTTCCTCCATCCTTCTGTATTGGCTAATCATGTCTGTTTTGTCCCTGATCTGTCAAATGGTATTTGAATTATGCTTCTCTTACAGCCACATCAGCCCACTGAGCTTCAACATATGCTAGAAGAAAACAATAGATAAAGCAAACGCTAGTAGAAAAATGACAAGAAAAGAACCATAAAGGCTGATAACCTGAAATGAAAAACAGCCCAGCAGGAATTATCCTGCAAAACAGGAACAGTATCTTGAGATATGTTGAACAGAACATTAGCCTCAAACACAGACATTTCCCCAGAGAAGCCAGTGTTCTAGCAGAGCTGGGAGATGGATCTTAACAATTTGTGTTGGAGATCAGAAATGCCAGCCTGAATGGAAGTAAAAGACTTAGCAGTCAGGCGGGGAGTAGATTTAGGAAACTGAAGCCCATAGGGGTTACACCACTCCAGTTTAACGTGAGGTGCTCGGTTAAAACAAACAAACAAACAAAAACTGGAGGCAAAGAACTGCAGGGTCTGGTGCCAGAGCCCAGAAAAGCCTCTGGGCCATGGCTTCCAGCTAGTGCATAAGAGGGGGACTTTTTTACTAACTTGAGGGACACCAGAAAAGGTTGGGTTGAGGTAAGAGAGGAGATTCAATCAGTGACAAAACTCAAGTTGGAACTAGGCAATTTATGGGGTGAAGAACAAATCCAATGTGAATCTGGATATGGTGGGAAGGTAGCACAGTCACAACTTGGGGCCGTTGTCAGAACAAGGGGCTGCTAATGGGGAAGAACAAGGTAATAGGTTAATAGTCATGACCCACCAGGCAGAAGAATAGGTGTCAATTAATGTGGAGAGAAGCTTTGTTGGTTCTTACATTTTCTTGAAGAATGGGAAGTTGACTTGTGGGAATTGAACCGCAGTGACCTACAGTGACCAGAGTTGTACACCAATGATGCTGCATTGTACTCATAGCTTATACCAGCTTTGCTCTTCAGTCTGTCTAGAGCTGGCAACCTATTTTATTCTGGTTAAGTAACACTTTCAGTTGTTTCTGGTTTAAAATCAGTCTCTCTTGGAAAAGATCCATTAAATTAAGCCATTTTTACACTTTTCTAAGGCAAGTTTAAAATTCCCACCTCAGGGCTTCCTCATGATCCTCAAAGGCATTGCCTTGTCTTTGTCTCTGGGTCCTGTTTCTAATTTCCTGCTCTGTTCATGCATGTGTCACCAGGCTGTGACAGGGAGGGTCACAGCTTCAAAGTAGAAAGGGAGAGGAGTGGCCCCTTACTTTGGTTGGCCCTGCAGGCTGTGGGTGTGGTGCTTGGGCTGTAGCTTTTTCCCAGTGCCCTCTTCTGTAGATGCTTTCACTGGTTTGGTTTCTCATGCTGCTTGCCTCAAGTCCTGGCTCTCTCCTGGTTTCTTCAGAACCATTTGGAAATCTCCACTGGTGCCTCTCTGCAGGAGCCTATTTCTCCATTCTGTGGATGGCATCTTCTACCTCAAACAGAGGCATCAAGAAGACCATGGGGAGTTAGTTGCATCCTGTTTAGCTTTTGAGGGCACCCTAAATTTTTCCTAGAAACTAAGAATTTCCATCTTACCAACTTGGCCCCTTGGACACTTGGAAATGATGTTTGTCTTTCCTAATCTCTCTAAACTTTTCTTTCATGTCTTAGGTCAACAGTTTGCGAGAAGTTTCTGCCACTCTTCATGGAAGAGACAGAAAATGCATTCAGGTTAGATAAGAGTTCTTAGATAACTTCTTCAAACTGCTCCATTCTGACCTTAACTTAAATACTCCAGTGGCTCAGGCATGTCTGTCTCTTGAGAAGACCATGACAGACTGGGTGTAGGGGTCCGTTGAGGCCTTCACTTTGGCTGCCCTTGTGGTGAGGCAAGCAAGACAAAGGCAGCAGTGTAGGCTTATTTGGGGTGGGGGCATTCCCCATACTCTGCACACCCCACAGAAAGAGCAGAAGCATTTTAACCCATTAAAGAGATAAAGTTACCTAAGAGGAACAAAAAATGTGCTAGAAAACAGAAGCGTGCTCTATGTTATTTTTAAAGGCATAAGTAAGAACTATCTGGCAAGAATATACAAAAGTTTCCTATTTTTCCCTCTTGTATTGAGACATGGGGATCTGTTTGGCAAAGACCTCAGAAATGTAAAACAAAGTTAACATCATGTTGCATCTTACTAGACTCCAGAGTCCCTGAGTTCTGCCTTTTTAAGATATATCAGTCTCTTCAAGCTATGCAATCTTTGATTTATTCCAACAATCTGCCATTTCTACTCCCTTTAATTGCATTGCCAGGCACTTGACAATCCACTTTAGATATGTGCAATACTCTTTTGTTTTAAAGCTGCCTAAGATATATTTAGAGATAGTTAGTGATCCCAATTTATGTTGAAATTCAAGCATATGTGGTGTTGCCAATGCAGATAGCTCACCTGTGTTGACAACCAGAGGAACAGATACCTTGAATACATATTTACAGGTGATAGCATTCTGGGCTACTGGCAAGATTCCCTTTATTCCAATTATAAAATGGATTGTAGTTTCAGAGTTTTTTAAGTGTGGAAAAGATAGGAAATACAGTGAGCTACTGTAGTAATTGGGAACTGGGTAGGATAAAATTATCAGAGAGTAATACTTATTTTCACCCATAGGACTGAAATAATGAACAGATAATGGAAAATAAGAGCAGTGGTAAGAGTCGCCAAAGTCTCCCATGTGTTGAATACCTTCTATTTGTCACCTTAGGTTAGGTGCTTTACATTCATTGTATCTAGTTTTCATCTAGTGGAATCTGGAAATAATTAAAGTGACTTTCTCAAGGTCACACAGTAGAAATGAGATGGACTTAAACTCTGGATTTCTTGTGGCCACTAAGAACTGGGAAACTTGCTCCTAGCAACCTGACTGTAGTGATAACTACAGTTGTAGGGGGTTTAGATGAAGGCTATTCTTTCCCACTCCTCACGCACCTGTGGGTTTAAGGGGCAGTCACAGAGACTAGGCAGCTTGGCAAAGTCATTACTGCAGCAGGCCAGACATTCATGCAGAGAACACCACCACCATTTGGATTGTCAGTCTCTGGCTCTGTGTTCATCTAACTGAATTCATTTGCAGGTAAAATGGCCGGATTTTCCATCCTTCTATGTCCTTTTCAACAGGTTTGCTGAACAGTTCTCGCCACTGTATGAAGATAGTCTCATTGTGGGTGAAATAAAGGCTTTAAGTTCATAAAGACCAGGATTTGAATCCCAGCAACATGATCTTATGCCAAATTAACTTCAGGAAGTCTCCATATTCTCTTTAGTAGAATAAGTTATTGTAAATACTTTTAGTGGTTATTGTGAAACTTAAATGAGATGATATTCTAATAATCTGAATATGGTGGCTGTTTGTTACAAAGAGAGAACACAGTGAATTAATAAAGCGGGGGGGGGGAACCTTTCTGTTTAAATGACAGTAGAGTTTATAGGGAGAGAACAAAAGGCTTGATTTCTATTACATGACATCTCCTTAGCGATCTACCCTTTCAAAGGAAAGATGAACAGGTACCAAATAAAGTGTGAAGCAAGGTGATATCTTTAGTTTTATATAGAAGAACCGAAGTATAATACAGTAGTGCTGACATGCCAATCTAAGACCTAAATCAGGGGAGAAAAAAATGTCATAATAAGCAGACAAAGTCATTGATGAATTTTAGCAAATCTGGAAAGATCCGAGCAGATGCAATACTTTAAAGCCATTCATTTCTAACTGCCTACTGACACAGAGAGTTCACAGTGTCAGGTTGTCTGTCATTTTAATGTAGCCAACTGGCTAGGGCACTGTCATGCTAATACAGTAGATGAAGCTTAATTCCTGGAAAATATTCATTTTCATTTGATAGCTTTCTAGAGATGCATCTGGATATTTTTTTCACCTTTTTTGCTGCAGGGAGAAGGATTTCTCTGCTCTATACTTATTAAATGACAATCTCTTGGCTGCTGTACCCAGTCTGGAATTTGAGATCTTGCTTCCACCTTCATGGGCCTAATAGAACATACTGGAATTACATGTGGTTTCAGTGTCAGTCTGCATCTCGGGCAGCCTGTATGTCTGCCCTGGTTTATTAGACAGTGTTGTGTGAATGGACTGGGTGCTCCTCTCTCAAAAGAAGCTGTCCTCTTTTCTAGGGCAAGAAACATGAGATGTTGAAAAGAAATTTCTAAAATTTTCTATTTTTGCATTCACTCCTTTTGGTCTAGAGACACATTGTATAGAACACTTTAAAAATGACGACAAGAAAACAATAGAGCCATCATTTCAACTCGTTTTCTTCTATGTTAGAACTTCTGTGACTCTAATCCCACGGCCCCTGATGAATAGCTAAAGTTACAGCAGCAGAGCATTTTTTCTATAGAATATGAATGTCTGCAGTCTCATTTATTTTGGTATATGTCTTAAGACTATATGGTTTTCAAATACGTTACTTCTGGAGGACCTTCATTGCAAAAGATAATTCTAGTAGAAACTCAGGCTTAGTCAATTGCCCATGATTTTGCAGGCCTTCTTGGGAGAAGACTGAGATAAGGTAATGTGCGTTATGCAAAGTTAGCCCAAAGTGAGGTTGGGCAGCAGCTTCAGGGCCCATTATCTCCCAGAAGAGTCGACACACTAGAGGCAATTAGATTAGAGCATTTTCTTAACCAGGCCAGAAATAAAATCTTAAGGACAAGACAATGTTCAGAGTTGGGCATGAGCCAAGAGGCAAGACTCCTAAGCCAGCATGGCAGAATCTTGCTATAACTGCATTCCAAACAGCAAAATGTGGAACAAGATGGATTCTGAGAATTAAAACAACGGCTTTTATTTACTAAAGTTACAAATGGACCCATAATGTGCTGTGACCTGGATCTTACAAACATCCGCTCTTGTCTCAAAACTGTAGGGAAATCTACTCAGTCAGTTATCGTGATGTTAGCTCATGTGGGAAGTATTGCAATTTGTCTGTTGGGGGAGAGGAAGAGCTGGATGATGAGTTCCAAAGAGGCAAGAGTATATAGGTTAAGGAATTAATAAAATATAATTTAAAAAGCCATGGAGGTATCTGGGAGGACTTCCCTACACAGAAACATGCAAAACAATGCATAATGAGGTAAATGCACAAACCCCCTTGTGGGCCTGACTTCTAGGAATTGCTCAGGGCCTTTGAAACATTACTCATAACTGCTTATACGTCCAGATTTAGCAGTCTGCCTGCAATAGGAGCAGAAATGAAATTGTTTAAAAGAAATTACAGACCAACGTTTCAATAAGAACCAATGAATACAGTACAACCTTAGTATGTAAGTGCCTAGGGGCCCACAGCGTGAAGGAATTACAGGAGTCAGATGGAATTAATTACAAGAGCATGTAGAGGGACACGGCTGGCATGTTAATTCCCTGGAACCATAACCAGTGTCTGCCTGACCAAGATACTATGTGGGGCTCCTTGCACACCAACTTTGAGAACGCAACAGACACCAGGTAAGTGCTTGGTCAGTGCTCTGGATACTTCTTAGTATTAGTATTTCCTGCCTAGGAAAACCTAGGTATATAAGAAGACTGGGACACATATGCCAAGCTAGCAAGTGATTATATATTATTTCATAGAAGAGGTAATGTGCCACTGGATAACTCCTAAACACAGATTCAGAGGGCAAGTTTGTGTTCTGATAGCTATCTTATGTTTGACAACTTTTCATTTTGTGACTTCCTTGAGATTTGGCTACCTAATCTGTAAAATGAGACGCTGATATCTACCTTACAGGTTTGTTATGGAGACTAAGTAAGATGCTATTTGTAAGAACAATGTCTAGCACAGAGAAGGTTCTCAAAAACACTAATGTGCTTTTAGGTATATAGATTAATATGAAGCTCTTACGACTGAAACATGGGGACCACTATTCACACGTTTTAGGGGATAAAATGGTAAAGTGCGGCCATTGCTAAGGATGGAGAAGAATGTTTTGGCTAAAAGAGAAAAAGAGATAAAATGGAACAAGTCAGTGAAAGTCTCCATTACTTGTACTTCCATGTAATTGAAAAATATCCTCCTTGTCTTCTGTCTCCTATATGAGACCAAGATCAGGGCAGAAGAGCAACTGTTTTTACAAGTGCGATGACAATCTATGGCCAGTACCAGTTCAAAGGATGGAGAAAACAAGGTATAAACTGAGGAACTCTTTCTGATCACCTTCAAATCCAAAGATGTGTCAATGCAGGGAAACACTGAGAGGTGAAGATAAAGTTGCCTATCTACAAGGTGTCAATAGTAGGTTTTGAATGGTGGCCTCTCTCCAAAAAAAAAAGAAAAGTCATGTCCAGCTGGAACTGGTGAATGTGACCACGGGAGGAAAATGATCTTTGCAGATGTCATTAAAATAGAAAATAGGGAAGAAACAAAGAAGGGCTTGCAAAATCAAAGGCCGAGACTGGAATTCTGCTGCATTGAGCTCAGGAATGTCAAGGTTTGCTAGCGGTCATCAGAAGCTAGATGAGAGTCCTGACAGTCTCCCTCCAAGCCTCCAGAGAAAACCAATGCTGCTTGATTTTGGATTTTTGGCCTCCCGAACTGTGAGGGAGTACATTTATATTGCCCTAAGCTTTTCAATGTGTACTTTGTTAGGGTAGTCCTAGGAAACTGGGGGAAGAAATAAAGTGGCAATGACTGTGGGTGAAGCAGATGGCAATTGCATATGAAGGCCGTCTAGACCTTTATGCTCAATCTGCCATCTTAACCTTTCAGCTCTGAGGTGAGGGAGGAGTTCATATTAAGTAAAACTCTTAACATAATTGTACAATAAGAGTATCTGTCCTATGTTTTGGATAATCTCAGGAGTGCTATAAAAGGGACTTGTCCATGGCTGCACAGATTATGGTACTATAGAAGGAAGTAAAAGCACCTTCTGGGATGTTCTGGTTGTGGGCTGAATATCTAGTGGTCAATCTGAATCTCCTGAGAGTGTTAGTAAGGGCCTGAGGACTCACTATGTCCATTTATGTGGCTGTAGCTATGTTACTTATACTGTAACAGGCCAGTATCTGCTGAGCCTTTAAGAATGGGCTTAGAAATCAAAAATTTCATAGAGCAGTACAATTAAGCCACTAAAAATAAATAAAAAGGAGAGTCAGGAGTTGCAAGTCTCTATACACCCCATCATTCTCTTCTATTTCCACATGACACAGTCCAAGGGCACCCCTGAGAGCTCCAGAGTGGTGGCACCAACCAGCCAGTTCCCTTTGACTCACACAGGCAGGGCTCCATGAGGGTTCTCAGGACAATTTAGATACTGAATTCTCTGCATTCCAAATTAACTCAGAGAAGCATATAGATGGCAGTACTAAACTGCCTCTGGGCATCTTAGGCTGATGATGTGTTCCAGTTTAGTGAAATACATCTTCAATATTGCTGTGAGCTAACAGAGAAGAATCATACATATTTCAAAAATTTGGCAAGACAAATCAGAGCTTGGTGATTTTTTTTCCAAATTTCATTTCAGAAAACAAAGATATCATTAACAAACTCCCCGTGGTTCTTCTTTCCATCACCTAGCCCATCCCACATTCTTTCTTTCTTCTCTTCCCGATTTTCAAAGACAGAGCAGCCTGGAGGGAGAGTAATTAATGAGTTCCATCTCTGAGCAGCTGGAAGTGGGTGGACCACTCGAGCCAAAAAGCAAAGAGAAATTATCAAGGGGAAGATTTCAGATCATTTGTTAACCTGCCTTTCTGTTTCTGGAGGTAGAGAGGGTGAAAGAACAGTAGGATGGAGTTGGGCGGTTGTCCCATCAGGACTGAGTATGAAGTGAAAAGAAAGAACCCAGAAAGCAGCATCAGATTTGAAGGAGACAGCAAGTAACAAAAACAAGAATTAGAACATGAAAATAAATATTTCAGAAAGAAGTGGCAAATCAAGGAAAAGGAAAACAGAAGAAAAGTAACTTAAATGAACCCAAACTAAGGTCTCTAGAATCAAATGTGATTTCAAAAGCCTAAAGCAGCAGAGAAAGGGGAGGCGATGAGCATCATGAAGAGAGTACTGCGGTCATGCATAAAGCATAAGACTTCCTAATTGGGTAACCTCTGTGGGAAGGAGTAGCAGACAGCTATTTCTGCATAACAAGCCATACCCAAAGTTACTGCCTTTAAAAATAACTATCACTTAGTATTGCCTCTGTGTATCACCTGGTGGTTGGCTCACTGGGCTGGAGTTATCTGGGAAATTCTGCTTCAAGCTGTGGGTTCAGCTAGGCTTGGTCCTGATAGCACATTGGTCTCAGGTCTTTGTCACATGTTTTCCATCTGGGACCAACGGAGAATGTTATACAGAAAAAGTCTTTCTATGCTAATGATGTGTTCAAATACAAGGTATTCCAAGCTTCTCTTTACATTATGTCTGCTAACATTCCTTTGACTAGATCATGTTTCATGACCAATGGCAAGATGAATATGTAAGAAAATCACTCTTCTTATGGAAGTGGTAGGAAGTGAACACACAGATGAAAAACAACCTAATCGGTCATGGGAGAAAATGAGACAAAATATAAGAATTGTTATCTTGTGATAGCATGAGGACACTAAGTTTGCAGCAAATTTAATGGGGGACAATAATGCACATATAATAGAACCAAGATACAAATTAACACACTGCTTACTTACAAGATCAAAATACATTACACCATGCAGCCAGTGTGTGAAGTGGAGAATTTCTAGTTTTCCTCCTCCTTAATTAACTAATGCTGGAAAAACATGTGACTCTGTTATAATATACCAAGCTATGGTCAGGTCATACCAAAATTCCATATTATACATTATTTCCACTCAATTGATGCTTTTGATTCTATATCTGAGTGCCTATTTTAATCATCAAATACATTAATATTATCATACAAATTAATATATAGAAATATACGTAGAAATATAATGAATACGTTGATTTATAGACCTATTCTCACGGGCATCATATATATGATTTATAAGATTACAAGACAAGCTACTGTAGAGTATAACCAAGAGCATAGCAGATGAATACAAAAGCCAATGGTTTGAAAATGTCAAGCTCCTGGGTCACTATGACTAGGTAATTTTTAAAATAAACATAATTAGGGAAGATCAATATAATCAAATTAGATCAATGTTTTTCATAGATCTGTCAGACTATATAACTCAAAATGTGCTCAGGGAGACACGGACCCTAATTAAAGTTCTGTTACAAAATTCACAGTCAAAACTAGCTTGCTCCTTCAGTTTTCAATTATTAAAATAAAGGCATTCTCTTAGCTAAGCTATGTGGTTCCATCTGGCTTATGCATTCAATATTTAATTGATAGATAGTGCTGAAGGTATGAAGACAAAGTTGTTATGGCTTTGTTCTCCAAGAGTCCACAACCTAGAGGGATGGGACACAAAACATGGCATATAAATTCAGTGTGGCAAGCACCACATAGATAAATCTTTGGCAGACCTTGGAGTTCAGAGAAGAAGGAAACTAGGGACCATAAGAAGACTATAACCTGTATTGAGTGCAAAAGGCTGAAAACTAACCAACTGAAGAGAGAAGAAATCATCCCAATTGGAGGCAGAAACCACATAGGAAGAGAAGTAGGAAAAAGGCAGATGTGTGTGAGGAAACTCAAGTGTAGAGTTTGAGTCAGGAATTAGCCAAGAGAAGTCCAAGGAAGGTCATCCAGATCCTTCTATGCTCTAACAAAGAATTAACAATGACATACTGAAGAACTGTCGGTGCAAAATATCAAGGTTGGTTGTGTTTTCAGATGGCTCAAACTATTGGGGAAACAGACATATAGGCAAAGAAACCACACAAGAAGCAGTTGTAATACCATAAATAAAAGACTGTAAGAAATCAAAAGCAATAGAAGTAGGGATGGGGAGAGAAAGCGAATTGATAAATATTTAAGAACTGAAATAAAATGAGATAATCAGTTTATTTTGGGACCTGCTGAACTGAATTGTCAGTGGAGAATTGAAGAAGAGACATAAGTAAGCACTGCAATTTTCTTGTGATTAAGAAACAGTAAAAAAAAATCGTTAAATGATATCAAGAAGATCTGTTATAAGAAATGGGAAGTGATTCTAAGATCAAGATCCCATCTACGTAATGAGATATGGACTAAACACATCTATTTACTTATGTAAAAGTCAGTAGAACCATTAATTTGAAATTAAAACCAAATCATCACTAGTTTTTTTTTTCAAATTGATATTTTCAAATTATATTTTAAGTGAGCTCTTGTAAAACAAAATTTTGTTATTAGCTAGGAAGTAATATTCAATGTAATATATTTTGGTTTCTAGGTCTATCGAATGTTGAATTGCTTCCAAGGAAATGTCAGGATTGAGAAACACACACACACACACGCACATGCATGCACACACACACAGACTCATCCAGTTTCTCTAATGTATGTCATCTACAAGAATCTATGTCTCATAGAAGATAAATAATCAACATTCTCTTTTCATTTTGCATCTTTCTCTGGCAACTGTAGAAAAATATGAGAAAAAATCTATTTCACAGTGTGATGCCTCAAGACAACAGAGTTCACAATGTTCAAAGAGACAAAGACAGAGCTTTGCACCCACACACATATTCTTCCAATACAGAGGAAATGAAAGAGCGCAGGTCATGCACTACATGAAGATACTTTGTAGGCAGATGAGTAAAGAAGGAAGTGGAAAGATTTAAGAATCTGAAAAACATACTAGTGTAGGGGGAAAATCATTCAACGTTTGTTTTTTAGTATTCAAGGGGGGAACAATCAATTAAAGGAACATGTGGGAATAAAACAAATATCTTTTGCCAGTAAAACCCCATTTACAGTATATCAATTTATCACTGTTTCCAAAAGGGTTACTTTGTAAAAATCAACATGAACTGCTAGAGTGCAAGAAGGGTAATTATTTGTCAAATGGTTGTAAAATTACTTCATCATAATTTGAGATTTATAACAGATATATGCACATCTAAGTGAACCAGTTTTATACAGTTATGAATGTTCCATTCTGTCATAGAAAAGTAAATATCTCTGTTACCTTGGTAAAACCCCAAATGATCCACAATTAAAAGCAAAAGCAAAAAAAAAAAAAAAAAAAAAAAAAAAAAAAAAAAAAAAAAAAAAAAAAAAAAAAGCACCACCACCTATGTTTGACCAAGTATATGTTCACATTTTGGGATCTGTATCAGCCTTCCTCAGAACACTGAGGCACGGAGGGAAGATGGATAGTGACTCAGAGGTGGAGTCTAAAATGTGCCACTTAGAAGAGATAGGTGACAGTAGTTGAGCCTCTAAATTGGCTTGTCTCATTCAGTTCCTGCGTCCACTAGAACTTTCCTTCTGGATGAGGGAGACCTGTGCTTCACAAATCTGAGCATGTAACAGAATTGCCTGTGGTTCTTTTTACAAATAAAGCATTTCAGGCTCTAGTCTCAGAAATTGTTTCAGTGCTTGCATACAAACATTTTAAAACACATAAAAGACAAATGAAAAAACCTTAATTGGTAGTTTTACTGCACATCTAGGGTTAAAAGATAGAGAAAGGATGGAAGGAAAGGAAGGAAGAAGGCGAAATAGAGGAAGGGAAAACAGACTGTTTTAATCAATCCTTACTCCAAAATTCTGGGCAACTCTCAGGTTTCGACCATTACCTTTCTATCCTCATACCTAAAAAGAAGCCCATGTGGCAAGTATGCCCCCACATTGGATCTGATACGCCACATCTTTCCAATTTAGTAGGAGCAGTGGAATGAAGAAAACTACACTATTAGTAGGACATTGCAAAAAAAGCTGTTGCTTAATTCTAAACATTATTGAATTTAGGAATTATATACCAGGTTGGGAAATAAAAAGGAACAGAGGATGAAAATTCATTTTAGGTACTGGTAGATTATTCCAAAGGATGATTCCAAGAGCATACATTATTAAGTAAATTTATTTTAAACAATCAAAGACATTGTATTTCCGGGAAATATTCATGACCAAATCTTCAATGTCCTCTAATGAGTCTACAGGTTGAATATCTATTAAAGAGTCATCTTTATTGCACAATGAGTCTCTCATTCAGAGGACACATTGGTGAAATTATCTTCTGTTTTCCTTTATGTCAACTCTTTTATTGATTTAACTTACAATACTGAATAAATTGCTTTGCACAAATGATAAAAGCTAGAAAAATGCTAGGACACCTGCATAGCCAATGAAATATTTCACCAACTTTTAGTAGTCAAGTCTTACTCTTTCTTCCACTCACTTTGCAATTCATATATAGATACATCTGTTGATTTCCCCCTAGATCTCGATTTAGTATTTTGAATTACTAATCAAAGAAATTAATGAGGGGTTCAGTCTAACCAAGGAATGCTTACATGTAACATTCACATTTATTTGATCTAATTATATTTGCTATTGAGTTGAATCAGAAGTGGCTATGGCTCCAAAAGAGACAATGTAAGTAAAATTCCTCCACTAATACATCCCAAACTGGGTAATTTTTACTTTGAAACACAATCAAGAAGTGATAATTATTTTTAATAAAAATAAGCATTGATTTAATTTTTATGTTTTTTTTTTAACATTTAATAAAGACTTCCAAAGGTTGGCCATTAATAAGAGACCTAGTCCTATTGCAGAAACTGTCCCTCGATAATAGTCATTAATTGAAGTAAATATCTTATTCACCTACTTTTCTATAATTCTCATTTCTGCTACATTACATAGTTATTTTCCCCCTAAATTTATCTTATCAAATTCATTGTCCACTAGTCTCTACTCAAGAGGATTTTGTTCTCTAGATGAAACAATGAAAATGCTACATAATAATTTGGAGAGGAAAAGTACTATTGAGTACATTCTTTGTAGTTCCTGGGCTAAGAAAGAAACCTCACAGGTCTGTATGTGCTAACCCAGTATTCTAAAAATAAAACAAGGAAACTGTCACATTTTGGTTTCCCCATGAAACTGACTCTGAAATAAAGACATGCATGCAGGAAGGTAATGAATAAGTGCTCTTGGGATCAAAACCCAGGGAAGAGAAGGAAGGAGAGTAAAATTGGGCAGAGTGGATTAGTAGTATTTGATAGTGTCAATGGAGGCTGCAGAAAATTCTAGGAGCAGTGGGAAACTACCATCACAGGTCAGTGTGTAAGCTGGAGCAAAGGGGCCAGTCCTTTTTCACCTAGGCTGATGAGTCACTGCATATGGTCAGCTAGAATGAGGACACTGGGCTCTCTTCAGCAGACTCAGTGCTTATACAGGGTCTAGTATCTGTGGTTTTCTCCCCTACAGCATTCTCAGCACTATGGAGGAGTGAAATCTGCAATCTTAAGTGGAGGATATAAAAATAGTATTCATGTATTTATCTTATTTTTAGTGATTAAATTATAATTGAAGAACCCAAATTATTCAGGTTCACCTGTGACCAAATTTACCCATTCTATCATGCTTGACTTGAATAAAACTGATGAATGAACTATGTTTGAAGGTCAGAACATTTGTTTTTTTGTTACTACTCCATGGAGGACCCTGAGCAGAACAACTGTTGGTGAAGTGATCAGGTGTCAATGGATAGCAGACCTTGAAGAACATTCCATCAGGGATAGGATGGTATTGAAATGCCACAAACACATATTCAATCACACTCTATTATCTCTGTAAGGAAAAATTATGATTATTTAGTTTTGCATATAGATGTGAAAAATTTACTTTTGTTCATTTTAACTGAGGTTTATTGACAGTGAATATGCTATTTGGTGAAGGGGTGCACAAATGGAAATGCAAATGACTGTACTGCTTGAGCTCTCTTCTGAAGGAAGGAGAGAAATGCAAGCTTTACAAGAAACAGTCACAAAAGAGCTCCTGAGAGTGATGAAAAAATGGCTGCTATATGGCTAAAACCAGCTTCTTTACCAGTGATGGCAACTGGAAACCCATTGAGACTGAAGATGTTACGAATGAGAGTATGTAACAGGAGGTAACAAATATGGGTCCTGAATGAAATTACCATCATGCGTTTAATCCCTGATTCATTTTTTTTGAAGTTATCAGTGCTTCTTACTGCTTCTGTCATTATGTGGCGAAATATTCATATTATCGTGAGGTTGTCTGGCTGACTTACTATGTGATGGAGCTGATTGAGAGAAGTCCTGAAATGGCATTTCGAAAGAATTTATTACAGGGAAGATAGCAAAAAACAGAACCCCGAATTTCCTTCAAGCTGTTCTGTAAAAGATGGTCAGCATGTCAAGGTTTCCCCAGCAATAATATTTTTTGAGCTCCTGTGTTTATCTGTAAGCTCTGCCACTGCGTTTTTCTGCAGATATCAGCATATTCTCCACAAACCTGCTGATTGCTGGCATTAGCCTGTGGTATTCATCTCAAGTGCTCATCAAGCGCCATTTGTCTCCTCTGAGTTTCTGATTTTTTAAAATGCCTTCACCTTCCTCCCATGCTCTTCCTGTAAGACATTTTTCAGTATATTGGACATCACATAACTATTTTGTCTTTTGTTTAGATTTCCTGAAGCTCTCTGGGAAGTCACTTGGTGCTTTGTCATTAAAGGAACTAAAAGAAGAAGAAGGGGCCAGGGGAACAGATGAACAGCTTTTTCCCCTGGGTTTTACAAGTAACGTTTTGATGAAGATCATAAGAAAATGATTTGAGAACTGATAATGAGCAATGGAAATTAAGATCAAATGTGCTTTCCTTATAGCTTGCTAGCTGGAACAAGAAAACAACAGCAAAAGCTAATGAATCAAAAAGAAAGGATAAACAAGTCAAAAATTTCAAAGAAGCAATTGTGGAATAAGTGCTGGGGACAGTGAAAATGGAGTTGGGAGTTTGGGGGCACAGAAGGAAGCTCATCTAGTAAGGTAATCTGCCTTCAGCCCAGTCCTCCCTGTCCCGAAAAGCACAGAGGAGTTCAACTGCTCAGGAGTAGGCTCCTTAACCACCTGTAAACCTACCCTGTGATGTGAAGGTGGGGCATCATTGTGGGCCATGTGCTAAAGTCTCACTTGCTGCTTTCCCTCATCTGCTGTTTCTCATTCTTTTTACCTCTGAGCTGTTTCTCAGTTTGAGAGCTGCCCTTCAGAGCTGGTAGCCAAAAAGAAAGACATTAAAAAGGTCTGAC
Source organism: Solenodon paradoxus (assembly GCA_004363575.1). NCBI lineage: Eukaryota > Metazoa > Chordata > Mammalia > Eulipotyphla > Solenodontidae > Solenodon > Solenodon paradoxus. The sequence continues at coordinate 1,476,488 of RJWH01000003.1, forward strand.
TGCTTAGAGGGGTTCTAGAAAAGCCAGAGTTCTTTTGGGACTCTTTTGGAGTTCTTAGAACTGTGTGGTTCTGATATCCCTGGTTAAACTTGAGTTCCTCAGGAAGTGAGGTTTCTTTCGCATTGCATGTTTCTTTGAGAAAGCAATTTTCATGCCACTTTTCTGTGCAAACAGAATGCCAACAGGGAAGTTGGCATTAAAATGTGGGCATTTTGGTACCATTTGTAATTACTTTAAAACCATTGCATGTCAATTTCCTTTTATTAGCTGATTTGTTTTTCATTAGCACTCTCTGATACTCACAATTTGAAGATAAGATAGAAAACTCTTGAGAAGGCAAGTGACTTGACTGAGATCACACTGCTGAAAACATTTCCAGCTGAGCTGAGAAGCTCTCCAGGAACATCTCCTAGTACTAACACTGCCTCTAAAGAGGCAGGGGCAAAGTAATCATTGACCTGAATATTCCAGATTATTTCAGTTTAAACAATTTACAGTGTTTTTTGGTTTTTGTTCCTTTGTTGTTGTTTGTTTGTCTGCTTTTGGTTAAAACAGAGCAGGCATCAAACATGTGTGCTAACCTTTGATTTGAAGACTTGGATCATGGCAGATATACAGTGTTCCCTCTCTGGGTGTTTTTGAAGGAGTAATGATGGCAGTGTAATATAACTATACAGGAGTAGAGGAAAAGTGTTGCCAGTTAAAATATAAGGTGTTCTGTTAAATTTTAATTTCAGATAAACAATATGTAATTTTTGGTATGAATCTCATACCATATTCAGGGCATGCTTATATAAAAATAAAGGGTATCCTGCACTTTCATTGGATAACAGGGTTGATTTGGCAATCTTAGTGAAAATTGCTAACCTCAAACCTTTTTTACGGTTAACCTGGGGAAACAGTTTTGTCTGGATAGGAAAGGAGTCCATGATAGATACTTGATGCTGCATCAGAAGCCCTGACTCAAACTTTCCTCTTCAGCCAATCCACTTTGCAAAAGTGTGCTGAGAATGGTTACCAATCTGAGAAGAGGTCTGAAGTGCTTGCTAGAGGGTTTGAAAGGATGGCATGAGTCAGGCTTCTGAGATCATACAGCCTCTCCATTGAACAGATACAACTCATGGGATGAAACACAAAACAATTCACTTTTGTCTACCATCATCCCCTCTCAAAAAAGCGTTCAAAGAAGGATGTTCTCCTAGTTGCTTTAAGATATTCTTGGTATTCCTTGATTTGACTGCTTATGGCTAGGAAATAAAATTCATTGAAGGTATTTTATATCATCAGACATAGTGTTATTTCCTAAAATCTAGAAAGTTGATTCCCATATAATAATCAAAACTTCAATTTGAAGTTAAAACCTCTGTGTTTTGCCAGCTGGCCCTTGTATAGGTGAGAAGCTGGGCAGTTAAGTTATGGTCAGCCTTCTGCTCTCAACCTTCTTCTCAGTATCTGATAACTTCTGATACCTTCTGGGTCAAAGAGAGGAGAAACAGGTCAGAGAGATAAGAAAAATGTTTTGTGCTCTTGGAACCAATGACCTGCAAACCTAATCTTTTTTTTTACAAAGTGTTTTTGTGGATTATTTGAGATCCCTATCCAAATCCCACACCATCATCAGACCCCTCCTATCATTAGTCTTTTTGCAGGTGATGTGCTTCTTCTGCTATAGCACTTATTGCCTTGGCAGATCCGGGATTCTAGTAGTATTTTCAGATTCTCTCTGCCAGGATCTCTTTATGCCTCTTGGTGGCCTCACTGAATAGAATCTCAGACAACTCTATTCCAGTTATTTTTCAATCTCTGGTCCATGTGTACAGTTCTTATATCCTTCACCCCGATAAACCTAATCTAGTGGAACAATGACCTCTTTACTCTACTGTACACGCTGCTAAAACATTTCAAACTTCCTACATTATTCAGGTAGTTTTCATAAATTAGGCCAACATATTCTTTAAGTACAAAATGCACTTTTGAAGTTTTTAGAATAGTTTTATTGAAGCGTTTCTCACTAGTCTTAAAGAAAGATGTAAATATGATCTCCCCACCTCTTTTCCTTGAGAGAGAAGGATGGGATTCACCACATACCAGTGCTTATCTTCAAAAAATTTGTTGTCAAAACAAACAAAAAAACAAGCAAAAATACAAAACAAGAACAACTTCCCAAAAATCTTTTAGACTAATAGCATGGAGCATATTCTTTAAGAGATTATAGCCTCACTTTTTGAACTTTCTGTAGAATGAGTTCTGTAGATGTGCATCATTGTTTTATGCCTTTACCACAATTGAGACAAAGAGTTAATTTTTTCACCCCCTATTACCCTGAGAAAATGGGCATCACCATTAAGAAACATACATATTTGGAGTCTGCACTGGGCCAACTTCAAGCAATTGTTGGGGTTCTTGAAGCATTTAGGGATATTTGACCAGGGATAGGTTTTGTGTTCTTGACATTTCCAATAAGCAAGAGTGCTCTGGCCTCATAATTTCTCCTATGAAATGCATGGACTTTTTCTGATGTAGAATGCACATATAATGAACTAAACCACTTAAAAGCCCTTCCTTGAAAGTGCACTGCAAATCACTACAAGAGCCTGAAGGGCTAAGAGAGTCATTTCCAGTCATGGCTTTCAAGAGCAATTATAATTGAAATTAGCTCTCAGAGCTTTCTGGATTTACCAAATAATATGTGTTATAAATGACTTTCTATGAAAAAAGTTGACCAAGCCCAGCACATTTTAATCAGTCAATACATGTCTAAGGAATGACCATGGACTCCTGAATACATTCTCCAGTAGGCTGCCGAGTGCTATGACTTTAAACCCATGAACACATGGAATGACCTATGTCATCAACGCATACTCACTGGCTCCAGTGGAGGCTGTGAAACAAAAGCATTAGAACACCCACCTTCTTGCATGAGAAGGGATTCTGATCAGTCTCTTCCTGTTCATGTCTGTGCTCAGTCAGTGCCATGGAGGAGCGACACTGTGAAAAAGCACTGCCAGCTCATTCTCTGTAGAGCTGACCTAATCACAACTCAACATGATGACAGCAACATCTAGGCAATCATGATCAGCTTTTCTCATTCTTTTTAATTTGGATTATTTCAGAATTGATTAAAGAGTAAGGGTTAATATCAGAAAGTTCCTGGTCTACACACCATGGCTCCTCAGCTTTCTTGCCATGAAACCTCAGGTTTCATTTTTCCCAACAAAGAATTAGAATAGTAGTAGTTCTTATTTCACAGGTGTTTTAAAGTCTTGAGTAAAGTAATGTCTGTAGATAGCTCAGGAAAAATGCTTACTACATTCTGAATACTTTTTCTATTTTACTTAAAAAAAAGTGATTACACTGGCAAAGCTCATCTTCCATTGTGAGTGACTTATAACCCTTTCTATGATAGTGTGCTGAATGCTCATAAAGCACCTTCACAGACATCACCAATTACCACTGTTTAAGCGTTAGTATATTTCCTTTAATTTCAATTTCTATTTGTATATATGAATAATTTTTAAGAAATGGAATTATACTGAATTTGTAGCTATGTACCCTACTTTGTCATGTAACAGAATTTCAGAATTCCTCACATCATCAAATACTTTTCAAAACAAGTTTTTAATGACTGAATTTTTATTCCTATGAATGAAACCACTTTTCTCATTGAAGATTTAGATTAAGTATATCTTTCTAATATATCATAAACCATGCTACAAGGAGCAAGTATAAATTATTAATTGACTAGATTCCTAATATTTTCTTAGAACATACCTAATAGAGATAAGGTAATTTTTAAGGCTCTTGCTAAATTGCTAAATTACTTTCTGCAAAGTTTGTTCCAGTGCTATGATTGCTTATAAGGCTTCTTAAATTTATTTTCCTAATAAATTGCGAGGTCCATTCTTTAAAATTGTCATAAAATACACATCAAGTTTAACATCTTACTAATTTTTAGAGTATAATTCTATAGTGTTAAGTATATTCACACTGCTGTGCAGTAGATCACCAGAAATTTATCATCTTGCAAAACTTACTCTATACCCCTCAGACAACAACTCTTTCCAATCCTCAGGCAAGCACCATTGTACTTTCTGTCTCTAAGAATCTGATAATGCTAGGTATCTCATTAAGTGGAATTATACAGTATATGTCTTTTTTTTTGATAGAATTCTTTACCTGTTAATCCCTACCAAGAAGAAATACAGTCTCAAGATAGTCTGAGCAAACTGGAGACATTTATTTATGTTGAACCAAGTAGAAATACTTGCTAAAAATAATATAAAAAATAAAATTAAGAACACAGAAGATGGGATAAATAGATTACTATCACTGAAAAATAAGTTATAGTCTGGGAAACTGACTTCCAAACTGCTTCAGGTTGAATCAGGAAAGAATAAAAAGACAAGATACCAAAGCAAAGTTAAGAGATATGGAAGATGGAGACAATAGAACCAGAGTGATGTAAGATTTGTTAAAAAAACACCAGAAACAATGAAGGTCATGGAAAAATGTTTTGGAAAAAAAATCAAACAAAAAAAATTTAAGAAACTATCAGAGGTCACTGTAACATAATGGGGAAATTATTTTTTTATTGACATTATCATCTACAAAAAAAAAAATGACACTACTTCCTAGTACCACATGTGGATGTGAAACTTGGGTGGATTAAAGGATTAGTATGAAAAATAAAACTATGAATTTAGAGGGACAAATGTGTGTTTGTGAGTATCTTCATGACTTAGAGGTGAAGAAGGGTATGATAAAAATACAAAAACATAAACAAAAGGTTAAACATTAATTAACTTTCTTACATTAAAATTAAGAGTTAATGCTCAATAAAAGAGAAAATAGGAAAAAATGAGCAAAGAGCTAATGGTTTGATAATCAAACCCAGAGTATCACAGAAAAAAAATAGCAATGGATTATTTCTTTATGCTCAAAAATTAGAAAGTTGAGTTATGCCTAAAGTTTGTGGGGTTATCGGCTGCAGCCACAGAAATCTCCAAATGTTGTCATTGTGAATGAGGATTTGAGTAGCTATTCTGGAGACCAAACTAAAATCCTGGGATTCATCAGAGAGATTCTTATACAGATATACAAGGAGCACACATAAGAGTATTTTTTTTTTTTTTTTATATATCTTGATGGGAAGTGAGAGCCAATCTAAGTGTCTGTCACTGGAGAAATGTCTAAGTCAGATTTCACATATGGAATTCCATGGAGCAATGAGAAAAAAGGTCTAAATTTCTACCCAGCACCATGGATAGGACTTTAAAACATTACACTAAGCAAATAACTAATAATAAATAAGCAAATGAAGCAGTTTCTTTGTTTATTTGGACTGCTATAGAAAAATGCCATAGTTTTGTTTTTCACAGACTGGAGGCTGGGAAGCCTGAGATCAAAGCATGGGCAGATTTGGTGTCTGGCGAGGAATTTCAGCTGGTTTATAGACAGAGCCTTCTAGCTGTAGCCTCACATAGTGTAAGGGACAAGGGATCTCTCTGGAGCCTCTTTTATGAGGGTGCTAATCACATTAAAGTGCGGTCCACCTTCATGACTTCATCACACCCTAAAGGTTCTACCTCAAATTACCATCACATTGAGGATAAGGTCTCAACATTAGAAAGTTTGGGGGTCTGAAACATTCAGACCATAGCAAAAGGAAAATAAGATTTAATGGAACATTTGCATATATTATAATTAATTAACTTAATAAAATAAAATATTTTCCAAAAAATCATCCAAATATATGATGATATAAAATATCAGAATGTTTGCCTGTGGAGTGAGTGTAGGAAACAGGATAAGATAAGAGGGAATTAAATGATGAATTCATCTGAAGTTCTCTCTCACAGAGCATAGGGAGCCAGGGAATCAGAAGTCTGGGTGACTCAACCTCTACATCAATAGACAACATGGAGACTAATACTGTGACAGTCTATTTTCTACAGAGCCTGTGCTAAGAACTTTATATCCAGCAATTCATTTACGTTTGATGTCAGCTGCAGAAGACATTTCCCAAATGACAAAAGAATGGTTCATAGAGAGGAAGCAGTGTGTGGTGTGTGTGTGTGTGTGTGTGTGTGTGGTGGGGGGGGATCTAATTACATATATGGATAGCACAGCACCTCTTCAAGTGCCCCTGTTTTGACCTTGAAATTCCTTCACAGGGATGGCAGCTCTGATTGAGGAAGACGGCATGCACACAGAGAGATGCATTTTTGCGCCACCACAGTCCCACAGCTACAGCACTGTTTGGCCATCACACTTCCCATGGACTGTACTGGGCCCTATCTCACCACAGACCTCAGACTCAGGGGCAAAGGTGGATCAGCCATGCAGCCTCAGACAATGACTTCCTGCAATCTTTTCGAAAGATGCCAGATGCCTCCTCTTATATGTGATACAAATAAGCTGATATGACATGAAATATTTAAAACGGAGACATGCTAATCCATGCTCCAAATACAGAAAATCTGCTCTCAAAAAACTGAAAGAAATCCACCCACAAAGGAGCCAAGAAATACCCATTTAGATGAAAGGAAAATACTGATGCAATGCCAGTTTTCATTTAAGAAAACAGACCACCTCTTGGAGGGTGAAATGTTCATGCCCTCAAGTACTACTACTACAAAGTCAGCATGGACCTGGAGCATGTGGTCTTAATAAATCTTATGCCATATTCCTTAGATAGGGTTACTAGAAGTGCCTCTTGTGAGCCCAGGACTATTCCAAGTAATTACAGGGAAAAACAATAATGCCTGCCTTTGTTATGAGGGTGGTTTACAATTAGTAGTAAGTGCCATTGTGCCAGTATGTGCGGCGGGGGACCAGGCACTAGAGAATTTGAGATATAAATCAAATTTTGCAAGCGGAAGAGAAAATGGCAATTCCTCCAGTTATCAGTCTTTCTCCTTAATAACACGGGTAAACCTCAGAGCCTCATCTGCAGAAACGGAAGATTAAGCCAGCGTGCCTTATCAATCTGCCATGAGATACTCAAGGTGTTAGAACTAAGTCCTACAGGGTCACAGCATGAAATACGGATAATGTGCAAAGACAACCCAAGCATCAATATTCTAAAAAGCAACTGGATAATTGCTTCATATCACATCTAACACACAATGATAAAGAATGTCAGAGTAATTACTCCAGGATACCAGGGACCACCGCACTGCAATTATCACTGCGGCCTGGGATGGTGGGTGTACGCATGCGTCACTCTCACTGCTGCTGTATTACCTCCTTGCAATATGTCACTCAGATTTCTAGATTTAACTCCAGGGAGCACAAGGGTTTCCTTCTGAACCACAGAGACTGAAGTAGATTGATTTAATATTCGTTTCTTACTGGTAAGTGCTCAAATCCATTTGATGAAGGCTGACGAGAAAGAGAAACTTTGAAAAATGAACACAGGCTTGTAAGTATCTTCGGATATTTTCATCATTCTCCCAGTGTATTTTATTCTGGAGATTTCAAATAATGAAGACAATTGAGACAGTGGTTCTAAATAAAAAATGTTTTCAGGTTTTCTATGAACTAAAGAAATAAGGGAATCTGGGTATCTTCATTTACTTCATTCTTACTTCATGCTCTCCCTTTCACAATTTTCTGGGAGAGGCTCACACTATAGTTAGTACTCACTACTTAGAGCATCTGCAAGAGTTAGGCAGCAAAAAGTAAAACAAGGGAAGGGAATTGAATTTTTTTATGGCTATAAGCTTTGACTTAACATCTCTGGGCCATCTGAAAAGTTGGGGGAAAACATGATCAGAGCTTGTGGCTAAAGATGTGCCATGTGTTATAGGTTTTTGTGTCTATTTTCAGACAAGGGCCAACTCTGCCCTTCTATTTTTCAATGTCAGCAGAAATATGCAACTCCTTGAAATGCACATTTTTATCTGAAATTGACTACAGCTGGCTGTAAATAAAACTGCTGACCCGTATCAGCAAATCTCGATTCTTCATAGTAAGAGTGATTACTTATTGAGCACTTACTGTGTACCAGACATTGAATTATGCTATGTATGTTCATGCATATTATCTCACTTAATTCCTAGCCACTGTGGGAAGTTTTATTATTGGCCCCATTTTATATATAAGAACACATAAACATTGGAAGGTTAGTTACTGAGCAGTTTCACAGTTACTGGCAATGCCACTATTCAAAGCTCAACTATCAGACTTGAGAGACCTGGAAAGAGATCCTGATGGTAGAGCGCCCACAGTGACAGCTATAATGAGTTAATTATAATGTGATAATTAACAGCCAAGTGCCAAAATTTGCCTGTATTTACTACTGTTCTATACCTTTTATAACTCATAACTAGTTGAAAAGTGCTGCATCAAATCCACTCTGGTTTACATGTGCAATTCAAGACATCACTAAGAAAAAAAAGAAAAGAGGGAGAAAGTAAGGTTACACAGTGCCTACAGACAAATAGAAGCTTAGTTTAATTTCCTGTCATACAGATAATTAGGCACCAAATAGACCCCTAAGGTAATTAAAAGCATAATAAACCTAATGAAACAAGGGCTGCATCCTGCTTAAAAAGGAAAAAATAGAAGTCATAAATCAGTAGCAAATCATGAATTTCCTCAACAGGTGGATTGCATTTGTTTTTCTGTTTTTGTTTTTTTCAACAGAGACATACTGACATTCTTCAGAATCAGGAGCTGAGCTCCAAGTCAGTTGTGATTGGCCAGGTGTCCCTGAGAGGAACAATCAATCTACTCTCCCCTCCTCCTGGGAGAGGGTTTGTGACAGCCCCCTGAAGGCTGAGGAACTGAAGTGTCATGTCAGGTTTCTGACATCTTTGTGCAGCATTTGTTACCTAAGGAGCAAAGGGAGTGTCTGAGGCTCCTGAGTACTTGGAAAGTCAGGCTCCCCAAGGGAGATGGGCCTCTTTGTCCATCCACACTTCTTGAAGTTGGGGAGAAGGCCCAGGATCTCACATACTTTCTCTGGGTATGCTCAGACCTGGTCATACCTTGTCCCACCTGGTGACAGCATATCGCTCTAAGGCCTGGTGATAAACTCCATCAAGAAGGACTCAGAGCCTCCTAGCTACTAAGTTAGATCATTCAGAGCATCCATTCTCTGATAGCTTGATGATCTGAACTGGAAAATAAGTTCTTGTAAGAGAAAATAGCTGTAAATCTTTATTTTTCAAATATTTTGTGATATAAGTCACTTATTAAAAACTCCTGTTGACTATCCTACAAAGGAAGGATTTGAATAAAATAAAGGTAATGAATACTAAATTCACTTATGAGCAATACAATGGCCAAAATAATACTTAATGGGGTCTAAGGTTTAGTGTAGAGAGTAAGTCCCAGATCAGAAGTCAGAAGACTGGAGTTCAAATTCTGTTGTGCTACTCACAGCTGTGCAAATATAAGAAAAATACCTAATCTCTCCATGTCAGTTTTCTTCAGTAAAATTAAGATAAGAAATATTGCCTAACTGATTATTTAGGTTTTTTGTTGTTGTTTCATTTTAAGATCAAACAAGTCAACATCTGTGCTTAGTTTGGTGTCTGACATGTAGTGAATTCTCAATAAACACTAATTGTAGGTGAATCTGACGTAAGTCTCAAAATAATAATGTGAATAGAACAGGTGACCACAGCTCCATCTTGGAGAATCTATTCCATCCCTTTACCAGGAATTAGATGTCAACTTTGTAGTACACTAAATATTTGTATGTACTAGAGGAGACTGTCTACTGGGTCAGTTGATAATATAATACCACAATGTTTCAATTATTATGGTCTTATAGTATATTTAAATATTTATTGATATTGACATGAGTCCTTTCTAATTCCTTTTGTAGACATTTTCTGGCTAACTTGGTTGGTTTATCTTTTCATGTGCATTCTCAAAACCTTTTATAAGTTTATATTGCTATTTTATTCAATGTGAACATTCAATATGTAGATCTTACAAATTTGTAAAATAAAGTTTATTTTTTAGTGTGTCAATTATATTTTTTTAAATGGCACTTTTGGGCATGATAAATTTTCCTTGTTTATTGTTTGTACACAGTAAGCCTAATTATATTTTCATGTAAAATGTTGCATATCGCCATGCGACTGGAGAATAATTTTGTTATTTTAGTTTATTCTTTTGGGCTCAAGGTATGCAATAATATGGTAAATTACAGTAGATAAAGAGAACATCTTTGTCCTATTCCTGCCTTGGGAATGTCCCCAGTGTTGCCCTATTAAACACAGTGCTGGCTTTTATGTTGAGACCAGTATATATTATCATAGTAAAGAAAAATCCATTTACTGCTTTATAGAGTTTGACTTTTGAGTCATGTAAATATATTACCCAATCAAAATCAATAGATACAATTAAAAAAATCGATTCATACTTTATCCAAGTGACAACTGCCTGGCTCTCATTTCATGGGCAAATCGTGAAGGCCAACTTATAGGAGCGATTCTCAGTGAGATCCCTGGACCAGCAGCATGAGCCTCATCTGGGAACTTACTGGAAGTGCTAGAATATTCTAAGACCCCATTCCAGATTTGTTGTAGTTGCATCTTTGTGGGGTGGAATGTCCCAACAATCTGTGATTTATCAATCCCTTCAGGGGATTCTGGTGCCTGTTAAGATCTGGAATACACTGCTTTAGCCAGATTAATAAATCAGGTAGCTATGAAACAAGGCATTCTAGGGTCATTATTAGGGAAGAGTCATAGCTGGTAATCAATTTATAAGCATATGGGGTCACAGCTGGAGAATGACTAGGGGAAATCAAAGCTTTCATTTGCCCCAAACTTTGCCCTTCCCTAATCTGAGATACTCTCCCCATATGTTTAGTTGTTTCTGGAATTTCGATTTCATAATACTCCTTTTGGCTGAATAATAAAGGCTAGAGATTGCATCACTAGGAGGTTTCCTGAAGTTGTGGAAGAGCCCTAAGGTCCAAGGGTACAGTCAATGGCAGCTGAAAATCAGCTGGGACATACAGAGAGCTGAAGGGGCACAAGCAGGTCACAGATTATCTTTGTACCCCCAAACCCCTGAAGTTACACTGACAGTGTGGCCTTCTCTGCTGGCATATCAGCATTGCTATGTATATCAGATTAGCAAACTCCATCTTGGAACATCCAGCACATCTAGTACAAAGTACAAAGTAGCTGTTATTCTTCTCAGCTGAGCAGTGGAATTGTGAATGCTGTGTTCAGAGGCTCTGACAGGGCAATCAGGAAGAGAGGTGGCATTAGAAGGGAAAATACTGAACCCAGGAAATTGGGGTGAGGAAGCAGATGCATCACAATTTTACAGCACCCAGACCCATGGCTCCTGGGGGTCCCACTGGGAACTACAGAGGCAGTAGGGAGGGAGAACGCAGAACAGTGGCCACTGTCCCAAGGATGAGCATACCTCACTCTCCCCAGTGCACTCTATGAGTCAGTGGACATCAAGAACTGTGTCAGATGTGACCCAGCTAATTATTAATGGCTGAGAAGGAATTGGAAAAAAAAAACCACACACACACATACACACACACAATAATAGACTAATAGAAGCCCTTCACCTATTCGACTGCCCATTTTTATTTACTTAGGAATTTTTTTAGCATTTGATTTTTCTTCAGTCTCATCCTTTACTGCAATGTTAGAGAAATCATTGGTTGGAGATTATATTTAATTTCTAAAACAGCTGAAAATAAATGTATAGTAGTTTTTGAAGACTATTTGGCAATACCTCAAATACCCTGAGTGGTAAGTGAGTTATATTTTTGTACAAACTTCTTAACAACTTGCTTTCTTTCTATTACTCCAAAAAGTTGGAGGTTCTCAGATTTTAGCTTGAGTAAGAAGAGACTGTGAAACATTTTAAATATGCACATGTACCCAATGCTCATTCCTGGAAACTCTGAATTACAAAGCGCCCCCAAGAAAATCCAGGTAGACTGAATCTTCAACCAGTGTCCCAGGTAAATGTAAAGTTGCCTCAGGGCACTTAGATGAACACTTCTAAGGAGCATAGTCTTTCGAGTAGTTTGAGAGAATCTTTGAGGTACTATCCAGACAGAAAATTGTTCCTGACCTTTAAAAATTAATTAGTTGCTTAAAAATCAGAGCAGCTGAGGAAATGTCTTCCACAGCAGCAGAGAAGAATGATGACAAAATGCTTAAAGCATGAAGACCATAAATCTACTTTGGTACCTTTCTGTAATTGGAAGGGGCACATACATTTAAGACGTTTTGGAATGGGACTGATATGAATCGGTAGACTACACTTTCTTTTCCTTTTCCCTCTCTCTTCCAGAAATGACATGTTTTTCCTTAATTTCCCATCAGTTCTGTTACTGTAACTTCTAAGGTGAATTTTCTAAGATTGCAGGAGAAGTCAGTGGAAGGTGAGGCTGCTTGCAGCAGTCAGAACTGCAAGAGATATTTTCTGCTGGGTAACAAACATCTCAGCCTTGACAGAACTTGATTACAATAGTTTAGCACTAAGAACAATGTCAGAACAGATCTTTTTCCTGAGAATGTAAAGAGGTGAAGAGACTTCAACTACAGTTTGCAAACACTGGTTCTGTACTAGGGTTTTCAGAATACATCATGTCTCCATCTCTTCTCCATACTGCATCAGGGTACAACGACTACTACCTCGATAAACAGAAAGCGAATGGCTTCTTCTATTTACAATATATTATTTTGTTCCCCATGATATTTAAATAGGAAGTGCTGAGTACCAGGGGTGCTGAGGATTGCATAGGAGCTTTGGAATCACCTAATTCAACTATATGAATAATTGTACACCACTTGTCAGGAACATATGATTTTGTATATGCTTATATAATCTGTATTTTAAAGCAGGCGCTCTCATTTATGTATATATACCCAAATTGATTTTGTTGTTCTATTGCAAAATCAAGGAAAATGTCAAGAGGGCAAAGCATATGTATATCAGGCATTCATGACAGGTCTCTCATGGTCTATCAGAGTGTATTCACAGACTAAGCACTTGGTTAATTTTTAACTTATTACTTGACTTGATTAATTAAACAAATCAAGGTAAGGAAAAGCAAGATAGTAAATCAGTGACAAACCATGATGTCAGCTCAAATCAAGGATTTATTTTCTATTGAAAAAGAAGAAAAAAAAGTCTGAAACATTCAATTTTAGTTAATTCATCCACTAAGTATTTGTTGAGCAGCTAGATGCTTGGTTAGGTTGGTGAAATTTCAAACACTGTCTCTGACTCTAGTTAAGGGGATATTTGACATATATGTGAACAAATGAAAAATATCTTAGAGTGACAAATGCTGTGAAATAAACTAAACTTTATAATAGACTAAGAGGAAAGAGAAGAGAGGGGACTAGTCTTTCTATTGCAGAGGTGACATGTGACTGAGAACTTAGATCTTAGGTAGAAGTTGGTCATGCACAAAGCTGATGGTAGGGAATTGTGCATAGTCCGGGAGAGTTAAAAGTTATGTATGAAGTGACCTGATTATAGGGATATGTGAACAAATGATAAATTACAGCCTAAATGGGTCCCATTTCTTGCTTTTATAAATAATGTGCTATTGGAACAGAACCCCCCTAATTAACTTATTTACTCATTTTCTATGGATGCTTTCTGCCATAATAGTACTTGAGTAGTTGCAACAAAGACTGGCTGATTCACAGGTCTAAAATATTTACCACCTGATCCTTTACAGAAAGGTTGTGGATCCATAGTATAAAACCTGATATGTCATGGCAGGAAGTTTGGGGTGTATTTAGTATTTAAAAATTTTTAAGCAGGCTTACAATAACATCCACATGATTCTAAAGTCCCACGAACAATATGTGACAAAGGGATTAGAGTCACAAGTGAGGAAGCAGGGTGACAAGTTTAAAGTCTCTTGTACTACTGTAGAAAAAGATAGTGACTGAAGTTATAATTGCAACACTGGGGATAATAAAAAGTGGTTGGATTATGAGTATATCTTTGAGATTGCTTTTTAATAATGATTTATAGGATTGAGTTTATAAGAACACTTAGAAGACTGAATTTATAAAATGACGTAGTACTTTATATGGTATGTGCAAGCTAATGAGAAGGTGGCAGGAGGGGTGGGTTAAGGTGGGGAAAGAGAAGCACTATTTTCAACATATCAAGTTTGAGATGCCTATTAAATATCTCTGTGGAATGTATCATAAGCAGTTAGCTACTTGACTCTGAACCTAGGAGAGAGATTAGGGCTAAAGATACAAATTTGGGAAACATCAGAATATAGATGCAATGAAAATCTAAGGACAGGGGGTCCAGTGTGAAGCCTCAGGGTACTCCAACATTTAAATACCAGGCAGATGATGCAGAGCCACAAATAAAATGAAAACCAGGGACCAAAATTTGGTAGCAAATTCTTATTATTTCAGTCTTATTATTTCAGACATTCATTTGTTTAGTTTTCCTATGTTTCATGTATGCTATTTTTTGTTCTGAGAGGCTCAGTGGAGACAATTAAAAGTGGTTGAGTTGCATAAATATTTTGGAGATTGAGTCTATAAGAAAACTTTTAAGGCAGAATTTATAAAATGACTCCAATGTTTTGGGCCTGAAGAAATGGTAGATAAAGGTGCCATTTATAGGAATACTGATGAATTTGGAAGCTCAGTGAAGGTGGCAGAAGAGAAAAAGGAGATGAAGACATGTAGATAACCAGTATAGCTAATAGTCTAAGGATTTTTTTTTTTCTTCTCTAAGTGAGGCCAATGAGGGTTTTAAATTTTTAAGGTCAGAACTGCTATGGAATGCCCATAGACAAATAAAGCCAAACACTGATGATATTGGAAGATGAGATGGGATAGAGAGGTTGATGGGTATTAAACAGTCAGAACGGATGGAATCCAGAGCATAAGGGAGGGACTTGGCTTTTAGCAGAACCAGGGGCACTGCTCCTGACCGCCAGAGACAGAGTGTATGAATTCAGGTAGAGTATGCTTGGGGGATATCGTGATGGGAAAATAAGGTGATTATTTTACTTTATTTTCAAAATTGGAAAAAACAAAACAAAACAACAACTCATGGACACAGAGCCTCCAAACAATTTAAATTGCAAAATTATTACCCATCACATTACCAGAAACACACTCTTGATTCCGAATGATGACAGCAATCAATATTCACAGTGCAAAGCTATAATACTTTATCTTTTCAACTTGGAGAATAAAGAAATAGGACTCTCACATTCCGGAAGTGATGCACGTACCCATAATTATCACCATAAATTTGCTGAGTACTAAAAATAATTCTGTATTTTCCTGTAGGATTTGCAAGCTAATAATAAGCAATTTCCAGCTGTGTGCTGTGACAGCAAAAATAGAGGTCTAACATCCTTATAATTCTATTTTCCATATCTGTATTCACATTAGAAAATACTGATTAAGACCCATCTGCTTAAACTATTTTTTCATTGTAAAATCTCTGTAGTAGGTGACTTCTAAAATCTGACTATATTGTGGATATTGGATTTCAAAATGAGGCAAACATTTTTTACCTTTGAGGGCTTTTAAATACATGTATATGATTGTGAAACAAAAAGACTAACAACAGTGAGAACTGAAATTTTTCTTCAGAGCATATTCTGCAAACACATCCTGAGGATTCCCCTCAACTTGGCCGCTGAATCTGCAGCAAACAGCAGGCTTCACCATATGAAACGCTGGGCCTAGTTGGAGAACAACTAAATTAAGCATCCATTTCTTGGGCCTATTTTCTCAAACTTCAAATGTTCTGAGCATTTGAAATGTCACCACCCGAAGACAGGAGGTAACTCTTTGGTGGTGAATTCAATGTTACTTATTGGAGGTATGTGAGAAAAGAGTTACTCCTTAGACAACTTGTAACTTTAATTTGCTCTTCAAATTGTTGGATAGGGCTTCTCAGCTTTCCATAACTCATTTCAAAGCCCACAGCTGCTGGCCTGGCTCTTGCCTAGGCAGTCAGGATGAGTCTGCTGGTATTCCAATAGCATCCCCAAGGAAACCCAGAAAAAGCAAGATAAAGTTATGCTTCCAAATTGAATATGGAAAGTCCTTTCAAAAACATAAAGTTGAGTTTACTAAAAACCATTTGTAAATATCTTTGATGTTCAATTTTAATCAACACTATTTTCAATTAAATTTCCTAAAATTTAATAGGAAAGCAATAATTCAAGTTGTCAGCAAATACTGAAACTACAGAGCTCTGACTAGCTGTCTATCTCTCTATGTATCTATCTACAAACCTAATCTATCATTTTATTAAATTATTAAATGCTTTATTACCAGGAATATGATTGCTATTTTGTTTGTTCATATTTGCTTTATTTTTAACTTTACACTGAAATATGAAGTACATAGAGGAAGGTGAATTTTCAAATATGTACTGCTCAATGACTTTTCTAAAAGTGAACATACCTGTGTAACAGGCACAGATAAAGCATATCAACATTCCAGAAGCCCCTCGTGTCCCCTTCTAGTCACAGCCTCCTGAAGATGACCTCCATCTTTACTTCCAATGGCATCAGCTCATTTTCCTGTTGCTATACTGCACATAAATGGGATCACCCTGTGTGTAGTCTTTGATATCTGGTATTTCATTTGGTCTTTTAAATGTAACTGGAAGCTACTATAATTTATTGAGCTCTCAGTTTACTATGTGCCAGGCATAGCATCTATGCAAAGCCTTTTACCGCATCATTATCACATTTAATCCTCACAATCACCTCATGATTAGCCACTATTATTATCTCCTTTGAGCAGGTGAAGAAATTTCAAGCCTAAGGTTATTAATATAGTAAGTCACCCAGCAGTAAATGCTGTAGGCAGTATTCATGCTTTGTTTATCTGGCTCCAAGGTACAAGTGTTTCCCAGATTGGCTTTCAAGAATGTATGCAAGACCAAATGCTCTTGAATCACCAAAGCCTATTAGGATCTGAGAGTTCAGGAAATACTGTCACTCAGACACAGTGCCTTGTATTTTTAACTGTGATCATGCACCCATGTTTCATGCTAACTTGAACCTTGCATGTTCATATGAACGGTGACTACTTTTCTAGCAATTATTGTCAGCTAACTAACTGCAAAGTGGTGATTTCTCATTCATATGTGTTATATGGAAAAAAACACGCAAATAAATAAAATTAAACCAAACAAAAATAGATCTGTAGAGTAAAATCACATTAACGATTATAAGAAGGGAAGGGAAGAGAGGTGAGCAATTTAGATACAGGGCATCAGCTGTATGGTGAAGGAAGAACTAGAATGGGGATAGTGAACTTAATATATTATATATAGAATCTAATTTATATATAATGTTATGATGCAATATTGCTTCAATAAAACTAATTATAAAAATAAAGAATATAGCTAGTGGTTCAAGCATTTTTAATTCTATAAGCTGGAAGGAGAAGACACTTGCCTAAAGAGACAGATGCTGTGTGTTTCATTGCTTCACCCACCAAGTAGCTACTAATATCTAAAGATAGCTATGAACTTATATTCAATAATAATTTAAATGTTATTTTTATTCACTGCAGCTGACTCAACATGAATAGTTAAAGGGAAATGATAAAAAAAATATTAGTAATTCATTCTATGAGATTTAAATAGCCATAAGGAAAAAAAAAAAAAAAAAATGAGGGGAGGCTTAAATGTACTGTCATGGAAAGGTATTGTAGGGCATAAGCTAATTTATGAATATATGTGCTTATATGTGTGTCAGGAAATCTGTAGGAGAACACATACCCATAGACATGTACCTATACACATAAAGAAGACATAAAGGAACTAGTTAAAAAGGATGTATATCAAAGATGTTATGAATAGTTGTTTTTCTAACTATTTGTACCCAAAAGAGAGCTAATAAGGAAACTTATACAGGCAGAATGTTTAATAATAGAAAATAATATAAAAGCTTTTTAAATGTGATTATAGTGTTTGTAAAACGTATTTTAGAAGTACGAACAGACTGAAATTATGGTTATATCATATGTGTGTATGATTTATTTGAAGATAATGCAGTATGAGACAGGTTGGAAGAAATAGAGATGAATTGGGTGTGTTTTGATGACTGCTATTACAATGATGGGTGCATTGGGTTCACAATTTTCTATGTTCTTTTTTTGAAATTTTCCATTATAAGAAATTAAAAAAGAACAAGATCAGAAGTTTCTGGGGATATAAAAGTGACATATTTTCAATATTCTTTTATTTGATTATATTATCTTGCATTTCTCTGTAGAATATATTTACATTTATAATACGACACATTAAAAAGATTAAGAAAATTGTCAATAAAGCACATTTTGCAACTAAAACTCACCTTTTTTATATAGGCAAATGTGTTGTTTCCCTTCAAAAATTAAAAGTCAAAACACTACTGAAGTCACAGGAACAGTTTGCACATAACAATTTAAGCCAGTCCACTTCTTTCCAAAATACCACTTTTTTCACTGTTATCACGATTCCTACAATGTGGTAAAGAAATTCCCATTCAAAAGGTAACTTGGAGAAATTATTGAAATGAATCAGTTAGGGAAAACCATTACCTTAGAGTGAATTAGAATCCTGGAAACTTAAAAGGTTATGTTACTTTTCAGGATATACCTATCAGTTGGTCCCAATTCAGTGCTGGGTATTTCTTTTCCACATCATCTTGGGATATGTTATAATTACAGTGGGAGATTCAAAGAGATCTTCAACCACTGGCTGATCACCCAACCTCTAGGAGGAAAAACCACATCTTGTGTAGAAAACAATGTTAGTCAGTCTGGTGGAACACTAATTTCTGACCACCAGAAAAAAGGATTAGACAGACTTTTCTTAATTTTCCAGTGAAGGAAAGAATGAAATGATCTTAATATAATGGAGATATAATGATAAGAGAGGAGGAAGTAGAAAATTTGCAGCTAAGAAATTAAGAGTGAAAATAATTTCCTCATTATTGTCTTGAAACTCAAACTAATAATCCCATTAGGTGTAGTCAGAACTGAGGGCTGGAGGAAACTGTGATTACAAAGGAGCAACAGGAGGGGGTTTGAAAGGGGAATGGTAGTGATAGAATTATTCAGAATCCAACTTGAGGAGGTGGTTAAACTAATCTACTGCCAAAGTCAAAATTAATGTAACTATGCATCCATGCCCTCCAAAAAAGAAAGAAAAGAAAAAAAAGTGAATCTAAATCATAATGCTTAAAAAAATAATTAACTCCCCAAATATTCTGAACATGTTCGTTATACTGCATGGCATGTGTTCAATAATGTGTGAATCAAAGAATGAATGAAACCATGAGTGAAACAAATTATTTCAAACATGACAATAGAGTAAATAATTGAAACTTCTTTTTAAAAATACACTAAACTTGAGAAGGTAAAACCATTTATGTCTCAAGAAGTATGCATAGTGGTTATTTGGGAGAAGCAGGGTCATGACTGGAAGGGAATCTATAGGCTTGAGGGGGTAAGATAGTCATTGTTCTGAGTGCAAATTATACAGATGAGCTTAGTTTGTGAAAATTCCTCTAGGTGCACATTTATGATCTGTGCTCTTTTCTCAATGTATATTATGCTTCTGTAAAATGTTTTAAAAACAAACATTTTCAACATCTATGCTGTCTTTAAAAATCATGTTACAATTGCTGTTTATAATTCAGTTGTAGGTCAAAACTGCTTCTCCCAATGAGCCAGTATGTTTCCTTTCCACCCTGCAACTCCACATGAGCTAATGGGAATTTAATAATCATTTCTCCTTTCTGGTTACCTTCGGGTCTCCTTTTTGATTTCCAGAGGACTCTAAGATCTTCTCAGGTCTAGGACCTCATTTATTCTTCAGGTATATTTTTACTTCCCCCTATCCGTGACTTAATTTTCTAGTTCTATTTTAACAGTGTTATTATATATATATATATTCCTATGCCAAACAAATATATTTTGGGAGTAGACTGAGTCAAAATAAATATTTAAGAGCTTTATGAGCAGACCTTGAATAAGAAAACAAAACAAAAATGAGTATGTTAAAATGAAATGCTATTGATTATGTATACCTCAATGCCACATAGGCTGGATTATCCACTAAAAGGGAGATAAAAGGGAGAGCAGCTACTTATATGTTCTACATGAAAATAGGGAATAGTATAGTTAACTTTGCGGTTATAGTCAATCAAGTTGAAAAGCATGTTATAGTTGCCTAACTATAAAAAGAGAGAAAGTTAAAAAGAAAATCCCTAGACATAAGAGACACAATTCATACCTTAGACTTTGGCACTCAGTGATAAAATAAATGACAGCTGAGTCTAATTTCATACATGAGCTTAGTTAAATTAGAAGAAAATGAGTGACTAGCAATAGAATCTAAAACAAATGCAGCCACTTGCTCATGCCCAATAACTGAATTTTCCAGTTATGAAATGTATTCCCTTTTCAGATTTTAAGCACTCTGAGAATGGGTTCTTGTAGGTTGAATCTATTCCTCTAGACAATGAATATACAGTTTTCCTTTTTGGAAGAAACTCCAAAAGTTTTAGGACTGATGGAATAAAGTCCAAGCCCTTTATGGTTTGGGTTATTCTGAAGCTGAAATGTGAGACCTTTAGCCAGGAGACTCTGTAAGGGTTTCCAGAGCTACAAAACCTCTATGACATTCCTGTCCTTTCATGGCACATTACAGTTTGTTTCTTCAACTCAGTCTGAAGAAGCCACATTCAGAGCTTGTCTGTGTTTTTCAAGTAATGATTAAGAATCTTAAGCTTCATATTCGTGTAAGATATACCTAAAACAATGCAAGGTGAAGTTATATTAGGTTGACTTTTCCATGAAAGTATATTTTACGTGAATCTAACAAACCATGCTGAATTCTGGTGAACCAACAAAATGAGAGAAATGAATATTTACCAGGATATAGATCTTTATTCTTCTCATTATTTTAAGAACAATTTACTATTTAGCAGGGCTTTGTGATGTTAAAGACATCATCATGAAATGCCAAGATGTAGCCTTAGCCCAGAGTGGATGCTACCTGGTATCTACAAATGCTTTAAATTTTATTAAATTGAATATGACTTCATTCACTTATTAATTTTTGGTTAATCAAGCCCAAAGACTTGGAGTTAGAGTAGCATTGTCAAAGCATCTGCAGAAAATGTCTACTTATTTATTATGCTCTCATGTGGGAGCAATGTTCAAAGTTTTTAAGCATCAGAAAAGTATCGTATACAAAATCATATTTAGTTATATCTTTTTGATTTGTCAAGATTCATGAATGAACTTTTCAAGAATTTGTTATAAACATTCTGTAAGTCATGCAGGAAAGTGAAATTGTCATAATTGTGTATCAATAAACTTATCATGGCATGATTCCAGTTGGAGCACATGTACTTTTACTCATTTCCTACGGGCAGGAGAGGGACAATGGTGACAGACTGGACAGTGCCTGGGACACAGGGAGAGAGATTCAATAGCTTATGTTCAGGAGGGGTTATCAGGAAGGATCAAGGAAATAAGCTATGGGAAGTGTTGGCTTAGGTCAAATAACTCTAGTAGGCTTCAGATCTACTTAACAGATAAGCTACTTGCTGGAATTATATATCTCGTTGGATTTTACATTTTCTTATGGAATACTACTATTCCATTGAAGAACTACTTATACAAGAATTATGGTGCTCATTTTTCCTAGGTGGCCTTGTTTCTATGCCTTGATTAGAGAATTAAGAAAGGAAATTAAGGAAAAAAATCTTCAATGATTTTCCTGGAAGATATTCCTAACTGGCCATATGACTATTATCTTGAAATCTGCACATGTACACAAAAGGCTACTATGAGTCCTTCCATACAAGACCATAATAATGATCCTGTTTTCATTCTCAGAGGAAAAACAAAATAACATTAAAAGTTTATTTTAATTAAGAATAGTATTTTCTGGTTTGGCCATGTGAGGGCATATTATGTTGCTATTAAAATGGCTTGTTTCTATGATATACGCATTAGACCTATATAATATTATGATGCAATGTCCCTTCAATAAAATTAACTGTTAGAATTACTCATTTTAAAATATCACAAAACACATATAGTCTATGATTTAGTGAAAAAGTGAGTAGAACTGAAAGGAAATATATGAAGACACTGCAGTTGTTTTGGTAGTATAATACAGGAATATTTACTTCTGTGCTCCATAATGTTTTGCTTTTCCAAATTACGCTGACTTTATTTTTCTTTTAAATAAAATTATTTTGAAAAGTGATACTGTGATTTTGATTTTGATACGTTTTAATTTATTGATATAAGAATATTATCAGCTATACTTCATAATAATGTACTATGGATATGTTTTCCTAATTAGTAAGCAGGATTTTCTGTAGCTTAAAATCACTTTTCCAACATTTACAGAATCCTTAAGTGAAGGTTTCATCCTGAGGCTACCTCTTCCTTCCTCAGACTTTAGATGGCATTTTGATAGTTTGCAGATTGGAAACATATACTGCCATCAATCTTAGCAAGTAGACAATGAGTTTCCTTAGTAGAATCACTTTTCACATTCAAATATAAAATTGATGTGGGGTTCCCAGGCATTTATGAGAAAGGCAATTACTTTCAACTCAGAGCACATAGATTGTAGCAAAGATACTATACTTTGAACTTCTATCAAAATTATTGTCTATTAGTCTGTAGTAACCAAATAAATTTATAAGCTACACTTTCCACATTAACCAGTAGTTCCTAACATCATGAATAAACCTTAGAGAGGTTACAATGAATGTCAGTGAAGTTTGTTTTTCTTTTCATATTCTGCTTTGTCAGGAGTTAACTGTGAAAATTACATGTTAGAAAAGGTTAATTTTAGATACTATCTTACTTTGCATAAGTACTGCACAAATTAAGAATGGTTTTCATGCAAATTTGGGAATAAAAGAAAAGAAATTTTCTTGGTGGCTAATGGATTTATGATTTATGATAATGAACACTGGTTTATGCAAGGGCTTGGCCACTATTCATGCTAACCCTTCCAGGAAGTGTCCTCCTTCCTGTTTCCTGGGAAATTTGAGTGAATGTGTACTTCCAAAACTGTAAAAAGTCCCTTTTCCTATTGATTAAAGGGGAAAGAGATTAAGTTTGTTAAATGAATATTTACCGGGATACATTATGGGTTCTTTCTTTAAATACTATGAAGAAGTCAACATGTTTCTCAAAGATTATCCTATAATTCTACAGGATTTTATAGCAAAAGAGAATACCATGGTCAAACAGATTTGAGAAATGCCATGCCATGCCGAGTTGAACAAGTTTCTTGTTTTGTTGTTTTTACTACACAACTTTTCAAAAAAGTTAATTCAATAGAGTCTTTTTAAAATTTACAGGAAAATATAGAACGTGTAAGTTCTCCTTACTTGTCTGATCAAGTAAGTTTTGCAGATTGGCGTTGTAAGAACATACTTTGGAAAACATGAAGTAAACATATATTTGCAAGTTCAAATAAACTCCCATTTCCATCCTCATTTTATTATGTATTATAGTCATCTGGAGCCTGTTTGCTTTGTACATTTCATATTGTCATTTTGAAACTTCCTAAACAAATGCCTTCCATAATCTTCTAGAGATTAAAAAAAAACAAAACAACATAATAAGGAATGTTTATTTTTTCCCATTATAAAATCTTATGGAGTTTAAATAGCTCATTAAGGTTTTTTTAAGTTAAATATATGCAATTCTAAAATTTACACCTAAAATGGTAAATATTTTCAAGGCAATATTAGGCCATATCTTCCTAATAAAGTAAATGTAAAATTTCTAAGAAACTAGGAAAACTATAAAAATTTTCAAAAGTAATACATCTGTATTCAGAGATATACCTGTGAAATAAACCAAAGAAAAGGAGCAAAGTGGGAATATATTTGGAAAATAATAATTTCTGAACTTGGATAAATCCAAACAGAAATCCAGAGATTATAAGCTTGTGATTATTTTTTATTTCAAGTACATACAAATGATTTTCAGTCTATCTGCGACCAACCAGATGTAGAAACAGCACCATGTTAAAAGTAAAATAGTGGCTTCCATCAAAAAGTACTTCTGAATTGACTTCTTAGATCTAGAATTATTGATCAAAATACATCTTAAGGGTTAATGTCTTCAGCAGAATTTTAACTACCTGGGTTCTGAATATAGTATGCCAAGTCGGCAGGTACAGAAAAAGATCATGATATTTGGTGGAAATAAAAATATAACATGAAGCCCAGAAATAGGCCTACATAAAATAGTCAACTAATATTTGACAAAGGAGTCAAAGCAATAAAATGGGAAAAAGGCTATTTTTTAACAGATTGTGTTGAGAAAATTGGGCATGTATATGCAAAATGAAAAGAATCTAGACACGGACCCTACACCTCTCACAAATATTAAGTTTATCTGCCTATATGTAAAAGTCAAAACTGTAACTCCAAAAAGTAACATAGGAGAATGTCTAGGTGCAGTTGGGTTTAGAGATTTTCCAGCATTTGAAATAAATGAGCTATCAAGTCATGGAAAGAGACGAGGAAACTTAAACACATATGACTAAGAGAATGAAACTAATCAGAAACTGCAACAAACTGTATGATTCCACCTATGTGACATTCTATAAAAGGTAAAATTATGAAGATTGTAAAAAAATCAGTGGTTGGAAAGAAAGAGGGATAAAGGCAGACCACAGAATTTGTAGGTTATTGAAAATATTCTCTATGCTATTATAATGATGGATACATGTCATTAAATATTTGTCCAAACACATCAAAGGTACAGCATTAGGAGTAAATGCTAAAGTAAACCAAGGAGTTTGGGTGATAATATTGCAGGTTTAATGTATGCTCATCAATGGTGTTGTCACTATGATGGGGGCTATTAATGGAGGAAGTTATACCTGAATGGTGGGGTATTAGGACATCTCTCTACATTCCACTTACTTTTTCTGGAAATGTAAACTCCTTGAAATAATAATGCATATTAAAAAATAAATAAGTAAATGAAATTTACAAGATTAACAGTTTCACGTTTAACATATCTAGTTAAGTACCTACATTCTCTACTTTTCATGGAACAATGGGTTTGTATTGATCCCCTACTATTCATTTTAAGCCATAATGACAGAAGAATGGGTCTGTGGCCTATGCTGCTTCAATTATAGTAAATCTCAGGACTTGTAAAGAAGCCCAAAATGACTCTCAAACATTTTTCCAAAACTTGCACCTGAACAGTACTGAAACGAGTTGCTCTCTTGAATCAGCTATAATCCTAAAGGCCAATGGAGAGTGGCTCAAAATAAAACTAGCATGGATAACAAACTCATGAAAGCAAAAGTGTGGGTGCCAATAAAATTGTTCTGAGTTCTGAATTCAGTTGTCAGTGGATCCAGTCTTTCTCTTGGACTTACAATTGCTAGAGCAAATCAATTCTTTTTCTTGCTTTATTATATTTGAGTTGAATTTCCATTTGTTTAAGCATACATGAGAAATGAAATCTCCCTATTCATTTTTTTCATAGCAAGATTGGTCCCCAAACATGTAATTCTGTCAAAGAATGCATCTTAACAGAACTTTCAGCTCAGATAGTTACAACTGTTTCCAAGTGAAAACTTTTATATGTAGCCCTCATGTACCATGGTAGCATAAATAAGAGGCTTACATTTTTAGTGGACTGATGTGAAAGTGAGGAACAGAGTTATTCAAGGAGGGAGATAACCAGAAGATATGTCCTCATTTTTCCTATAATTTGGAGGATTGTGTTTTAGGATTATTAAGGGAAAGTTGTGTTTTGATCAAGGCTTTCAGAAATATTTTTTCTCATTTTTTTCCATGTTTTGATCATGACATGGTAACAGAAGAATAGTAGATCTGGGTAGGGAAATTTTCAAATTTTTGGATTTCAAATTCTTTTGTCCACAAGCTACCACTTTAATAGAAGATTTAAACTAGGAGATTAGTTTGATAACTTTCACGGCAGACCTGTACCTATGACTTGGGCATCTTAGAAGGATTTGGAGGTAACACTACTTATAACTGATTAATCATGGGAATCCTAAACAGGAGTTTGACAGTCAGGAAAACATTGTGGTAGAAACTCTAATGCTCAAGGAATTTTGAGGGCAGTACAATACTCTCATGAGTATTTTGGAACCACGTGACTAGTGCAGGCCAAAAGACCATGTCATTTCTGGAAAGAAAAAAAAAATGGAAGTATCCTGGTAACTGATCTCTTCCTAAGCCATAGAGTTCTTAGACATTTTTTTGTTTTGTTTCGAGATGTCAGCAGTACAAGAAGTAGATAATTTGTTAGCCTGGATTGCTGAATTACCATGTTGACTAAATCAACTTGCTCACCGTGGTTAGGCACATAGTGAGAAGAATAATTTTTGTCGTGTTGAACCACTGAATATTTAGTGTTATTTTGCTATGTGGCATTAGACAGCCTGCACTGATTTGTGTATCAACATGGAAAAGATCAGTGTGTGTTATATAAAGAGTATCTTCCATCCTAAAGGCCTACTCCTAAAAATGTCCATTTTACTAGGAAAGAAGCACACCATAAGAGAAGTATGAAATTTCCCTGAAAATCACCCTGGGTTTTTTCAAGTACATGCAAACGTTTACCCTGATAGGGAAGTGATAGGGGAATGTGGTAAATAAGAAGTCCAAGGGCTTTTCCCATAAAGTGCAATTTAGAGCCCCAGGCCTTGGGGCCCAGGTTCAACAAAAATCAACAGGAAATTTACCTGATCATGTACACTATTCTTAAGTTCTTTTGAAAAATTCAAAAGCTGATGTCTCACAGGCATGTTTAGCTTAGCCAGTAGAATGTGTGTGTATGTTTGTGTGTGTAATTGAATTCAATTTGCTAAGACTTACAATTGAGAAGGTTTCACAGAAAACTTGAATTTTTAGTTTCTCCTGAAAGGTGAGGAGAGGAGATAACTAGGAGCCCACATCCTGACCTGGTAAATGTTGACTGGAGTTGAGGAATAAGCTGCTCCTTTCAAGGGGCAATGTGCTTTTCTCTTTAATGCCCACTGCAAGCTTCACTCAGGTGTTACCACATGGCTCTCATAAGTATTTGAGTTCATGGCTTTTAAGCACACTCTCTACGATACAATTCTCCACTATTTAAAAATTACCAGGCAATTTTGGCAGTCACATTAAGGCCTTTAAGTTGTCACTAGAGTATCCCCTAATGCATTACAGAAGTAAATCATTAAAAGGTATCTAAAAGTCTTCAAAGGGTTAAGAATCTTGGACAATGTTTTTGATTTACTCCCAGAGAATGGTTTATATACTGCGATAAGCTGATTCAAACTCAGATGTGTTTATGGGAATTATTTGCATTCTCCATTATTCGCAGGTGTTGGGAGCTGTTCTCCAGACCCCATATGCTGAAAAACATGGAGACTACATTTGAGGCTTTAAGTTCAGTCTCCTAGAGTAAATGCCTCTGAACAATAAGATAGCAAATCAGCTGAGTGGATTACTCTCACCTTTCAATTATTATTAATTCCCCTGCGCATGAATGAGAATGAACAGTATTTTTGTGTAATTCATAAAATAATAAAGCCTTAAATATACATACTTGCCATTGGTGAAAATTCCAAACAGTACTCTAACTGTGAATTAAAGTATTTTAAACCAGGACCAGCATACTTATATAATCTTCTGAAGTAAATAAACCAGTGTTTAAAGCATAAAAGGGTAAAACGTTGTTCTTTCAATTACTATTCTGTTAAGTAAGATAACAAGCGTTTTTTAAAAAGTCTGACTAGCTTCAAAATTTGTATTTATTTTTTCCATGATGAGAGTCATTCGAGATTGGGTATATTTGTTTGCTGAACAGCTAAATGTAAGCAGACAATATTATTATATTATACCAACAGGTGGTTAACTGTGAAAAGAAACAGTATAAATAAGGTAAATTACTTGACAATTGGAAGAAAAATGCTTGAAGTGTTAGAGGAGACACGGGTAAATAGCTGAAGGTTTTGAGATCAGCTGAGGAATGATGCTTATTCATACAAATGATTAACTGAAGGGGATTTTATTAGGCTAAGCAATAAGACAGAATGACAGGGTAACCTACTAGGAATTTCAAGAGGCTTTCTTTTCTCTTTTTAATGGAAAGAAATACAATAGTAAGACAGAGTTAGAAGGAAGGTACAAAACTAGAAGAAAAAAAAAAGTCCCAACTGTGTTGGTCCCAGTCATACAATGAGCAAAATCATTTTCACTTGTACAATACATGGGATTGTATTTCTAATGGCGTTTCACTAATGAGTAAATGGATATCATATCAGCTGAATATGTCATTTTTCATAATGAACTGGACTGTAGGAATAACTTATCAAATGAATGATGCTTTTTTCCCTACCTTCACCCTTGTCTTTGGCAGATGTCTCTTTCATAGCACAGTCTTGTAGAAAGAAACTCAGAGTTCACTGAGCCGAATCATGTTATTTTACAGATGGGACAAATGAGGGGCAATAAACAGCAAGAAAAGATGACAATTCTGATGCCCAGTTCCAAGCATAGTGTGCCTTGCAAAAAGTCATCAGCTTTTTGCCTGAAGACACTCTTAAAAAGAATACTAAGTAATACCCAGGACACATTCACCGCTCAGCTGGTACATCTACTTCCTTTATCTCAAGAAACTACATATCGAAATATCTTAGGGTGTTTTTAAGGTGTCTCTGTTTGACATTTTATTTAATTGCTAAAATAATTATCTTGGGTAGATGTACTAATCATGCCAGACATTCCAAACTATTATCTATATCAGAAAATTCTACTGTGAAGTAATCACCATATATCTCTGAAGTTCGTGATACCTCATTTATGGGTACAGCCATATCATTAAATCTGTATATAATCTAAAAGTAACTTGACTATCCATGTGCTCTCCTCCTTAGCCTCTCAGAGATCTCTAGCGAATTATTTTCAAATGAACATTTGCATTCGAAATGTTTTCTGTTGTGGGCAGTAAATTGCATGTTTGTTACCAGAAACCCAGAAGTGCCTCCAGCAGAGGCTGACGAGCAGAGACACAGGGGCTATGTGGGAGCTCCTGGTGCAGTGAGTGGCGTAGTGGTTGTCCCACATTACCTTTAAACATTGCACTCTAAAGAGGA
Organism: Solenodon paradoxus; assembly: GCA_004363575.1. Taxonomy (NCBI): domain Eukaryota; kingdom Metazoa; phylum Chordata; class Mammalia; order Eulipotyphla; family Solenodontidae; genus Solenodon; species Solenodon paradoxus. The sequence continues at coordinate 1,505,624 of RJWH01000003.1, forward strand.
GTTTCATGATATTCCAGATTAAAAGCTAATTGGACCTGGCAATGAATGCAATGATACCTTACGTTAGTGGGAAACCTGGCAAAACTTGATGAATTGTGGATTAGATAACAAAATTGTATCGATTCTAATTTCCTAACATCGTTTTTTACTGGGGTTATATAAGAAGCTATATTTATACTTAGGAAACACTAAATTATTTAAAAGTGAAGGGGCATGGTGTGTAACCTACTGTGAACTTGTTCAGTGGAAAACATATATGTAGGTAACGGATGGATTAAAAACATATGGGAAAATGTTCAAAATGTTGATGACTGGTAAATCTGGTAACACACACAGAGTTCTCCCATTATTCTGGTAACTTTTGATGCAAGAGTGTACTTGCATCAAAATGAAAAGTTAGGGGGAGAAGCGGTTTCATGAAATCATGTTATTTTTAACTCAAATTATTTTGCGGGCATTCCTTGTTTGTTCATCCCGTTCTGTTTTCCACATTTCTTGTCATGGTACCTACAATTGCCTGTTAACATGCTGTTAAATCCAGCTGCAGAATGTGCAATAAGTTATGCGAGTAGTACAATAAAAAAGATCAAAAGCGGGTAGTAGCATGAAAATATATTTTTCAACTTGCAAATGAAAGTAGGAAAGCAGATATTTTTAAGCAGACATGACTGTACAATCTTTTTCATCATGTAAAGATTCTTTATATTTTCCCCAGCATATAGCCAAAAAGTGACCTGCAGGCATTTGCTGTCAAAAAGATACCAGTGTTACACCGTGTAGAGCAATGTAGACAGATAGCAACAAAAAATGTGCGAAGGTTCTTAAATGCACTATCTGCAAGTGAGGCTGGACTGGGGCTGGATTTTAATATACTCAGCCCAGTTATCTTCACTTTCACAGTAACAGTGATGGCAACTGACAGTGTAATTATCTTTCAAGGACTGAGCTGGTCTAAGAAATATTCTTCTAGCATGTCACACACTGTTGATATTAAACTGGCGACATGAGAAACCATCTGGAAAAATCTTGGCAAAAGGAAGTTTAGGGGATCTAATCCAAGCTCAGTTTTGGCTGATTTACTTCAGTTCACTCAAATCTCATTTAATAACATGAAATAACACACATGGAAAAAGGAAAGAAAAATGGTATCCTTTGTTCCAGGACTGATTAAATGGAATCATATGCAAGGAAAACAGTTTAAGAATCTCCTTTTCTGAACCCCTCCTTTCATTGATTATTTCATTTTCCCTGCTAGTAAGACAAACAATGTCCTATATCTCTGTCTTTCAAACTAGTTTTTAAAAAGGTTTTTATAGGCATGTATTTCCTGCAAAGCACTAGCAGAAGTATACCTAAAATATTTTATTTCTTTGATCAATTCCTACCACATTGTGTTAACTCATTTATCCTGCTAAGAAAATAACTTTTTAACTTAAAAAATAGATTTTCACAGCTGTCTACTTAAGTGAAATATACTCTTTGAGTTTTAATGCCAAGATAATTTACAGTTTTCTTTTTAAGATGGCTTGCTATTTATTCTTTCTTACTATGTCTAAGCCTCACAATCCTCACATCAAGTGTGAATATAAGCATTATCGACAGGTAGAATTTTAGCAAAGGCTTTCTTTCCTGAGACATGAATGAGAAAAGTACATATGCAGCATGAACATACCTATTGAAATGGTTATTAGCAATCTGGACAAGGAATAAGTGAATGTGCAGAGAAAAAGAGGCATCTTCTGTCTTATGAATGTGGCTAGTCTTGGAGCAAGAAAGGAGGATGGCCATGTGAACCCGACCAGGCTCTATGAGCCTTCTCCATCTTCTGTGACTGATACTGAAATCAAGATATGAGAAATGCATCTTTCTAATTCTAATTCCAGTTCACAAGTGGTATTACTTCTAGGGTATCAGCACTTTGCCTTCACATAGGAATCAATATTTATACAGATGCAGGTCCCACTGACCTACCAGTCATGGCATTGGCAATAAGAGGAGCTGCTGATTCTGTTTTATAATATCCTATGTTCCCCATGATCATCTATTCTGCTCACACTAGGTAAGTTTCTATCCAAATAGAACATACATTATGGTATGTTCTCAGATACTCTGTCATTTTCACTTGTTCCATCTTAATGGCTCTACTTCCTTTTTAAAATCTTTTCCCCAAATTTGGCTGACTCACGTTATTAAACACACTTCAAAAATTTTATTTTGACCTCTGCCATGGAGGAAATTTCCATCATAGTACATATAGACAAAATGCTGAATTGCTGTCTTACTACAGATCTATTTTTTTAATGATACTTCATTAAAGCCCACCTTAAATTTAAAAATTTCACAATGTTGCCACTACTTAAAACATTTAGAAAGAAATAAATCAACTTTATGTCCAGAAAGTATGGCAATCTACCCTAATAAGCCTATGAAATATACATATAGACACACACACACAGTTTTCTAATACTAATTCCCTTTTTGTCATGCAGCTATAATATCATAGAAAGGGATATTTGGTATCTCCATGTTTGGATCTAGTTTATAAAGTATCAGGAGACCTGGAAAGTTTAAGTGTTTATAATCATAGCTGCTGGCAAGAAATGTGGTGGAAAATGGGACTTTTCATACTAATTAACTCTGTATTCACACATGGGTTTCATTTTCCACATTGCATACTTCTCTGAAGGCCCCACATCACAAAGGGATCCAGATCCCATCACAGAGAAAGACAGCTGTCAAAGCTTCATGACATTGCTTTGATATGGATAGAGTTAGAAATGCACCAAAATCTGGGTATCGTGGGGGTGGGTCAGTGATAGATAATATAGTAGATAACAATGGAAATAATTATGAAAATTAAATTTGTAATTCTTTACAAAAATAAATTGACCATATATACACACAAAAGAAATGATCTATATTCAATGCATCATTGTGACTATCTTGTTTCCAGTGGTAAGAAAGGGGCTGGTCCCTTCTAGGAATAAGTCAGAATTGATTTTAAGGCTGATTCAGCAAATCTTGACACACATAACAGCAAAGAATTCTCTGCCAGGAAAAATACATGTGTAATTGTTAGGAGCTACTAAATAGTTTTTTTGTTCAACATGGTGTTTCAAGCAGAGAGGTTGTAGTAGCTCAGACAAAACAGCATGTGCTCTGTCCTTATCTTAATTCCCTCAGCATCTCCCAGAGTTCACATGGTTACAGAAGAAAGAGCAACAGCTTTTCACCGCAGTAAAGCTTGTCTAATGATAATTACAGATAAATAACACAACATAACAAAAGCCAAAGGCACTATCTAAAATTTTCACCCAAACTTCTTTGCTCCTTTTCCTTAGCTCTATTTGATTCAGAAATTCATTTATTTATTTATTTTTAAATATTTGATTTTCACAAAGGAGGGGGGAAATACCCTATATGAGAGAAGTGGAGGCCCCAAAAGTCCTGATGTTGGGTAGCATGGATAGGACAATAGTCGATTTAATCTAGTCGTGGTAACAGAATTTCTGACAAAGTCAGAACAAGTAATCACTCCACCTAGTTAATCTCAGCCCAAGATGTGAAACTTAAGCTATTCAGTAGGCACAAAGACAGCATTACTACCACTTGCCAGCAAAATTCCAAAAGCTGAACCAATCTACTGATCCTCAAGACTTTTTCTGATCTTTCTGATTCATTGTGCACATGTTGTTGGTAGAAAGTGGCAAAGCTAATTGCATAATTCATGCTTCTTCTAATCAAATGCTTAATGAGAGTAAGCCAAATTTATCAACACTTTGAGGCTATTCAAACCAAGGAGGTGAAGATGCTATAAAAAAAAAAAAAACGAGTGAAGTCATTGCATTGACTTTTCCTTAGGACTCACTCTGTCTCTGTTGGGAGGCCCAAATCTCTCCTGTACCCCAACTACACTGAAATTACAGTGGCATTTTTTATGCCACATCCTCTTAGGATCCTTAAAATGTCTCCTTTTAAGGGGCAAATAATTTAAGTAAGAGCTAATTTGTGACCTTTTAGAACAAACCATCTTTGGAAAAGTTGACTTTGATAATCTGACGGACTGCTCGCCCACAGTCCAAGCTATTTCCTTTATGCTTGAAATATTCCAGACTCGGCAAAAGCAAAATTCCTTGTCCAAGAATGAAAAAAGTATATAGACATATCCAGAAAGGCCATGACCAGCTTTGATTGATTTATTTAATGATGAAAAGAACAGCATCTGGCATCCTATTTTATTTGGGAGAACAATTATCATCGTTATAATATCCTACTGATATCTGAGGACAGAATCATTTATAAATTTAATATTATCTAATGTACTATAATCCTACAAAGTAATTTTTGGCTTTCTTTATTGTACAGATGAAGGACCTAAGAATCTGAGAGCTTAAGGAATTTACTTAAATGTCCTAGAGTAGTTAACTGACAGAGTAGGGAGTCAAACTTGGGTCTTCTAATCTTAACTACACCATCTTGCAACTATCACAATTCTTCAGCCAGCCACGGATTAGGGGACCACTATACATGGTGAGAAAACCTAACTGTCATTTAAATTTTATCTTTATTTAAAATTTTAATTAGTTGTATTGAAGGAACATTACAACATAACATTATATAGGTTGAAGGTATGCAATGTAGTAAATCTTTTTAAACTAGAGAATTCCACAGTCAATCATCTCTTCAGTCAAAGGTTTTCTAATTTGAGGCAAAAAGAGAGTGATTTGCATTTATTCCAGTAGTGTATTTAATTTTGATTCATTAAATGAAAGCTATTAGGTTGAAGTATAACAAACTATCATATTCCTGTAACTTCTGAGCCACGATGTAGTTAAAAAATACATGCAACATCAAAATAGGACTAAGAGCATTAGCTTTCTTAACTGAAAGTCTTAATTGAAAAATACAGCTTGGACATAAGGTCAAAAGCCCATCTATCCACTAAGCCCATGTTTATACCTTGGAACCCACAGGTGCTGGGAATTGGGTTTGCAGAACAGACACTTAGGCAGAGAACTTCATAGAAAATTTGATCTGCTTCACTGTGAGCCCAAGAGGGATGACCACATAAGAGCAGTGACCCTTAGCACATTGATTTCACTCAACAAAGGAACATGGACTCCTGGAGCTCAGCCTCTTGCTATTAAACTAATCATTTATCCTCTAGGGAGAAAAGACAGGGAATGATTGAAATGATTTTGTTTATGTCATTCATTCTTCTAAAAAGTTGGTGTATGTTCTCATTTTATGGTGGGAAGAATGTGACAATGACTGAAAATGGAGTAATTTCTCCATGAATAAAAAGCAATGCTTATCTTCAATTAAATTGACATTTTCAACATTAAACTAAAATGTAATACCAGAACTATTTTACTCAAATAACATTTGTTTGATGTATTGAGTGATCTTATCCCAGAGATGGATTTAGTTGGAACTATTCTTTATTTAGTAATTTTTTTCACTATTGATACCAAATAGTTCTTTCTAAGCTCTAACTCCCATCCACATGTGATAGAGTCAATTTGAGAATATTTAGTTCATTATGTGAAGAGAAAAGTGTATTCCTGGAACTTTAACATGATAAATGACTTAGCTAGAACATCTATGATTATTTTATTTCCCTAATTAAAAAAAAATTTATTGCTAATAGTCACTAAAATCAGCCTTTTTTTCATAAGGAGAATGTATGAAATAATTCCATAAAGTCATTAGTAACATTATTTGTGAAGGAAAGAATTTCAGTTACATTTAGAGTTCAGTGAACTGCCTGGTTTGTTTTCCTAATCAAAACTTCTTGAGCTCAACCAATAGGAAAAAGAGTTATGTTGCCTGAGGAGCATATTTTATATCATTCTAGATTGGATAAGAAGCCAAAAGACAAGGAAAAAAAAAATAAAGTAGCACACTAGAGTGTGATCATCACGTGTTTCAATGATGCCCCAAGAATTCCCCTCACCAAGATGCGGATGAGAAGAACTCCATCTTTGGAATTTAGTGACTGTTATGTGTAAACCAGGTTGGAAGAAAGTAGAAATGCCTCAAGACTTCAGCGCAGAAGGGAAGGTCTGGTTGGCAGAACGCACACATTGGTAGTTAGGCACCTGAGGCAAAATGGCAGCATTTGTGAACAGAGGCAACAGGTCAACAGGATAATTAAATGAGATCTTTGGTTGAGGTTAAGTCACAAGCTCTCTAAAGCCAAAAATGCATGGCAGCACAGTGCTTGGTTTTAACTGATAGAGTGGCAGAAAATTCTTGAGCATCTTAGTTGATTGTGATTCTTCACACATATTTACATCTCAATTATGCTCCTCACAGAGAATTGTATAGCTATTTGAATAGAGTTTAGCATAGGGCCTAACACATAGTAAACCCACATTAAAAGATTACTGTATGAGTTTATCCCAATTAAAAGTGCTTTCTGAATAGTTCTTGTGTGAGGGAAGAGATGATGGTTCCTAATGAAATGGCTAAGAAGAAATAAAGAGCAAATATCCTGGACTGTCCAACAGTGGTGATCTGCTGGAGCTCAGTAAGACAAAATCCAAACAAATAGCTCAGACACCAGGGAATACTCTAATAACAGCTGCAGCAAATTAAGTCCAATTCCCCTTTGCGTATACTCCGTGTCCCATCATAAGCATGGGAAGATAAAATCTGAGACCACTTCAGAGTTCTCTCTATAGTAAACATGTTTCACCACGACTGGGGTTAAGTTTCCTATTGGCCTTTTTGCTTAGGTCGCAGAATGTCTGACTTGGCTGCTAGGGTCTCCGGCAGCTATAGATTTTTAAAGCTCTGGTTTGGAGATGACCCAAGGTTCCAATGGCAAGTTTCCTAAGATTGTGTCACAAGGAAAACCAAAAGATCAAGCTTATGCTACTTTGTCTTTTCTTTTTTTTTTTTTTTTTTTTTTTTTTTTTTTTTTTTTTTTTTTTTTTTTTTTTTTTTTTTTTTTTTTTTTTTTTTTTTTTTGGTTTTTGTGTTTACTATTTGTTCTTGTTTTTAAAACCAAATGGAATGCTCCTTTTTTCTCACTCTTTATCTTTCACCATAGGACATCTCACAGATAGAAGCAAAAGCTCAAACACTGCTACCTAATCAGAATTAAGAGAAAGGAATGGGCATCTATCTTGTATCTTATTGTTCTAAACTATATTTTATAGCACTGGGTTGAATTTTACTACACATAGTTGTAGCTAAGAAAAATTATTTTAAAGGCATTCCAAAATTCCTACTTAAAATAGAATGCCTTGTTGAATGTGGCTTTTGAATAAACAAATGCAGAGAATGAAATTATATTGAGATTTTTTTTTTCTCTAAAGGTGAAATTAAAGTGAATCAGCACCTATTGTTTTCATGTTAATTTTATGTTGCTGTTAATTTCTCTTTATTTGTGAATGATGAATCCAAACCTGTACAATTTATCAGAGCTTGCCCTACTTGCAACGGTCAAGTTTGAATAATAACCTGAGAGAAGCCTTAGACAGGTGAGATTTAAATTCATGGAAATAATTCCCAGTTGGAAAGTCTCTTTAAGGTCTAGTGTACTTCCTTTTTCCTGACAAGCCCCAATCCCACAGTGTGGTCTGGATTCAAGTTTACCAGCTGAAGTAAATCACTACCAATCAAGAGAGAAGTCAGAATAAAATAAGGGTTCCCTGACCTGTAATGAAACCCACAATGTGTTCAACTTATACAAACATTTATTCTTAATAAGAAAACTGAGCACATAAAAAACAGAAATGGGTAACATCTCCAAAATGCTCTTCTTATACTACAAAAGATGGGTTGTCAGCATAGGACTGACCATGTGAATGATATTGCAATATACAGGAACTATGCAACAGGTCTCTTCCAAAATTTTTACCATTGAAGAATCCAATTGCCAGAAATAATTTATGCCATTCAAATACAAACATTTGTAAAAGTAGTTGATTACTAAGCACCAATCAACTGGGTAAATACCCATAAGTTAGTATTTCTCTGGGTAAACAGTTTCCGTTTAAGGCATCAATTTCTGGGAAAAAGTAAGCAGATGTCCTAATATAAATCAAGAGACCCATGATTCTTTCAGTAAACACAGTGCCCTGAATCTATCATTTATATTGGAGTAACCAGAATTCTGGAGACACGTATCATAAGAGATTGAGCCTTTAGCACAACCCTGTATTCTGAGAAGCCAGAAGGTTTAATCCCCAAATAGATTAAACTAGACAGATGGGTAAAACTGTTTACGATGTTCCCAGAATGGCTGTTTTTGTGATATGTCTCAAAGAGGACACAGATGCATATGACCCATTTTAATTTTCCTTCTCTAAGCCTCTCTGCTTCACTGAGCCAAACACAGTTCAGAAGCAGGTTTGAGTAAGTCAGGAATGCATGAATTCCAGAGAGCCCCATTTATGACCTGAGAGAGATAAAGATCAGAGCAATGAATCCCGAGTAAGCTACCTTCAAACCAAATAAACATGTTCTTCATTTGAAGATTATTCCAAGCTATAAATGTCACACACTTTCAATCGCAGTTAATTTACAGTTATTTCTAATGTCAAATTTTCTTGATAAGTGAGATAAGCTCAGAGTATAAATTTGAAAATTCATTGTCCCAACTGTCAACCTCTTACCTGTTCCTCTAGACTTTCAGTGATCTGTTTCAGACTAGCAAAGGGCAGCACCAATCTATCATTCCACATGATCAACAGTTACAGTATGTGCCTTTTTAAAATATTTCCTGGAAAATACTAGATCATTATGGAAGCATGGCTTTAAAAGCATATTAAGTATATTGATAAAACCATAAACTAGTTTCAAGAAGAGGAAAGTCAAATGAAAATGTCTAGTTCAAACAACAGCCTATAAGCAGGACAATTTTCAAATCTCATTGATGCTCCTCCATCTCCCTAGTTCCAAAGTTGGTCATGAGTGGGTGGAATCAGTCAGGGCTCTGATTTGCGAATAGCTAGAGGAGGACAGGAGTGCTCTATGACTAGCTCCAGTGGCACTGGCGATTCAAACACTGTTGGGTTGTGGGTTTCCACCTTCTGCTTTCTCACACAGTCATCAGTCTGTCTTCCACATACCCTCGTCTTCCATGCATACACATAGTCATTCCCTTTCACACTCCCTTTCTTTAGAGATTTGCTCTATCTTAACCATATATAATCAAGAATAACTCATATCCCACTGGCACTAAGGTAGCTTCTGCATGTTAGTGGCACTGCCACAAGAAACGAGGTCTTCTTTCCCTTGAAGATGTGTATAGTTTGAAATGAATAAAAGATAAGGAGTCTGTGAGTAAGGGCATGAGGTTGACAAGATTAGTATGCATTTGAGTTTACTCCCTCCAAGGCTAAACAGTGAAAGTCATTTCCTTCCAAACAAAGTTCTTTTAGGACATTTTTATTCAGCACTCACAATTTAAACTGATGCCTTCTTTAAATGACCAAGCTTGCTGTTTCAGCTCTATTTAACCTTTTTACCTTTACTCACATTTCCAAAAGAAGCAATTTCAAAATAATACAGTGTCCCTAAAGGGCTATAATCAATTTCATTAAACTATTCCAACAAATAACTATTCTAAATATACAAGTTATATAATCATGTTTTGTTTAAGAAAATGAATATTGAATAGTTGTTTTTGTTTTCTTTTTACTGGATAGGACTGCTATGATTTGTAGGTTTTAGTGTTAAAATGAAGTAATTTAAAATTTTATACTAAATTTTTATCCAAGTTGAAATACATTCAATTTATAAAGGGCTACACATTATCTATATTTAAGGGACTATTTTAGATTCATCTTTTTCATGAATAAATAATTTTCAATGTATATATGGACAGAGAAAAATACAATATAGAAAACCTTGGCACAACTTCCTTTCTTTTCAACGCCATCCTGGAGTGAATTCTTTCCTCTTCACCTTTACCCTCACCTCATTGTTTCTGCTGTGGGGCCCAGGCAGGGAGCTGTGCTGGTCAGAACTCTGAGCATTCCCAGTGCTCGCTCTCCCTCTCAGACTTCCCTTTATCCAACAAGTGCCAAGTTTAGTCCATTTTATCTTCTAAATCACTTTCCAGGCAAACATGTCTCATTACCACTACCAGACTGGGGACCCCTAACATTTCACATGTGGATACAGCACAGCTCTCCATTGATTTTCTGGATCTCTGCTTGGCTGACTCGGATGCATTCTTCATAATTCCTGAAGCACGGCTATTTGAAAGTACTAACTGAAATCCATCCCCCAAATGCCTAAAACTTCTTATCTCTTACTACTCTTGGGATAAAGTTCCTGCATCTAAATACAGTACTCAAGGCTCTGTGAGTCTCAGTCCCCCGCCCCCCACCTCCTTTATCTTGTTTGTTATGGCCATGTTATTCACTTTTGAAGTTTGTCCCATAAAACGCATTCTTGGCTATGTCTCTTTTACTCAATAAATATGCCCAAAATGCATATTGTGTTCAAATTTTGTGTCAGTGGATGATAAACAGGGGTGAACGAAAAAACCTTTGGACCCTATGCATTCCTACAGTTATGGGGCACCCCCTGTCATAGCATGTCCCAACCTGTGTTATAATTTGTTTGTCCACATCAATGCTAGGGTGCAAGGTTTGTGATGGAGAGAGGAAAGCTATGTTTATTTAGTTCACTCTTAGGTCCTCATCCCCTAACAGAAATTCTGGCTCATAGCAACAGTTCCAGAGATATTTTTTAAAACATTATGGATGAACAAACAGTTGATTACAATGCAGGTTAGGATACGCTGTGCTTAGAGAAGTCCTATCGCTGTAGGATGCATGGGATACCAAAGCCTGTCTTCGTCCAACCCCGTTTCTCAACCTTTAGCACAAAAGCTAGAACACACTGGGCATTTCAGAATATTTATTTAATTAAAGAGGCTTACATGAGAATTATAATGAAGTTATAATCAAGAAACTGCGACACTGAAAGTATGTCCATAATAAATGAGAAAAAGGAGGAAGGTATGAACAAGGGTCAAGAATTGAAAGAGCTTAAATAACTGTATTAAGGAGTGGGGACATTAGTCTAAGAGTAATAAGAGATAAGAAAATTTACATATTATGGTTAGATCAAAAAAGGGAGAATTTCTCCCATATCTTCCCAAAGTCAGTATCTTCCCAGAGTCAAATTCCAACAAGGGGTCTCTGGAACTTTTTGATTCTTTGCAACATTTCCCACTAAAGCTGATGCTGAGACCAAGATTTGAAAGCATTTAATTTACTTGAGAAACCATCCCAGCAAATATAAGGGGGGTACCAGGAAATGTGTTAGATAGGACAAAATCTAACAAAGAAATACTAGTGGGTAAAACCAATGTGGGCAACTAGGGCTTAGACTCCCTTTTGAGAAACATGCAAGACATTCCTGGAACTGCACTATTGAGGGGCTGATGCTAGGGTATTTATTTACTTATTTATGCCCCTTGTTGGTGAAGGGATATCATGGAGGCATTATTATTAATTTTGCTTTTTTTCCTCTTTTTCTCCCTTTGTTCCAATCGCAAATTTTTCACTTCCTTAAATATGTTAGACTCCCTCCACACTGGAGGTCCTCGCATAAACAGTCCCATTTGACTAACTCCCTATCCTGCCCACTTAATTCCCTCAGAGCTCAGTTCAGATCACGTGTACTGGGTCAGCTTCCTCTGACAGTTCAGACCCATTCAGTGTCCCCACTGCCATTATGTGTTTTGGGTAATTATTAAATATTTGTTTGATAATTTGATTACTGTCGGCCTTCCCTCCCATATCATCAACACCATTATTTGTGCTCACTATTTCAAGAACAATTCTGCACGGGTTACATGGAAAGCTCCTAATGAGTATTGATTGAACGAATGAGGGAAGAAGAAAGAAACTCTGATTCAGCTTCAGCGTTTTATCTGAAACTCCATAACATAGTAAGGAGACATTAAATTCTTATTACTGCCAGGAGACCCTTTTCTGGGACTGAAAAAAATTCCCCATGATAATAGAGATGTCTCCAGAAAACGAGTAGGGAGACAGAGGTCTCTGAAATGGGAAGTTGATTACATATATGGGGACTGTCTGTGGAGTCTTCAGGCAGACTCAGAATCAGAACAAGGGCACACAGAGCAGGGTGCATCCCATCTGCTAAGCACACTTACATATAGCTCATTAAAAACTGAAATAAAAAAATCTGAAATCTGGAATGCCTCCCAGTTTTACTTCTAGTATCCACTTAATAGGAAATCAGAGTTGAATAAATGAGGGATTTTTAAGATACCTGCATTGACCAAAGACCAAATCCACAATTTGGTGACTATTTTAAAGGGTCCTGGGTAGAAAAATAGTCAAAGGTTTCTGAGGAGTCCAGAAAGCCAAGGAAAGATTGTGAGCATCTACACAAGCTTATAAACTGTCATTAAAACAACCTGATGATTATGCCAAAGGCCCAGATGCTCCTTCTGACAAGGAATTGCTAATTTATTTAACTATGTTCCAAGAAGGAGAAGAACTTCTAGTGAGCTATGGTGGAAGGAAAACACATGTTGCAACTCCATATGCTTACCAAGCCTTCCCTCAGTCTGATTAATTAATAAAACATACATTTTTAAAAGAAAATAAATAATATATTTCCTTGAAGAAAAAATTATGTAAGTGTATAAAGAAACTGAGTAAAAATTTGTCCTTTTATGAAAGAAATTCATATACAATCATCATAAATAAAAAGAAATAATATGGTCACACAAGAAGAAACACTGCAACTGTTTGCAATGTACATTAAACAATGCAATGTGGATGGAGATTTAAGACATGCGATTGTAAACTCAAGACTAAAAGCACAAAAATACACAAAACAAAGTTTTTAGCCCACAATTTACATATTTCCTTTCTATTTCCTTCTAATAGATTGATGGTAAAATACTAATGATGATAACTTGAATGCACCTAGGAACAAAAAGTATGGGAAGTGAGGTGACAAAGGACAAGAGAAGCCAACTTTTTCAAAAAACATATGAGATGAGAGGAAATAGAAAGTAGGGGAGTGGGGAAGGAAAATAGAAGGGCTGCAGTGAAGGTAACAAGAAGCTAATAACTATTGCCAGAGAACAATTCAGACGTGGAGTCATCTAGTCATCCTCCCTAAAGAAAGGCGCAAAGCTTAGGGCTGAAGAGTGGTTGAAAGTCTACAGAGGGATGGCTGAACCTCTATCTGCCTGACCCTTCTTCCCATTTTGGACACTACCCTGGCAGGAAAAAGTAGCTATTGATGCCTGACAGGATTAGAAGATGACCAATTTGCAGTCACCAATATAATAATTGATTTAGGTGAAACTCATCAGCCGATGCTAGAATCATAGGATTAAAAAGTTTGGTAGGATGAAAAAACATAACTTATACATTCTCCAAGGGTCATTTTTGAATTATTTAAAAATTATTTTGATAAAATAAACAAACAATAGAAAAACATGGACACTACTTTTAAATCACAAATAATGATACTAATGAATAATAAGTACTTCCTGATGGGATGTTCTCAGAAGGAATAAAATTATCTATAAATATTCTTACCACAAATTTATAACCTGAATTTAATCATGAAGAAATAATAAATAGAAATTCAAATTGTGAGACATTCTAAAAATAATGAGTCTTGACACTAACAATGTCAATTTCACTGAACATACCAAAAAATGATGGGAACGTTTTCTAGGTTACAGGAGGATGGAGATACCTGACAATGAAATGTGACACACTAAATACTGTATTAATAAAAACAAAAACAAAACCTCATTGGAACGACGTCAGAAAACTGAATATGGACTATATACTGGATATATTAATATTTTAGTGTTAAGTTTCTTGAGCATGATAATGTCTGTGGTTATTTATTCAAGCTGTATTGTTAAGTATTTGTGAATAAAGTGTCAGTGTCTCCAACTTCATGCCTAATATTCAGAAAATCCTACACATAAAACTGTTGACATGCATAAACATGTCAAGTGTATAGGCAATACCTAGTGTGCATTCATATATTCCCTGACTATGAAAAGACCCTCCTGAACCTGCTAGTCTGATGATTATCACGAGTCAAGGGGAAACTGATTAGATTATATGACACGATGACTATGACTGGGGCAGACTTAAGAAAGTGGACTCCTGGGTATGTCTACAGAATTATGACAGCCATTCTAATGCTTCTCCTTACTCACTAGAGATGAGACTTTGGGATCAGAATAAAACTTACTCAGTATTAAGGTAGATTACTCAGACTTATAGGGAATATCTAGCAAGGTACTCAATCTTTAGAAAATAATGTAAGTATTGTATACAATTCAGTATTTAAATGAGAATCTAACATAGGAGTAAGTACATTGAAGTGGATGACCTAAAAATCTTTTTTTTCTCATGATTTCCAAACTAATGCAACTAAGGTCTCTTCATATTTGTGCAAACCATACGATCCTTCAGGGGAAAATATATTGAGAGACAGCTATACTTTCCAGATATATGTATATCCTGATCTCCACCTAGTAGTTAAGCTTACTAAACAAATATATTCTAAAACAGGTGGAAACTAGAAAAACAATGATTCCATTTAAGAAAAATGAAATTGTCAACTTTCTTTTTATGTCATTGGTAATTTACTAGTCAAATATTGATATTATTTCAGTTATCATTATTACAGAACAAATTAAAAACTCAACAGTTTAAACTACCATTTTATTAAGCTCATAGCTTTGTGGGTCAAGGATTCAGAAAGGGTTCAGATGGATAATTCTTCTCTAAGGTTTCTAGTGAATATGTTAGATGCCAGCTGGGGTTGGAACCACCTGAAAGTTTGACTGGTTATCTACGATGCCTCACTTCTATGACTGACAGTTGATGCTGATTGTTGACTGAAAGCTCCACAAGACTGTTTGCCAGCATGTCTGTGTCCTCTCACATGGTGCTCTCAGGGTAGTACAACTTTTGACATTGTGGCTGGCTTCCCCAAGAGACAACATAAAAATCAAGTAGATGTGTATAGCCTTTACTGACTGAGACTTGAAAAATCACAGTATAATTTTTCTTAATTCTATTAGTGAAAAAGCACCTCACTAAGCTTGGCTTAGATTCAAAGGATGGGAGCCTAGTCTCCTCCTCTTAAAGGAAAAAGTTAAAGAACTTGCAATAGGTTTAAATTGTGACATTCTGAATACCTTTGACTAGAAATCTAAAAACAAAACAAAACAAAAAAACCTCTTTAGCTAACTAATTAGAACAGATGAAAAATAAGATTATGTAATCAGATAATAAGATATGAAGAAATATTAATCAGTGAGGTAGCAGGTAGATAGGAATGGGCAGATGGATGGATGGATAGATGGACAGATAAATGGATAAATAGATGGATCTAGATAGAGAGAAATGAGAAGAACGATTTGAATGAATTCAGAGTATAGTAAGTAGTTACTTCCAAACTTGGCCATAAATTGCAGTTGCAAGGAACTTTTAGAGATTACATATACTAAAAACACATTTCTTTTAGAAACAGTTACTAAATAGGGTGAAATCAGGGCCAAGGGTGGGCTCATAAGTGAAGAATGCTTAATAGGCATGATGAGGAAATGAAGATTTACACAGGAGAAACTTCACTGGATCAACACAGAAATCCATCTGTCTTGGCCAGCTGCTCAATTCTGCTACAGAGCCGGTAGCATCATGTCAGTTCATGGCAGGAGACAGACCATCCTCTGAAAATGGGAATCAAAAAATTTGGCAGAGGTGAACAATTTGATGATTCTTTCCATCCTACAAATTTGCTGTCACATTACATGTGCTCTTTAGTTGTTGTTATGTTTGTTTTTTTTTCTAGTCAGAGGAATTGCTAGGGTACTGAACCAGACTGAGATAAATACTAAGATAATGGGAAGTAATATGAGAGGTACTAATCTACTTATTTAAAAATCTAAAGGATACTACTGGGCTAGTCTTCCAGTGACAACATATGGCTTAGAAACATGATCCCTCATCAAGAAAATAGAATTGAACATGTCATTGTAGACAGATTGTTCTGGGGGTGGGGAATGCAGGGGATGGGCATATTATGAGATAAGAACAGCTAGTACCATTACATTTGGAGTGCTTTAAAAGCTGCAGTAGCATTTGTTTTGCTCCCTGGATTGGTTCCATCTGTCTAATACTGAGGAGAATATTTTGACAGTGAAATTTGTGAGACGAGGCAACCACCATGTAGTGACATTTATTAGAATATTCTGATGGAAGGCAGAAGGATCTAAGACACTGGCTTGAGAGAAGTGGAACTTAAATGTCATGAAGGTCACACTAATGAGATTTAAGTAGATCTTTGGTCCTGAAGACTCTGATATCAATTGTTAGGGTTTGAGATTGGGGGGAAAATATTTCTCTGATTATGACTCAACAGCAAGCTGTCAAGATCATTGATGGGTGAGATAATTGTTAGTTCTCTGGCTCAATAATTAAAGGAGATGGGGAGTAAAAGGGACGTTAATTTTGCTCACTCATTTATATCTCCTTTGGAAAAGGGAATTCCTTTTGAATTCTAAAAGAGATCAATTCAATGCTTGACATGCACCCAGGTGGGTATGAAAAATATGCCTTCGGGCTGAATGATATATTAATTGGATGTCAGGTTTCACAGGGTAAAATACTGATATTACCTTTTAATTGCTTTGAGAGAGAGAAAAGTCACCTGAAGCTGTGGTGCAGCAACCACTGAAGAAATGACATCAAAAGGAATCGTATTTCAAAACATGAGGAAGCCAAAGGGAAGATCAAAAGCTCCTCTGCCTCCCTCACCTTTGCATTGATGTACTTTGTGTGTCCATTTCAATATTTCTAACACTTTCAAGTGAACCTAAATTATTTTCTTTATTCTTAGAAGGTTTCCTTTAGCTGTGCCGGATAAAACAACTTTATTGTTAACCCGTTCACAATTTTAGCTTAAGGGTGGAAATCCCTTGAAATCAAACTGCCAGGTTATTATCCAGTCTCTGACCTTTAATAACTATGGAACACTAGATTTATTTATCATCTCCACAATGCAAATAGTATGAGAAATTTCATGGGAGACAAGTATAGGATAAAATCCATGTATAACCACCTAGCACAATGCCTGGCACATAGTTAAGGCTCAAGACTTTTGTCTATAGTCAGAGTCTCTTCTTTCCATTAGGAAGAACATACAAATACAGGTAAAAGACAGGTGTGGTCAAAGAAAAGATGTAGACAGCATAAATCTGGGTATATCGTCTCCTGCCCACTCCCTATGCCACGTGCTCTCTCTTCCATACACAGTTCATTTAGCTCACTGCCTTAAAGTAGAAGAAAATTTTCGGCCATTGTCTTTATTTCTAGTATGCACTGCCAGAAAGATTTTTTTTCCTTAAAACTCATGGCAAATCAAATAATTTATTAAATTGAGGGTTAAAAAATGACAAAATATATCTCTAAGCCAAGTTATAAATTCTCTGTTACTTGGCTACAAATCTTTGTTCTCTGGTCACAAACAATTAAGAAAATACAACATGAAATTTATTTTCAATACTCTATATGGCCAGAATGAAAAATAAATGGAAAATCAGGAATTTTAAAGGTGACCCCAGAATTCCAGAGAGACCTGTTTTTCAGAATCTCAGAACAGTGTCTCACTACGAGATTACTGAGTGTGCAGTATCTGCTTTCTGTGGGCTGCTGCCAACAGATGGCTTGTTTTGAGTGGTGAGAAATATCATTAAGGAACAAAGAGAAATTAGGACTAAATAGCTAGTTAAATATGTTCTTGGGATTACAACTGATGATCAAGAAGTTGCAAACCAGTGATTTGCAGCTTCATATTTTGCTTGCAGCCAAGATCCACTGTGTTAAGGAAATCTTAATATTAAGAAGGCTGTTCTCACAACATGCAATTTATTTGTCTTTCTGTCTTGCCAGAGCCTTTGCCCCAAACATCATAATTTGTTCCGAATCCTGAATCGCAAGATGAACAAATAATATTCATTTCCTCCATGGAGAAAACATCCTTTGATTGAATTGTCTCCTTCCATCCCAGCCAGTGCCGTGTGCGTTACATGTCAGAGATGTGAAATGGAGTTGAGCCTACTTGAAAGCAGAGTATAAATTAGCTTTAAATCAAAACATTTAAAAGAAAACAGTTTCAAATGACAGCCAAAGCTATCAGTTCTTAAAGTACTGGAGGCCTCTTTGAGGAATGCAGCATAAAAATGAGAGCACAGAAGCCCCAATGTAGTGTCCCTGTTCATTCAGTGGGTTAAGGAATTTACTGGAGATCTGGAGAGGAGGGGGCTTGAAATTCAAAAGGTAAAAGCAAGATAGGTTTCCTCTAACCAGTGGTCCAAGATGAATTTTTTAAGCTACACACATCTATTATTTTACCTAACAATAATTAAATAAAATACTAAAGAGATTTGGTTCATTACTTTGTTTAGTTACTCTACATACCACAGAGAAGTGAAACCACACTATATCTTTCTCCATGTGACTTATCTCACTTAGCATAATTCCATCTATGTTGTTGCAGGTATCAGGATTTCATCTTTTTAAATAACTTAGTAGTATTCCACAAAGACAGACATTTAACCTTTAGACTCAAATTAGTGAATTCCAGAGGGAAAAGGTTGAACAAATTGGGTAAGAGGGGTCCATTAGATGGTGAAGGATTTAATTATATGCAGATATTTACATATGGTGATGCACACCTTAAATCTATATAGTGTTATGAAGGAAAGTTCCTTCAAAAAATTTTTAAAAATCAAACTAAAATTAAGAAATAAATAATCCAAATCACAGAAATAATCAATAGCAACCAAATGAAATATAGGCTTATCCTAAGTTACTTAGAAATTATTGCATATATACATAAGCTTGTTAGGTAGAAGGAATGTTGGGACACCCAGAGTGCTTCGAACCCTCCAGCACTGTTTAATACAGTCAGGGCCAAATTCACACTGAGTCTCTTGGACACAAGTCTGACTCTATTGGCAGGAAATCTAATCTTGGAAGAGTTCTCTTTTGCTAAAAGAAAAAACACACACAAAATCTTGCACATACCTCAATGGCATAATTCAGAGAATACATTGAAAATTATAATCAACCGTCCCCATCCCAGCTGTTAAATCAGTGAGAACCTATTCAAAACACTTGCGAGTAGTTCTTGCTACTCACTAAAAGACTATATTCTTGAAATAAGAGTTAAGATTACTTCTTTTAGCTCAGTCTGTTGCTATAGGAGAATTACTGAGCTTTACTTCTGTGCTGCTATTGCTGATGCAGCATCAGGTACTACAACAAACTACATGCCTTCAGGGAAAGAATCAATACTAGTGCTGAAGTCTATTCCCCAGAAACTAGATGCTGTAAGTTGATGGGTCTCAGCTATAAGTTACTCTAGAGTGTGATGTCTCCACTTCTTCCCTTTCCCATGGGGCTTTGCACTGTCTTCCATTGTGGGGAAGTGACCTCCCTATCCCTTTGACACTACGTTCAACCATGTGACTTGCTTTGGCCAATATGATCCTAGCAGATGTGATGCAAGTAGTCTTTGAAAGCATTTGGTTAATGAACTGGCTCAGTATTGTACCCTCTGCCATCACCATGAGAAGAACACGTGTAGTCAGCTGCTTTTCCAAGGAGGAGGATGAAAGATCAGTGAAACATACTTAGTTGATCTAGCCAAGCTGAACCTAGAGCAGCCAATAGCCAGCTGAGTCCCAGGAACACACAGACAAGCACAGCTGAGACCAGCAGAGTCATCATCTGGAATTTCTGTCCTATAGATTCATATGCTAACTACATACTTACAGTTTTTAGAATTTTATGGGGGGGGGGTGCTTATTTTATGCCACTGCTTTATAATTTTAGCAATAGAAAATTAATAAAATTTTTAAAAGGACTTTGCTTCATTGCGAGGATGGAAACCATGCTTGTGTTTCCCTTAAATGCAGCAGGATATCCACTATTCCACTATTATATTTTGAAAGTCAAGGAAATGACATTCCTGATAGCAGAGGTATAAGATTTCAATGGCATTGGCACTTAAAATTTGATTGAATATTGGCCTGAGGTACCACTAAAATAAGCAGCTGAATTTTATTGAGGGTCTATTATGTGCCAAATACCTTTTACAGTATATATCTTAAATATTCACTACAAACTTGCTAGTAGGACATTATTATCCATTCTCTTTGAATAGATGAGGAAATTAATACAAAAGCTAACAAACTTGCTCAGGAATCTACAACTAACATATTTGAAATCAAGTTTAATTGGCCCAAACTAAAATTTAAACCCTTCTGCCATTCTTCTCTAGTCATTTTAAAACCCTAAACAAATGAGTTTAGTACCAAAGAGTTTTATATATAGTTCTAGAAAGCTACCAAAAGGGGTACAAATTTCAACCAGATCTCTAGAGATCAAAAGATTCTAAATCTATCTATGTTTATGTTTATCATAGTTTGGTGCAGAACAGGGACATCAGCTCAGAGGTTCAGTCCAGGAAGGAGTCTACGACATTTACCAGATCCTCACCCACTCTCATCAGGCTGGAATCAGAAGGCAGAGTCATTTGCTCTGATTTGAAAAGTTATACCGCAAAGAAAATGGGAAAGTCCTTCATGTGAAATCCCGTTATGAGTCATGAGGTTTGTAGACAGAGGTATTATTCACCAAAGATTGATTAAGTTCCCAACAAAGGGAAAGACAAAGGTCAAGACCTCCATCTTTTAAGAAATCACTTGGCTTTTTGATGAAGTTTACAATAGTAAATAGTGTGAGAACCAATGCTTCTGAGGAAATTGTGTTGAGGAACAGATTTCAGGGAAGTCAAAATCAGTCAAGTGCCTAAAATGGTAGAGTTCTGACAGTATATTTTTATATATGTCAATTCAATCATTTTTTAAGCAATTCATCTTTGAAGGGCCACTGAAGTCTTATTTCTTTCTTGAGTCCTTAATAGATGGTCTGAGCTCTTATATTTGCCCCCCTCCACTCTAAATATCCATGACAATTAAGGCAGCGTCTCCTTCCCAGTCCAACTTTCTTAAGTAGCTTATAAATAAACCCATGTGTGTGCACAGGGGTCTTGCACCTTTAGTATAATGGTAATGATAATTTTGACAGGAATATCTAGTATTTAATGTACTTTTCTATATGCCTTAACTCTTTACAATCATTGAGCTGACAATAACCCTAGGTAGGAGGTACTATTAGAATTCCCATGATTTAAAGAATAAGTTGAGGCTTAGGTAGAACATATCTGTTGTTCAAGGTCATAGAGCTAGATACTGGGATTTGAAGATATTCTCACTCCAAAAATATTACCTTTGACACAAAAGAAGATAACCTCTGGCATACTTTGGTTATAACGCTAAGGTGCTCAGCATGTTGAGAGGCACAGATCATGTCCTCATCTGCTTGAACTGTACAGGTTACAGCCTTAGTGGTTTCCAACAATTATCTGACGCTTCTGTCTAGTAATAGTACTCATCCTACTGTAAAAGAAACTGGGATACCCAAGTTAGACCATTTGCTAACATTGATTCAGTTTCCTAACAAGCAATACATTTTCCCTCATGGAACAGAGGGGAAGGGAGACAAATATATAAAGATCTGTGGACAGTATGCAAATATGAGTTATAGAGAGTCTTTTCAAAGGCTGTATCCTGAACATTTACACAAAACCATTGAGCGACTGAATTTAATTAGCATCTATCATGTATGAGGTACTATGCTGGGCAAGAAAGAGTTATGCACATAAAATGTTTTCCTTACAAACATAAAATATAGTAATAACAATATAGTGATAAATTGGCTAAATGTTCTGAGATTTCTGAAAAAGAAAAACCTGTTAGGCAAAACCTCAATATCACACAAGATGTTGTTTTGGGACATATGGATATGTCAGTCACCTTACAGAATCAAAATATTCTAAAGAAAATAAAAAGACCCAGCTCTTTCCACTAAGCTTGAGCTTCTTGCCCATTAATCAAAACTCATCACTTAACTGACAAGTTGCTGAAATTCACCTGGGAAGGGCCTCCCAGAACTGATTCTTCCTTTTGACTTTTCAAATCTCCAATCAGTTTCCAAATTTGGTTCTTCTGTTAGTGTAGTGTAGATACATTTTTGTATTAAATGAAAATGTTTATAGTAAGCAGTATATCCAATGACTCTGTGTTAGGTATGTTGCAGACATGCAAGTCCAGTCAGAAAAAATTGCTGCTTGAATATCCCCTTAGAAACCAAACTCAGTGTAAAGTGAATTAATCATTCCTTCCCACAAAAGTTGGTTTATCATTATGCATTTCCTATCTTCATGAGTAGCACTCTGCTATAGAGTGCATTGTGTCTCCTAAAAATTCTTATTGAAGTTGAAGTCCTTACTCTCAATACCTCATAAGGTGATCTTATTTAGTAAAAAGTCAGTGCAAATGTAATTGGTTAAGATTAGGTCAAACTGGAAAGAAGTGAACTCCTCGTCTAATATGCCTATCATCATAAAAAGGGAAAATTCCATCATAGACACAGACACAAGTAGGACACCAAGTAAAGATAAAGACAGAAATTGGGATGATACATCTTCAAGGACACCACAGATTGTCAGCAAACCACCAGAAACTGGGAGAAAGGATGGTACAAATTCTTTCTTACAATCCTCAGCAGCAACGAACCTTGATCACACCTTAATTTTGGATCTTCCAGCCTCCAGAACTTTGAGACAATGCATTTCTATTGCTTAGGCTACCCAGTTTGGAAGCACTTTGCTAGGGCAGTCCTAATTAATACATAACCTGGTTAACCCAGTTGCCCAGGATTCTTCATATCCTTCATCCCTATCATTGAAGTTTTACATTTAACTAAATTTGGCTCCCTCTTTTCTATACCCAATGCCTTGTCATTGGGTCAAGTGCTCATCATCCTTATTTGAATTGAACAAGAGTCCTGCCTTCTCCTCTGGTTCCTTGCCTCACATCTCAATGCATCCATCACAGGTCATTTTTTCTGAATTAAAAATCTGGTTATATCACTTTTCCACTAAAAATCCTTGAACACTACAGGATACATATCCTAATAGCCTTTGGAAATCTTAATTCTTTATCATGGCTTTCAAGGCTGGTAACTATTT
The DNA here is from genome assembly GCA_004363575.1 of Solenodon paradoxus. Lineage (NCBI taxonomy): Eukaryota > Metazoa > Chordata > Mammalia > Eulipotyphla > Solenodontidae > Solenodon > Solenodon paradoxus. The sequence continues at coordinate 1,528,778 of RJWH01000003.1, forward strand.
GGTTACCACTCTTTTAGATAACAAGTAATATTCCAGCTCATTATCCATCCATGCTGAGTTATTTGCCATGATTTGAGCCCTGATGTTCTCTGACATTTCTATGTTACTACATTTTCATCCCTACAGCCTTCATGTGAAATTTCCTTTCAGCTATTAACTTTCTCTTGTCATCATGTTATCTTTCCTACCTACAGTTTAGCTCGGTATTCACTATGGAACAGTTTTTAAATGAGTGCATCTCTAAAATCAGAATTTTATTTTGTTAAAATATGAGTCATCAATATGATGACCAACCTAGAAAATAAAAAAAAAAAAAACCTCAGTTTAACCAACAAGTTACTGAAAATATCTCTAGTCAAACCTAAAACCTATTTATTAAATACCACTCCATTATTAAGATATGAATTCATTAAACAAGAATGCAATTGCTTCAATAGACTTGGAAAATCAGAGTTGCTTTATCACAATACTGCTGTGAACTCAACTCTCATTTCATGTGCTATTAAAGAGTTGGCAGAGCAAGAAGTTCTTAGATAATTTTCTGTGCATTTGTGGTATTGATGCATACCTGTGTCCTCATATAGTCAGCTATACCCCATGTGTTCCCCCTTGTCACTGATTTAAAAATTTATAATTTTAGAGAAAGCATTTGGCTAACACAATATACCATTTATTTGTTTGGTTAGTTTCATGCCTTTCCTAGGTCTCTTGAGATTTTGAAGCTTGCTGCAAAAGATATATTTATCACTATACTGCTTGGTTAGGTACATTTATAATTAAAGGGACAAATATAAGAGCTATATATATTAAGAGAGAGGATAAAGATTAGATTAACCTACTGCTATATATGCAAAATGACAAAATATTTTATACCAGTCATATTTATATTTCATATTTATATATTATATAATGTAAAATACGATATGTAATACATTATTATAAAATATAGTACATATATGAATGCTTACTGTATTTTATACTATATCATATATTAATATTTTATATGATATAAACTTTAGGGCATAATGAGCAAGATAAGATGCACTAAAACTTCAAATACAACTTCAATCTATTGTACTAAATAAGAAAACTCTATTATTTACATTTCTACTTTCTTTCCTTATATGTAACCTACATTATCCATAAAATATTACTCTACACTTTTCTGTTTTTAAGTGGGCCTTGCTGTTTTTCCAGTCTCTACAGGCCAGAGTTCACAATCAACCAGAAACTTCTGAACTTAGCAGCAGAGATTCCTTCCAAAATCTGTGACTATAGCAGTTGATTCACTTGTAAGTCAGACAAACATCTCAAAATCAATGTGTCCCAAAGTGATCTCTCTATCTTTTATACTAATTTGCCATTTTTCCTAAAGTACTAAAATGGGGTTAATAGAATCACCTTCTATATAGCTAGTAAACTTATATTCCTCATGCCTTCCTTTTCCCCTGACATCAAAAATTACTCAGTGGGTCCTGTTGGTTCTTCCTCTAAGTACCTTTGGAATCTATCCCTTCCTTTCTATTTTTCAAGCACTCTTCTATTGCCTGAGCAACCAGCATAGTGTCCAACATGTACATTGTAGGCACTAAATAAATGTTCGACAAACAAGTACATTAACAAAAATTTTTGATTGTTTTGATAGGTCTTTTTATTTTTCTCTCCTAGACAAGTGTGATAGTTACCTGTAAGAAATCCTGTTTATGAATCGTTCCACTCCCCAGTTTGACATCCAAACTTACCATAAGGATTATTTTCCTAAAACATTGCCAACCATAAACTTCCTGCTTAAAAAAAAAAAAAGAAGATGATTATTGCTATCCATGATAAACCAGACAGACACTCTGCTAAGTGCTAGGAATACATGAATAAACAAATAATCACCTCTATGTTGTAAGACAGGAATTCATAATCATTCTAAGGCAAAACTGTAAGACGTTTTGAAATCATATGGTTGGGGTCATGTTCCAGCTTGGGAAAGAGGGGCACATTTCCCAGAGTAGGAGTTGTACAATTACTCTACGGAGCAAGAGTAGCAAAGACACAGGACTATTCTGGTGAGTGGGCAATGCATTCAAAGACTGGGTAAAGCAAGTGGCCTGTGGATGCCTTAGGGTAGAGCACTGAGTTCATCACTCAGGAACAAGGGGTATATCATGTGTGTTGAGGCCTTAGGGATAAGCAGTAGTAAGATTATACATCCATTGTTGACCATGCTAAGAAGATAGATTGAAGGATTATATGTGAAGTGTTACTTCCATAGGTATTTTTTTTTTTTTTAAATAAAGCCTGCAAAATTATTAAAGAAAGAGAGTCATTTCTTAGGATGCGCTAACTTGCATTCAAGTGAAGGACCACTGGCAGTGCACCCAAGAGCAGTACTAGAAATAATTATTCAAAAACAGTTGGGGTGTGAATAGAGGATACATTTCATTCTATCAACAAATTTATTGATGGGCATAACTCATTTCTTGGTGACTTCACTTTTGTTTCTTAATCTCTGTTAATAACGGGCATTTAAATAAGCTAAAATGGTCATTGCATTCTTTATAACATCCTATTCTGCAAACCAAAGATAGCAGCAAAATTAATACTTGCAATAAATACAATAACACCCTAGCTTTGTTTCTGATCTCACTTTTTAATCAACACACAGGCCTTTGACATTTAGCTTCCTTCTTTCTTGAATACCTCTGAAGACATCCTAGCCCCAGGGCCGCAGAAATAATGGAATCCACCTTCTTTTGTTTTAGTAGTTGAATGATTGCATCCAGTCTCTTTCTTTGTGCCAAGAAAACAACCCATGTGGAAGCGATAACAAGAATTTCACCATCTCCACTCACAGGCCTTCCAGGAAGGAACAAAACTAGGGTGACATATCTTTATCAACAACTGGCAGCACTAAAATGGTCCTGTCTTGGGCAAATATATTAATCTGTGTACTTGCTGAGGATGCTCCTCAGACTCCAACCTCCGGAAATCAGAAGTGCTGATGACGAAGAACAGTGTCACATGAAAGGCTGGCAAAACTGCAAAGACCCTGCTGCCTGGTGCAGTTTTATTGTTCTTGTAATTACAATAATAAATAAAACACCATGACCTTTGGTGTTCACTGTGATGCCTCAAATTATTGCTTCAATTTCAGTCCAGTCCTTTCTACTCTTTGGGTCATCAATTTGTGTCGTACTTTTTGAGATGGTGTGCCTGTGCCCCAAAGTTGCCAGCAAAGGTTTCTCAAAAAGGAATTCTTTTCATTTTCTTGTTGCCAATTGACTTCTCACCCATAATTACTCAATATCAATTTATAGATATGAGATACTTTGGTGAACATTCATTCTGAAAATAGATCCAGGGAGATGGAAACTCCAGAGTCAGGAGACACCAGATTGGAAAGTATCCTATCAAGAAATGGAAATATGGTCTGCCTTGTTTGTTTACTTACATAATCATCTGTTATATCACACTAAGTTCTGTTTAGGATTCCTCGGGATGCAGTCAAGTGAAAAACTGAGTTGTTAGGGTCTCAGCTCAATAGTCTGGGTATTACCCTTTTCTTTGTAAAAGCTCCTGAGTTTTGTAAAACAAACCAGTGGCTTTCCATAACCTGAGGGACTGTTACAAGTTTCTGGCTCTGCCTCCAGAGTTTCTGAGCAAGTCTGAGGTGGGGTCTGAAAATTTACATTTCTAACAAGTTCCCAAACTGCATTTTGAAAACCACTGGCATAAGAATAAAGGATTCCTTCACCTCTATGATCATAACAACATAATTCACAAAAGCAAAGACATGGAAACAACCTAAATACCCATCACCAGAGGTCTGAATAAAGGAGCTCTAGTACATGTACTCAGTGGAGTTCTATGCCACTTAAAACAAAAAACAAATTTGTGTCCTTTGCAACAATCTGGATAGACCTGGTTGGGATATATTAAGTGAAATAAGTCATAAAGAGAAAAAGAAATACAAGATGGCTTCACTCAAATGTGGCATATAATTTAATGCAACAAATGAACAAACAAATCTCAGCAAAAATAACACAACACAGCAATGTGGTAGGTTGTAGAAGGGAAGGGGAAGAAGGGAAAGGTGGTGGTAAAGAATGCTGGAACTCTGGTGGTGGGGTGTGGTGTGAAATACAGGCTGAGATAAAATTTCAATATCCTAAAGTAAACATAGCATGGTGAACAAAAGAAGTAATATTATTATTTTTAAAAAGTTTATAGGAGACTTGCAGATTAGAAAGTCTTTTAGAAATGCATCAAAGTCTTTGACTATTGGCAATTTACATTTAAATTATGAGTAAAGACTGGGAGAGGACTGTGGAAGTCATCCTTACAACATGCACTTTCTTATTGGACAACTTTTCTACAATTATTTGAGAAAGTGTCTGGATTTATATTCATACAACTCATTTTAATTTCTCTTTTTATTCTTTATATATTTTCATCAGATTCATCCAGGGATGTATTCAACAATTATTTATTGAATACTAGCGGTTAAGCACTGACGATACAGAAGTGAACAAGGAAAGTTCAACCTTTTTGGTGCTTCCATTCTAGAGAGGAGATAACAGAGGAGCACACAGAATATCATCTCAGTTTATAAAAGATGCTATGAAGAAACATAAGCAGAGTAATGGGAGAAAACCCATGTATTGCTTTTTCTCCATTTTTTCTTTACTTTTGCATTATCACTAATAACAACCACTGTTCTTAACTGAATTGCAAATAATCTTCCACTGGTGATTTATTCACATTTTGCTTCTACATACCTCAAATCCAACCCACTCCACTACACTGCTCTCAATGGGGAAACCATCAATTTCCTTGTTTAAAACTCCTTGTAGCACCTTTCATTCTTTTTCTAAGTTAACTCCTTTGTAGCATCTGATACTGTCACTCCCTTTTCCTTGAACAGCTTCTCTGCCTGGGACACATCTGGTCCTGCTTTCTCAGCTCCTTTTGGATTGTCCAGTCATTACACATCAGCACTGCAGAGCCTGGGAGGGTTGGGTCTTCACCCTCTTTTCTTCTCCTTTTACATATTCTATTGCATCTAACTCATGCCTGCTTTATTACCCAAATATATGCTAATGACTCAAAACTCCAGGTCACCAGTTGAGATATTGCCCCCATCTTTACACTAATGTCACCAACTGCCTTAGGTCATTTCTACGTGAATGTGTCTCAGGCTCCACCAATCAGTATGTTTAAAACTGACTCTGCCTCCACCAAATTGTCAGTATTTCGATTCTTATCTGAAGTTCTACTTCCTGGAGGACCTGGACTTAGACAAAGACCAAGTTGCTGGCCAAAGTCTACCTCCCCTTCTCCATTTGTATTCTTCTATCTGAACAATTTCCAAGACACTCTGCAATTTCATGACCAGACATGCTCTCTAATCTTGCTGTTGGCCTTTGGATCGGTGCTCTCACCTCACCCCTGGGGAAATGCATATCTCATAGAGGAAGCATTCCTTGAACTGATGCTATATCAGCATGTTGGCTCGACATTTTTTAATGCATTTATTTATATTTTAGTGTACATCTTGGTTATTTACCCCAAGTTCCAGGACATGATCCCAGGTCCTTGGGGAATGTGTGGATTGTACTTGTATGGAGAAGATGAACCCAGCACTACTCCAGCAGACCACACTGTTTTAGGTACCTGGTGTAGATACTCCCATGACACAGGCAGTGAGCTTTCCCTATGAAAGTTCTTATCACTCTGCATGGTGATTGCTGTCTGCTTGTCTGTCTTCCCCTCTAGACAGGAAACCATCCACTGTTGTCCCTCTAGCACCTGGCACAAGGCTATCACATAAGGCCCACTAAAAATTTGATAGATGATGGAAAGAATGAAATATTTTCAAAAGAGGAAAAATTTCATGAGAAAGAGTACACCAGAAATAAAATTGTACTAGTGTTCAACGATTTCCTAAGAAAGATCTAGTAGAAACTTTTAAAAAGACTCTTCTGTTATTATTATTTTTTCTCATTGTGGTCCTTTATAGTAGTCAATACTGTGTAGTTTAACGTTAGGTTTTAGAAGTAGGCACAAGTTTGTCTCAGGAGCCAGACTGTCTGTGCCTAAAATCCCAGCTCACCTTTTGTCTAGTTTGGGGTTTGTGTGTGACACTGACTTACATTTGAACATAAGTTTCTTCATCCGAAAAAATTAGGTTACCAATAGTCTCCATCTTATAAGATTGTTGAGAAGAGTCAATAAGTAATATAGCTAAAGGGATTGGCACAACTTTTGACACATAGTGATGAGTAAGCATTCACTATCAATAAGTGATTTGAAAAAGGCACTTTTAGTATCGCCTCCTAAATAATTTTGCAGCCTGTTAGGAAGTTTTCTGGCAGCAAGGTATTGAAAAGTCAATCCTAAATTGCCTAAACAATAAATAAATTCATTATCTGACATTAAAAAGAATAAATGAATTTGATATTGTCCCTGAGAACTACCAGAAGCATACATTATTAAAAATATGGTATTGTTTTATGAAATCAAAGAATGGTAGAATTTAGAGTTGACAAGATATGCATAGTGTGGCATCACACACCTCAGAGAAGTCATGTGCAGCTGAGAATATAGCACTCTGAAAACCCATGTCTTTACCTTGTTTGCTCTACCACTATCTTGGTAGCCAGGTCTGACATCATATCAATTTTTTCCATCAGTTATTAACTAATTAACCAATTATACCATTGGCTATTAACATTTGCATATTGGGTGTTTAATTGATCATGTGGCTGAAACTGGTAAAAATGTAGCCTTTACACCTACTACCCACTACACACTATTGACACTCCCTCCCATTATTATAATCTATAGATCTCAGATTACAAAAACAAAGTAGCATATATGATTTTTGGACAGGAAAGAAAAAAGTCTAAAAGAGAGGGAAAATTGGATACATTTCTATAGAAGAGCTGTTCTCAGGAGAAAAGAGTTTGAATTCTATCAAGCGTTGTGTTATTTTAAAGTCAATAATAGGGTTGGCCAATCTGAGTATTGTAAAGCAAATAGGTGATTCATTTATTTATGTAACAGACCTTGTTATTTTTTCCTATAAATTAATTTACTGTAGAAGTATAGTTTTAGCCATACAGTTTTCAAACTGATTTTAAAGATACTTATTTTGAATTACTCTCATTAGGTTTTGTACCCACATGCCAGTCACACATGGTCCTGAGACTAAGTGTCCAAACTCAGGAAACATTTCAAAGTTGACGAGGTCATGTTTAGTCCATCAGCATGGAATAATGCAGATTTTCTGCTTCAACAGAGCTATAGACCTGAGTTTGAACCCTATCCATCACTCTGTAAACTTTGACAAACCAATGAAATACTTTTACTATTGTCATCTGTAAGCCAAAAATTTCTCTCATCCTACAAGTAATGCTAAAGCCAGAAATGTCTTCAAAAAGACAGAATTCCCTTCACAACTCCCTGCCACTCTGCCTTTCTCATGAAGGTGCCACAGTCAAACAATCTTAAGTAGAAAAAGAGAACTTTAAATACAAATGAGGCTTCCAGACAAGACTCTCACTTTATTCTTTTCCAGGCCCACAGTGTGAGTATGGTGTAACATCAACTATATCTGCAAAGTACATGTCACATATTCACTTTACTTCCTTAACAAATTAGTTTCCAACCGGCACCACCACTTAGCTACGCTGGAATGAAATTTCTTCTCATGGGGGGAAGAGGTGGGAGAAGAGTAGGGCAGTGTCTCTCTAAGGATTCTTTTCTTTTTCTTTCTTTTCAAAAAACTAACTATAAAGTATCAAAGAGTATCCAAGTAATATAAATGGGAAAATTATTTGGGTCTAAAACGTATGTCAATATATACATTTATAGTAGAAAACATCTGTCTTATGTAACCTTGTCTTAATGCCTAAAATTATCATGATCTATGACCATTTCTTTTTACCTTCTATGATTCTTCTAAAATGATTAATCTACAACTGGATGATCAAAATTATTCTTCCCAAGGAAAATACCATTTTATTCTACTATTAAACTTTTAAAATGAGTCACAAAATCCATAGGGACAAATGCCAACTTTGTTTAAAGGGTATGCCAAGCATTTTAATGTGACTATAGGTGAGATTTTATTTGGATTTACCTTTTTTTTTTTTTTTAACAATCTTTATTTATTTAGTTGTTCATTTTGGTTTTTCACCCCAGATTTAATTTTGAATTTTTTGCATGAACGACATTATTATATCTATTTAAGATGAAAACTAAATAATGAATGAAGACAAAGAAATAATAGTTTTAAAAATCAAGCAAACTTTAAGAAAGGTTTTACAAGATACCAACCAATGTCTTTCCTAGAAAAGCCATTAATGTTGAAGAATGATAGATTTAATAAAAGGCAGGCTTGTTTTTGTGACTTTCTGTATTTTGTAGGCATGTTAAATGTTTTTATTGTTTCATTGACATATATTACTTTATACCTAGGAGAAAAATTATGAATAAAAAATAAAATTAATATATATGATTATTTCAAAAACTCATTTTGTTAAATTCCTCAGTGATATGCCAACTTTGCTTGTTCTATATATCAAATAGGTAACTAGCACTTGCAAAATAAGTTGTCCTTACCATGTGACTGGCAAAAATAAAGACAAATAATACAACCAGCAAAAACTAGATGGAAAAACATTTTATGTGATATATTGTACTAAGGTTGTCAGATTTAGCAAAGAAAAATACAATCTCTCCAGTTAAATTTCAATTTCAGATGGACAAGAATAATTATGTTAATATAAGTAAGTCCTGTGCGATATTTGACACAGACTTATACAAAACAGTATTTCTTTGTTCATCTGAAATTCAAATTTAACTGAGAATCTTATATTTTATCTGACAGCTCTAGACCTACTCATTTTAGAATGTCACTTGCTGGTAAGTTAATATTAATTTAATATATATATATTAAGTTTTTACTGTGCAAAACTGAATACACTCAAGTCTACCATAAAAACAAAAAAGGCATTAAGTATTTAATATATTATCAGTTATAGTGATTTACTGCCTATAAATACAATAAAATAGTACTTTGCAAAGGGCACACAGATCTTATTTATCTATTCATAACATACAAATACAGAACACAGGGCAAACAACCACAAAGACAACTAATTGCTCCCTTTTATCAGAGGTAATTAAATGCTCTTTTACATGCAACAATTTTAACTTGAATTGATAATTATTTGGCAAATTATTATTTTGCTTAATTTTATCCATGTGACAAAGAGGAAGATAAAGGAGACTTAAAAAGCAAGGCAAGAAAGAAATGAGAAAGAATAATAACTTAAGAAGAATTTTGCTAGCACTCATTAGATCCATGAGTTAGTATTTTCTCCAGACTAGATTTTCATGATTCTTCAGCTATTGCAATGTACAAACCCAATAGTAATCGTAATGTAGAAATAAAAAAGTATATTGTTTTTTAAATTTTTTTCTCTATAATAATCATTCACATGTTCACACAATGAAGTTTTTATTCTCTAAAGATACAATAGTATTGAATCTTGGAGGTTATGCAGGTGTTTTTGTCCTATTCTAAAAGAACTTCTAAAAACTTTCATCTATGTTTGAATATTTTTATAATATTTGGGGAGAATAAATATGTGAATAAAGAGAAAAAGAATGAATAGCTATGTAATATTCAAAATTGTTTTAGAAAAAGCAAAATAGAATGGATTTAAAACATGGTTTTCTAGCTTTCTTATTTAAAACTCTAAAATTATTTTCATGCTTCTGTCTGAATTAAATCAAGAAATACATATATTGACTTCATTTGCCACTTTCATTAACAAAGGCCAGTAATGCTTACTCTATTTTTATTCTCATTATTTAAAATAAGTTTTAATTCATCTTTGATGTACACTTCTTTTAACAATTTGCATAAAATAAAACAAGATGTTGCTAACTTAAAGAAATTACCTAGAAGAACCCAAAAAGAATAATTTTGCTTTATTAAAAGGTTAAAAAATAAGTAAACTAATAAATAATACTGTCTTAGTACATTTTGACTGCTATGACAAATATAACATAGATTGAATGACTTATAACAACCTAAATTTCTCACAGTTCTGGAAGTTCTAAGTCCAAGACCAGAGTGACAGCATGGTTGGGTTCTCTACTGGGTTACAGACTGCTGATATTTTGCTGTGTCTTCACGTGGCAGAGAGCTTTCTGGGGTCCCTTTTAAAAGATCACTAACCTCACTTGTGAGGGCTCCACACTAGTGGAGTTCAGAGTAGGTTAGCCCCAAATATGCCGTCTTGATTATTTAGAACTAAAGTTATTAAAGAACCAGTGTTAGGCATGCCCTGGTGGAATAGTAGTTAGATCTGTGGCTTTCAGCCAGCATGGTTCACATTCATCCCAAGGACAGAGGTTCATGTCCCAGGATTGGAGAAAACAACCAAGATGAACAACTAAATAAAAACTGGTTGCAACTATCTCTTCATCCTCTCTCTTCCTCCCTGCCTGCTTATTCACCTTCATTCATGCCTGTACCTCTACTTTGAGAAGGAAAATAAATGTACACTCCCCAAAGCAAAGGTAGAAGACATTCTTCTCACCAGAGATAGGAATTTAGTACTGAAAAAGCTAAATAGACTTTGATAATTCTTCACTAATCTATGAACTTTCTTTTCTTCTCATTTTTCTTTGTCTAAATAGGATATAAAAGCAAAATGCTCTGATCATACCTCTAAGGTTCATACTTATGGGTCTCTGTGTGCACAAAATTAAGTTCATCTTTTTCCTTTTTTCAATCTCTCTTGTGTCACTCTTATTTTTGGATAAATCAGAAGAACCAATAGGGAATGGGGGGAGAATTTCTCTTACCCTACAACTCTTATTCATGACCTAATTACTTCCTCAAAGTACCACTGTCTGATACCAACACATTAGAAGTTAAAATTTCAACATATAGATTTTGGGAGAACATTAAATGTCCCTCCATAACAAGTAACAATGAATGGATGCATTTTAGCCACCTGAGTTATATGAATGTGACTTGTCAGAAATATATTTACTGGAACACTCACTTTATGGAATATTATATAACTATTAAAATGAAAGATGCTTCCATGCATTTAGAAAATAGAAAGATATATCATTTTAATAAGAAAAATGCAGCTTATAAAAATGTATATACTCCTATTTGACCAACAATTGTACTATAGTTATCTTTGATTATGACATTAAGCATAAAGAACTCCCTAAAATTATACCATGATTACAGTATCAACTGAGATATGAGTTCATAATATGTTCACTTAGTCTTTTGCCTAAAAGCTTGTTGTTAAATTCATCACATCTCAACTGCTCCTGGGATGAGCTTCCATCTGCCCATCCAGAGCCTCATTTCCATTTTTGTATCTGCCAGAGAAATAGAGGACCAACAGTCAATTCCACAGGTAGCCAAATAGGTGACTAACCAGTGAATAAAGAAACTTTTCAGGTCTAGTTAATTGGGTTTATTACCAGTAACATCGATTTACACCTTTTCTCCTCAAATATAAATTTTATTTACTAGCACCTTTTCATTTTTGTGCTGATAAATTTCCAGGGTCCTCCCTCACATTCCTTTTACCTGCTGACAAACTAGTGTTATTGATTTTCACACTTCAGACCCTTATTTGTCTGCCATCTCTCCTACACTGTTGTGTCCACTTTCCATGTATTTTCCCTCATCTTCTGTCAGCTTGTAGATGTAAATATCACTTGCTAAATGTCAGAGTCATCAGTCAAAATATGTGAACATGAGTCAAGAGTTTTAACTCTATGATGGCAAGCAGCTAAATTACTTTTTTTAAAGGTACTAACATTTAGACATAAGATTGCAGTCTACAGATACATTTTAAGAGATAATTTTTTTTTTTTTCAATTTACTTGAAATTCCAAATATGGTGGTTTTCTTCTTTTTTTATAACCATTTTTGTCTTTTATTTATAATTGCATTTTTTTCTTTTTTAAAAGAAATACTACCTATCTTTCATTCAGTAATTACTTTCCTTGACAGATCTTTACACATGATTTCCAATTAATTGCAAGTTAAAAATTGAATTGTAATTATGTTCATCATGATCTACAAACATTTTAAATACATGATCAGTGGAAAATATTGAAAGAAACTCAAAAGAATGAAAATTAAAAACCATTTGTAATCTTACCTTACAAAAGTAAGGATTGTTTAATGCTAAACATATAGATACACACACACAAACACACACATACACACTCATGCATGATGCACATCACATTTAAAAGAAAATGCTACACAGGATTTTCTCTCCCCTACTCTCAAGCTGTGAAACAGACAGGTCTACTTCCAGATCTTCTCTCTTTAGGTCAAGAATTCTGAGCATGGCAGAATACCAAAAAGAAGGGAGTGCAGGTCTCTGAATAATCACATAGAGAGGTGCCATTCTATTGACTTTAACCTGAATGTTGCATTAGGAACAAACTTCCATCTTCTTTAATCTGTAATATTTAGTGCTCTTTCTATCAGTACAGCAACCTTGTTTAATACATTACCCTAGTGGCTAAGATTTACAGTAAATATTCTAAGAAGCAAGAGGAGAATGATAAGTTGACGGAAGTCATATAGAAGCCTTCAGAGAAAAGATGGCACTTAAGTGAGATAAGGATAATAGAGCTTCAAGTTAAATATGCAGCTGAGTCCAACTTTTGCCTCCACTCCTTCAGGAAGCCACATTATAGTGGCAATTAAAAAAAACCCATAAAACGGAATAGGAGAGAGATTTCAATTTCTGGATTACAGTAACCAAATAGAAATGTCTGGTTAGGCAATGAGGCAGAAAAAGTCACAACCCAGAAGATGTTCAGATGCAGCCACAGGAGATTCTGTGGATTATTGACATTTGAGGTTAGATAATTCTTTGCTGAGATGGGCTCTCCTGCTAATTGTAGGATGCCAATAATACTACCCATACCTCCAGTCACAACAATCAAAAAATGTCTCCAGACATTACTAAATGTTCCCAGAAGGCAAATCTACACTTGTCGAGAATAGTTGCTCAACATTATTCGCTATACAGATACCTTTTGAACACTTCCTGTATGTCAGGTGCTATTCTAGATGTTGGGGATATACAAGTGAACAAAATAATTTAAAAAAAAAAATATTTCCAGTAGAACTAGCTAGACAACAAACAAACTCATTGAATAAAGGATATAATTTTTCAAGTGTTAGGTGCAATAGAGATAATGGAAAATTAGATAAAAGATACTAAGGGGAAGAAGAAAAAGGGAAAGAAAATATACGATTCCCAGAGCAACCTTGCTAGTATTTCAAATTCTTTTCCTGGATTCACATATGGGCAACAACAACTGCCTGTTTTTGTTCTTGAAAAACCACTGAAGAGATTTTTACTAACAAATAAGAACAAACTCCAGAAAAAAACTGTGGATGTTAGTAATGGACTTTAGACCATTATGAAATCATAGGATGATGGAACTCAGATCAGGGTGTGCACTGGGCAGTGAGGGAGGTGTGGTTAGATGACAGAGGAAAATGAGGTCTAGATCATGCAGGAATTGGAGAGTGGTCTGATGCTGGGTGATGGGAAGGCAATGGATAAAGCTGAATCCATTGGCTACTAAATAATGAAAAAATCCTCTCATTTTATTTTTAATTCATTTTCTCCATCCAACATTCAACAATGATGCTTTATAAGACTGTATGAAATGATATTTCCTTTCAGAGTTTATTTCATATGATTGCATTATGCTGAGTGAAATATCATTAACTAAGCTTCAGCAATATTATTGTAGAAAAATGAATGAGGAGCCTGTTGCTTGCATAAAATCTTTAGTCAAAAATTCATACTTAAGGCACATGGAAACCCAAACACTTAGAAATATTTACTGATATCCAGTAGGATTGTTTTATTTATCTTAGAGGAACACATGTAATTGCTGGTACAGTCCTAACAGCTTGAAGCTACAAGCTCAGAGAACAGAGGGAGGGGACTTGAGATAGTGAGCTCCCTCCCCGCTTACTTAAAGGTTTTATTTTACATAATATTTTGACATTCTCCCACCACAACCGTTACCAAAAATAAAACGGTCACATCTTTCTGATTTCCAATATGTGATATTTGTTAGCAAATTTATGAAACAAGCAGAGGCTAAATGAACTATGCCTCAAAAATACTGATTATTTGTGAGTTGTCTATGTTTCCATATAAATAGATTTTCTTCTATTTGCCATATAAGAATGAAGATTTGAAAGGGATAGATGTAATTATAACAGAGGAAGAGGGCATTCTCCTATAAAAGCCAGACCAACCAAACAAAAATGCCAACTACCACAGGCAGATCCTCATACTTCCAATATGGTTTGCCAATTACTGAGTTTTACTTTTTCCCACTTCACTAAAGTCGACTGATATAACATGTATTTTCATAGTCAAAAGTTTCTAGTTGACCTTTTCCCAATGAAAACCAGTCAATTCAGGACTATCGTTGCTTTGTAAACATATATGATCATTCTTACTTTGCTCATACCACACTCAAGCCCCACCACTCTCCATTCTAACTCTATTGGCTCCTTCTCGACTCCTGGCTATTCAAATCTTCATTGTTTCCATTTTCCCCACCTTCTCTCTAAAACTTTTCATGAACAATTTAGCTCAAAATTCTTCTTCTCCAAATCTCTAGAAGACTGTTATACCTCTACTATTTTTGATATTTCCACATTATATACATTTTTGCCATTACCATCTAGTTATTTAACAATGTCAGATTTTTTGGTCCAAATAGCTATGGTCAGGGACCAAGGAACACATTTTTTTTTGTATACATCTGATTCAACTTTTAAAGATATCTTACTAGATTTTCCCAAAAGACAAACACTTTCATAAAGACAGACCCCAAAACTACAGTATTAGACTTTGTGGAGTTTATATTACAACAAAATTCTTTAAGTTTAAGGGAGACATCACCTAGTAAACTTCACTCAGTCTTGTGACCTGTGTTGGTCCCTGAAAGGATTGCAGTATAAGAGCTCATGGTCTAGAAATCTTCCCCAGGTAGAAGCATTAAGAATAAAAACCTGAAATGCCTGACAATTTTGCATCCACTCCTCTTTTAGTATTCAGCAAAGGGAAGACAAACTTCAATACAATTACATTTCTAAAAATTTTTAATTTAAAAATTGTATTGAAGGAACACTGAATTATAACATTATATATGTTTAATGTGTGCATCATCATAGATTGACATCTGTTTATAATATTTTAAGTTTACCCCTAATAGTCCAATTCTATCCTTCACATTATAATTGACCCCTTTCGCCCAAACTTCCACCTCCCCATTCATTCCCTTCTGGCAAATACTAATTTGAACTTATAAACTAAGTCTGTTTTTCTTTGATCTGGTTCCTTTGTTTGATTTCTCTATATAGCATTGTGAGTGAAATTATATGATGTTTTTCTTTCTCCTTCTGACTTACCTCGCCAAGCAAAATTTCCTCTAGGTCCATTCATATTCTTTCAATGGAAAATATATCCTTTATATCTACAACTATAACTATAACTATATATATATATATATATATATAGAGAGAGAGAGAGAGAGAGAGAGAGAGAGAGAGAGAGAGAGAGAGTTGAGTAGTATTCCATTGTGTGTATACTCCATATCTCCACTTCTTTATCCATTTCTTTGCTGATGGGCATTTACTGGTTTCCAGTTCTAAGTTATCAATTACATCAGTAAACATGGAGGTGGAGACAACAAAATCTTTCTATTCATGGTAGAGTCTGTTCACTGATTTTCAAAAGCAAACATATGTGCATATATACAAATAATTTCAAAGTTATTGTACAGGATGAGTGTGAGTGGAGGAGTCACTGCGGTTGGTCTCAGAGGCTAGAGGAGTGTATGAATCGAGTATGTTACTAGCTAGAGTAGATTGCTCAAGTGTGCCTCAGGCTCTAGTTCTGTAAAATGAAGATAAAGATAGCAGCTGGAGCACAGAATTGTTAAGACATAAAAGAATCTGGAATAGGCATGGTGTATCACAACTGTTCAGTGCATGTTAGCTACTATTACTCTACACTTTAAAAGGACCACCAGGTATGAAAATCACCTTTTCAAGATAAAAGAATGAAGACAAGTCAGATCCACAGTATAAAATAGAGACATGCGCTGGTTTCACTCTCCAATCATTTCTAATACAAATGAAATCTGAGTTTGCCTGCATATGTTAAATGAGCAGTCTCAATAGTGATTCATCCAAAGCTCCCCATTTCTTCAACATGCTAATGACTGCGGCACAACCTTGATGAGTTCTGACAGCAGGCACAAAGGCTTTGTGTGCATGGCTACTTTTCCTTCAGGTACACAGAAGGAGTGAGAAAATAACCTGCCACATAATGGAAGACAGCAGCCACAGGTGCCCCCAACCAACCCTCTGGCCAGACATGTCTCTTCCAACACCATCTTGAACTACTGAACTTGACCAGTTTCATAATAAACCATAAACATTTTAAAACTGAAATAGCTCTAAAAATTCAACTTTTCTATGCAGATTTACTTGTGAAAAGCACATTGCATTTGAATTCAACACAAATTATTTGCCACCACTCATGTGATGACACGCTCAAAAAGATCTTTCCTTTAGCAAAAAGTTACTTAGTGCTGAATGAATTTAGCTTTTAATTCATAGGAAGTTAGGCATGTCTTTAAGAATCTTTCAAAGGGAGCTTAAGGCCAAGTCAGAGATCACCAAAGATAGCTGATTTTACACTGCACTCACTCAAATCCTGGACGCTAAGAAAGTCAGACCTGTCAATCACCCAGTCACCCACCTTCCATAAGTTCAATTCCAACTGTCTGGATTTCTCCTCTAATCCAGCAAGCAGTTAGGGCTGGTTACCAGCAGACAGAAGACACTCTATGTCTAAAGTAACATTCAGTTCTGATATTTTTCTCCAATTCACCTATTTTCTGATAAAAAGCAATTATATATTTATGGAGCTGGGCTAGTAGTCAAATGAAATGAGGCAATAGAACATTATACCTAGTGTCACAAAGTTTATAATTTGTGCTGAGAAATAATTTCAGTCTTTTTCAACATGCTTTATCCTCAACATGTTAATCAATACACATCACATTTAAATTCCTCCACCAACCATAATATCTATTGCATATTTACATATACACTTTATTGCTGATGAAAACAGAAGTATAGGCATGCCCTGGTGGAGCAGCAGTTAAAGTCAATTGCCTTTGAAACATACAAGCTACATATTCCTGGGTTCAAGTGTGGAGGCTGGGGGAAACAACCTATTAAACTACTAAATGGAAATAAAATGCTTCCTCCTCCTCTCTCTCCTGCCTACTTGTCTTCATTCCTATATACACCTTTACTTAACAAAAAAAGAAAAAAGAAAAAGAAAATAAAAGTATAATTAATAACCACAGTAATGATTTAGTGCTGCTAACATTTGCATGGCACTTCACTAACACATTCACCTACTTTCTCTGAAGAACTGTGCAAAAGACACCTATGAGACAGAGAGAATAAACAGGGAAAAATCCTTTTTGAGCTCGGTATGACCCAGGTATTTTGTTAAGGCTTTCTGAGTAGTGTTTAACAGTGCCAGGACTAGAGTGAGGGGAGGGAGATAACTAGGGTGTAGAAGGTGCTCACCCTTTCAGGGTCATGAAAGCCCAGAGTAAGTACCTTCGAGTTGTTGCTTTAATTCATGCACCCCAGACACCCTACTTAATTCAAGCCTAGAGCTGTTCCTTGTCAACAACCTTGCCAATGACATGTGGCCTTCCTCATTTCAAAAGCAGAGAAACTAATACACAGAGATCTTCAGCAACTTGCCAAGACCTCCAGTTAGGTAAAGCTTTTGACCCCATTCTGGTGTTTATTTTGTTTTGATTTTTATTTTGTTCAACATGCCAAAAAAACTATTATGAAGTAAAAATCACTCTTATGAAAGGCATAGAAATTGACTTTAGACTTTTAAACTTCACTTAAAATCCAGTGTAGACAATGAAGAAAATCTCTATTTAGTCATTGCTTCACTGTTTATAAAATGAGAATGCTGTTTATTTTGAACTTTGCTAGCCTCTTTAAAATCCTGCAATTATGTATACCTAATTATGTATACTGTTGGGTTTTTATCATCAATAATTTTTGTTTGGAGATTGGAATGACTAGAAGGCAGTTGACCAAGAGGTGGAGAAAGTAAATTTGTGTCATATTGCTATTTTTACTCTTCTACAGTTTCAAATATATTCTGTTCTCTTGCTCTAATGCTAGTTTATGGAAATCCACCAGAAACTCATATAGTGCCCATTACTTTAGCATTCTCCAGAATAAAATACTCAGGTTAATACTTATCCAGATCTCAAGTCACTAAAACACAAAAGCTTCAAGCTAAAAACAACTTCATTGTAAAGACTGTATACTTTATTCCTTCCCAGCATCATTAAATCTGCTCCCAGCAGCCCCAGACAGAATTTACGGGAATACAATAACATGCTGGCGAACAACAGTCAAACAGTTCCTAATTCTGTCTCCACAGAAAGTCTTCATTATTAATGGAAATCCTTGCTATGCTTACTGAGAAAAGAGGCAACCAGAAAAGAAAGCTGATCAAGTCTTAATTCTGGCTATAATTGCTTCTGGAGACATAAAACTCCTCACCTTCAGTTCAAATTGTGGGTCAAATTGAGCTCAATTCTCAGCCAGGAAAAGCTCCTGACATAGTTAGGGTAAGTCACCTAAGAAAAAGCTCAAAGACCTATCTGGAAGCAAATCTAATTATATATTTGTTTTTGTTCTTCTTTCCCTGTGGTTTAAACACCCACTTGCCATTAAATGTATCTGCTGAGGAACAGAATGAAAGGCTAGCAGAAACTGGGTTTGTGGCTCTAAGATGACAAACTTTGGTGAGATATGTGTTTGACTTTCTACAAGTCTTCCAAATCCATCATCAGGAACTAGTGAGAAGGTAAGTGTGGAGATGTTAAAGACCAAGGCTATCTGTCAGAGAAACTAGAAAGAAGAAACTATTATATATCAGCTATGCCCTGACTTGATTTAGCAAACACGCATACATAGTCTTTCTAGGGATATGATAATGGAGGTATTCACTTGATTCCCCATGGTGCAATAGAAAGACTTGGGATGCCTTAGGCCCAATGGAACCTTTCATTCCCTCTGTTAAATCTGCTGTCATCTTGGTTCAGTCTCAGCTGTCATGGTGGCAGTGGGATTTTGTTATTAGAGAGAATTTTGGAAGCTCCAGGGTCATTTTAAATCTTAAGAACAAGGATGACACCTGTATTCATGTGTCTTGACACTCAGTGTTATGCCAAGCTTAGTTACTGTTATCAGTCTGGGTGCCAAAAAAAGACAAATGGTGGACGAATAACCTGTACGTACAATTACTATTATATTAACTTTGACTCATTTGACACATTCCAGAAGGTGTTATTCCAACAATTTGAAAAGATCTCTATGCTAGGCCTACTCCCTGAGGATATTCCCACCAATCCACACCAAATTATAAGTTATGTTCTACTTCTGAGATACACATGGAATTTTATTTGTTCCTTACCCAACTTGGGTTTTAGCTATAAAAATTCTTTATACCACCAAATGTAATCTATATTAACTGAAAAAAATAGAGCATTTCTATTCAAAAAGCTACTTAAAGAAATACTCATCAATTTATGTAATAATCATTCTGCTATTGCAAGCTTTTTACAGTCCCCATTTTATCTGATGGAATTGATTAAAATGTTTTTTTCTGACCCTTCACTCCTCTTGACTAGAATAGAATAACCTCATAGTTATTACATAGTTCAGACTTCTCCTGGACTTTGCCTCAAAGGCTGTTGCAGGTTAGTCATTGACAATCAGCTATAGATATTTTATACAATAGAACTGTTGTGGAGACTGACCTCATTTGTAATTTGTACTCCCACAGATTTTTAAAAATTATTAATGACTCATTATTCCACAATACTATACAAGTTTCAGGAGACTAGATTAAAAAGTATGTATTGCACCATACCCACCACCAGTATTCTAGTGCCATTCATAAAATTAATTTTACTCCTTTAACCTCCAGTCCCCTCCCATTCCCATTCTGGTAACCACAGTCTTGTCTTGCATATAAGAGAATTTTGTTATGTTTTGTCAGTTCACTCATTCTGCTTCTTTATATTCCACATATGAGTGAAAATAGCCAATAGCTTTCTTTCACACTAACTTATTTTATTTAATGTAATCACTTCAAGATCCATTTGAGTTGTTGTAAAAGACAAGAATTTTTATTGGCTGGATAGTAGTCCATTGACTATATATACCACCTATTTTTTTCTTCAGTCATCAGTCAATGGGCATTTAAGTTGATTCCATATCTTGGCTATGATGAATTCCAAAACAAAGGTCTACGAAATGGTGAGGAAGGTAAAAAAGAGGAAAATAGAATCAGAACTCTACAGTTTTGAACTTTCATCCCCACGAACGTTCCTTTCCAACCTAGTGCATCCAAAAGGAGGATAGAAGTGGTACAAGCTTCTTTAAGAATGAGATACCGAATTCTTTCATTCCATTTTATCTGCTCTCCAAGCCAAGGTCTCATGATATTTCACTCATTTTCCAAGTAGGACTCTATCTCTTACACTTCCTTAACTGGAGCTAATTGTTCATTTAAAGACTATGCTTGTTTGTTGCCTTCCTTAAATTGTTTATTGCATTCCTTAACACATAATCATTCTTACATGCTCCCTCCCACAGAAAGGCCTCTTAAAGTACTGTTTTATGGACATTCTTGCACTCACTGATAGAAAATAGCATATTTTAAGTGAGATTTTTAATTTTCTGTCTGCCTCAGTTTCCTTTAAAAATGGAAATATGTTCCCACATGGTGAGGATTTATACTTGCTACATTGTCTAGCACAGAATAAACAGCAACAGCTAACTCTTACTCTGTATAAAACAGTTAACCAAGTCTGTGAGAGATTCTTAGTCAATGACCATTACATTTCCTAGCTAGCCACAGTCTTGAAAGGTATGGAAGTGGATCTTTCTCATTTAAGGTTATTAGACTCTTGACAGCTGCTTTCTCCTCTTCCCTCGATTCCTGTCAATTTTTTTCTCTTATATCTAATCCCCTCTCCACGTTCTTCTTTACACTTTTTATTTTTGATTACAAACATACTGGAGATTAAGAGAAAAGGAATGGGAGCACATAAAATTTAAGTATAAAAAGAACAATTATTGACAATCATTTGACCTTTGCTTAAAGTACAGAATTGCCAATACAGAGCCAGAAATTTACACTGTTTTCCCAGTGGTCGGTATTTAATTAGCACTCCACTATTGTCCATTGGCACTGCTGTTACAGAATGAATCACTCACAAGCTATTTTGGAGTTTCATCCTGTTGCTACCACTGTTTCATCAATCTTCTCATCAGCTTTGTCATTATTATCTCAGCAATTTCTCACCTTTTCAGGAACTCTGCATGAATTTGACCTCATGAAGTATTTGGCCACTATCATCTCAGCTATTAAATGTCAGATTCAGACAACTCAAACTGTGTGTCAAGACACTGCATTCTGGCAGCAATGAAGCCATTAACTTTTTTCTCTCTTATAAAACATGCTCTCTGGGCACCCAGAAGTGTGTGCCACAAGTTCTCGTAGGAGTAGAGTTTTATTGTGGGTACCTTTGAAAAGAATGTTGCCAGTTATATTAATTTCCAAACATTTGATAGGTTGTACCGCTGGGTGAAATAGGCAGCAGGGTTTGGCAATACACTATAGCTAATCAACCTGCTCCATTAGCATTTTTCAGGTTTGTCAGTTAAGCTCTATGAATTCTTCAAATTGCATTTTCTACTCTTCAAAAAAAGTCACAATGAGCTTGTTTTTTTTCCTTCTGATGACTCATGGGAGGGCAGGAAGGCACTCATACATTATTATATGATAACCATCTTTTTGCATTTTCTTCTCTGTAAAGATTAGGACAAAAACTTGTAGTAAGAACTATGTACAAACAATCTTTATATCAAAAGTGACCAGGCCTAGGACATACAGCTGAGTATTTGTTAAATAAATTAATGAACACTGGAATGTTTTTGAAAGAATTACACACGAATCTAAGTTGCCACCATTTTCTGAAAGAATATACCTTCCTTTCTGAAAAGGTTTATTTGTGATAATACACATGATTATAAAACAAATATCATCAGACTTTAGAACTGGAAATGAAAATATTGACATCATTGGGTAGAATTTCTTTTTTAAGATTTGAAAAGAAAATTGATTTAATAAAAAGGTAGAGTGGCTACCTAAGATCAAACTTTCCTGATGTTCAAAATCACAGAAAAAAAGAAGGCCACACAGGGAAATGGGTCAACTGCTGTGCGCATCACTGCACCACTACAGATTGGCAGGGCAAAGTTCTGGTAAGGGATGAATGTCTGGGAAATTTTGTTTTCTCCAGTTTGTTCCTCAAATTACTATTAATAAAAAATTTTTCTAGCAATTAATTGGAGAAAATCAGTATTTATCACTGTAGTCAATAGTCTAAAGATGCCTAATCCCAACATACTGCCCTCCATGCACAGGTGAAAGAAGGAGTAGGCTAGAATTACCCCCAGTCATTGGCCATAGCCAAGACCTATACTAGGACTACATTCTAGCCCCAGTTTTACTTAGAGGTGGATAAAATGATCAAGGTTTAAATCTTATTTGGAAATACAGCTTAAAAACCTACTTTGCGTGCTCAGAATCTGACACTGAAAAGAAGGTATATATGAGACAGATGTACTGGCTTCAAGTATGCTCAGCTTCATTAGTGTGAGAAGTAATGCAAAAAAAACACTCATTCATTCTGTGTCTTTTTATCAAGGCTTTCCACTCACCAGGCTCTTTGGATAAAATATCACACACACACACACACACACACACACACACACACACACACACACACACAAAATACAAAAACAACAAAAATTAATGAGTGAAACTACACAGTGTCTATCCTCAAGTCAGTGAAATGCCAATGGAAAATCAGAGTAAAAGCAATGATACTTAGATAAGAAGTTTTCCTAAATCTGCATGGAGTGAGAAAAAAAAATTCACCAAATCTGTAGTGTCTGCACATGACTTAAAGAAGGGAATCTGTCATGTCAAGAAGCTTATGCTTTAAACAAAGACACTGAGAAATTGGAGTCAATATAGGGACCCACCTATTCCCAGAGACATGGAAATTTTCCAGAGCTTGTTTATTATTTGAGCAGGTTTGGTTAATGAATTAATAGCTATATCCTCAGAAATGGTGTCTCCACTGTTGTCTTTAACTCTGATCACATGAAGGAACTCTGAAGAGTTGTTGACTGGTTAATAAAAGGCCCATTTGTTAACTAATTCATTCAATTTATAATGATTATGGTCTTGGCACTTTCCTGGGACAAGGGACCAAACCATAAATCTACTCTGTTTTCACCTATACGCACAAAAAAAATAATAATTAAGCAACTCTATATAAGTCATGGGAGTAACAGCATAGAGGGTACCATGGGATATGGCAAAAAAAAAAAGTCTGAATTAGACTGTACTGAGATTTACAAGGATTGAAATGGGATCTTTGATAGAGCAATATACTTTTATCACTAAGAAGGAAAGTTAAGTTTTTGATGCTCATAATTATGAACTTGGAATCTTGAATTACCATGTCAACCCAGGTCAATTTTGCCATTTTTTTGCTGTGTGGTCATTGAAATATTACTTAATATTTATAAGTCTCTGTTTCCTCATCCATATAATGGGGAAGATTACGACTACCACATAAGATCCTGTGTGGTGTGTGTGTGCGTGTGTGTGTGTGTGTGTGTGTGTGTGTGGTGTGTTAGTGAAAGATCAAGATCAATTTTATTTACTTATGAAATACAGCTATCCTTGACTATCCTTGGTAGATGACCAAAAAGTTAATTTTTATTTGTAATAAAACAGAATGTCACATTATTTTTTTTGATCCTTTAAATTCAATCTGTTGCATTCAGTACAAGAAACATATGAGGAAATATGAAATTGGTTTTGGGTAAATCAATCTCTTTCTTTCTTTCTCCAAGATATACATACCTCTGCTATGCACATTCACAATTTTTCATGTTTCAATTAATTCAGGACTCTATTCTGCTGGGTAAATCAACTGCTCTAAAGAGTTTCTCAGGTAAGGTGATGTTGAAAGGGTAATTTAAATCCCATTCCTGCTATAACCACCTCATGAAGTTTCCTTAATTGCACATTTAATACATTAATTAATACTAATACTGCTCAAATAATAATAATACTGCTCAAATACTAATACTAATTAATACTAATACATTCCAGAGTATACCTTTATCCCTGGCCTCTAAGGAAAACTATTAGTTGACTATACTTAGAAAATGGAGAGTGAGTTTTCTTTTTCTTTTGCCTCCTGAACAAAGCATGACTATTTGGGGGGCTCATTCACTCATGGAAAATGGCCATTTCCTGCCTCTAGACAGAAAGGCTTAAAAGAACTTATATAAAAAAAAAATACATTCAAAAGCCTCTGTAGATGTCCAATAACTTATAAAGAATGTTTTGATGAGTTAGTACAAATGAATGAAGACCATATGGATCCTATTTCCCTTGAGTTTAAATTTGTAAAGAGAAAAACTTCTTAGAAAAGTGAACTTTGTAGATGTCACTAAACCCAGGGGAAAAACATAGGAGATGATTACTGAACCTAATACATTCCAAAGTTGCCCTGTGCATAGCTGAAGCACACTCAGGTCATTTGTAGCTCAATTTGGACTGTCAAACACATAGACCATCATGTCCTAATTGTTTTCAGAATAAAATTACAGCCAGTGAAAGATGGTTAAGGTAGTTTTTTCAGCAATAAAATTTAAGATAATGCTTCATTGTCCCCTTCCTTAAATAAAGTTAATTTTGTCAGTGGCAGGATATTCTGGAAACATTATAACTGATACATATTTGTACATACAAGGATCAATACAGTTGGGTCATGTAAACACACTTCCCAAAATACAACAGGGTACCAAATAGAAATCATTTCTTGCAGTCTTGCTAAATAGTGCCCTCTTGCCTGAGGAGAACTAATTCGCTTCATATGATGGAGTACTTTATTCTCAAAAAGTTTTTCAGGAAGCAATATAATTACAACAGATCCAAAAAGTTGACTGTCGTTTATGGCTTTCATTTATGATCTCACTGCAATAATAACTCAAGTAGTGATTCATTTGTGTATGTTGATGACTTTTACTAATTTATTGAATATATCGTATGCTTAGAGGCATGTGAGCATACAACCAGGGACAATGATTAGATTCCCAAAAGAGAACAAAAGATTTCTACTTGGTGCAGGGTACCACGGGAAGTTGAATAGCAACTCCCAGGAATACTTCAAGAGAGTTAAGTTTTTATGTTACATAAAGACATCATTGAATCCATGTCAGGAATTACAGAACAAAAGAAAGAATGTCTCAGCAGTAAGAAGATGGTAGTAGCCACTCTGGTGCCTTCTAGACAATACACACCCACCTAAGACTCTTCTCCCACTTGTAAACTGGTTGGAAGGGGGTATTTGCACCCATAATTCTCCCTTAGCAGAGCTTTTCCCACATTAGAAATAATATATGTGAACTTGTACCTCCACAGATGTTAGATGGGAAAGATCCTGGAGTGGAATTGTTCTAATATTTCTCAAGCAATAGCTGAGAACATTTTAAAAAAATAGGTCACTGCCCTCCCAGATATTTTGATGCAAATTTAGAGTATGACCTTGGTATCTGTTTTAATCATTTCCTCCGGTGACTTTCAACTTATTTTGTAAATGAAAAAAAGATTTCCAGAATGGTTGTAGCATATTCTGGAATCTCTCCATTCCCAGGCCAGTGTCTTCCCAAAAAACTGTGTGACAACTGTACCATTAGTGGAGCTGTTCAGTGTGTAACAGGGTAGGCAAAAAAACATAGCAGACTAAGGGAAGATGTGCTGGTTAGAAATAGCTATTTATGTTGCAAAATAAATGCAGCTGAGTTATTTGTATGCCATATTCAGGCTCTAAAGTCAGCACATAAAGTGAAAATTTCACACAGGCAAAATTATTCTTAAAACTTGATTAGGAAGGTCCTGTGTTAGAAACTGACATATCTCTCAATAAACCCAACAAAGCTCATCTTTCTTCCAGCTTTAGGAAAGATTGCTGAAGTTCTTTTTAAGTTCTCATTGAGGTAAAGATACAACTTTTGGCTAATATTTAGGAGCAATGACAGAGAAGCAACAGCAATAAAAAGTCTTTATGTCCTAGCATTATACCAGTGGAGAAAGAAGCTAAGAAACATGACAATTTGAACTAAATGGAAGAAAAGGGAATTCACATGTCTTCTCTCATACAGAGGTTTAATGTGAAGCTGAAAATAAATTGCTTTAAAATCTCTCTCCCTCTCTCTCTCTCTCCCTCCCTCCTTTTCTTCCTACCTACCTCCTCCGCTCCACCCCACCATCTCTCATAGCACAACTTATAGGCAACAGCTCTCTATCACTAGATAATATTTGCCCTTAAGCCTGGAAAGTCACATATCTAATGGTTGCTGAAGAACTACCTGGAGTTGACACTTCCTTGCTGAGGCCTTCAAATGGGAGATTACAGATGTGAACAGTTCATTTTGACCAAATTTTTTCAACATGGATACATTACAGGTTTAGAGAACTATAAATCCTCCAATATTCCTTTTTCCCTGCTTCATGCAAATGGATTTTCTCTTTACTGAAGACTGATTGAGAGGGGGCATGTTAGCAAGCCTGTCTGTTACTGGATTCACAAGTGAACTTTTATCCATAAGTGAGTGTTGATGCATGTCCATAGTTTCAAACACTTCTAATGTTTCTTTTAGTATGCTTTCTGTTGAAAAGCCAAGAGATTGAATAATTGGTTCATCAGACTGGACATGTTTCTTACTATAGAGTAGCAACATCATTATCAAAGGAGATCTGGTTTCCATAGAAGTCACCACTATTCCAAAATGTGTCAGGAGAAACAATGAGATATCTAAAACTCTGGTCATAGCTTCCTACTGAGACAGAGTCCTGGCTAGAACATTGCCTCTCACAGGAAAATAATTTAATTCAACTAAAATGAGAAAGTATCCTTGCTGTTCTTCCCTAAATGGAGCAGGAAGACTGACACGTCTGCTTATTTTGCATTCAATCATGGCAGCTCATGAGTGTACCTACTATAAGGTGGAAGATAAAGCAAATGATTATTTTTCTTCCCTATCTAGCAATAAGAAAGGCTCATACTTCCAGCTCATGAAAATGGCTGTAGAAAGTTCTTAAACAGGACCTTTCATTTTCATTCATGTCAGATATAAATTTAACTACATGCTCAAGGGTTTTTTTGTATTTATAAAAATGTCACATCATTTAGATAATCAGCAGATTGAATTTTGTTGAGAGTTTTAAAGGGTGCCTGTTTTGAAACACTATATAATCCATATCATTTATAGAAAAGCAACCTGGTGGCCTCTCTTCCTACAAAAAATTGTTCAAGTTTGTTAATACTGACTCTGATATACCCATATAGAGGTTAGAGATCATCTTGAAAGCAGTCATATGATTATGCTGTTTAATAATTGCTATTTCACCTGAATAACTTGGAGAATCAGAAAGAACAAATATTTCTATTGGTCTGATTGTACTGTGATGACCTGGGTGAAGATATAACTATGCCTGTATCAGTGGAAATACTCCAGAAGAATTAACAATGGTGATAAATCCAAGAGCTAGAAGAAACAAAGCCTACTCTCCCCATTCTACAGATGAGTTCAGAGAGATGGAATTAATTATGAAAGTTTATAAAAGAGAGTAGAATAATCTGTTTAGAACCCAAATTTTCTAACTTTTAATACAATGTTATATCTGTACAACATGGTTCATCTTTATGATAATAACCATTGGTAAAATGCATCCTACCATGTCCTGTCTAGATTCCAGGGGCCTTAATATTCAATCAGGCTGCATGGAAGAGAAGTTAAACTACTGTTGTATTATGGACTAATTAATGCAATCCTGTAGGCTTGGAAGTTGTCTGATGGTCTTATGGACTTTTAAATCATACTTTGCAAAGAAATTGTAATCTTTTAAACATATCAATCCCAACCCTATGGACATCTCTGCCATGTCATCCTTTCTTTTTAAGAACTATGCACTAAAATTTTAACTGTAAAGAATCTCCACTTCACCTGCCTCACAGTACTGATTCTGGGTTCCTACCTAGTACTGATTTCCATTAAAACTGATCTATTTCTTACCTTCAGGTTATAGTGAAGAGGGAGTGAGATACACTCACAGGAAAATGGATGGATGGGTGAACAGATAATTATTTTCCATTTGCATGAGGAAGGGGAGGCAAGAGAAGGAAAGAAGGAATAAAGAAGGAAAGGAATGTGGGAGAAAGGGAAGGAGGGAAGATAGAGGCTAGAGACCAAACATATACTGTAAATCTTCAGAGTTCTTGGAGAGCAAAAGGAATATGGCAAAAGCACAAAGTCTGGGAATAATTTTCTGCAGTTCTGTCACAGCTGACGAGCATCAAGATGCCCACATAAAGACCATGCTTGAACTGGTCAAGGAATGTGTTTTTATAGCAGAATATTAGGATGGTGATTACTATTATCCTATTCACATCCCTGCACAGACTGTGAATAATTTAAGATGCAGTTTATTTTTCCAAACAAATATTTTAATATTATATTGCACCAAAAACTAAGGTCAGCATGATACTCCAAAAATGTTTGTATACATAAAAAAGATATTCCCCAGAGAGAACACAGAGCCGTTTTCTTGCTCCATCCATGTATGTGAATGTTAACCATACCACTGTATTGTAGAATTGAAGGATGGTACATTGAGCGTTTTGTGTTCTGTAAATAATTGTCCACCAAAATTGGAGCTTGGCATGAAGGATGCAATTTTCCCATCAGAAATGAAAGCATTATTTCATTTTTTATTTAAACCCTCCTTTGATAACCACAAAGATCCTAAGGCAGCTCATGTCAGTGACATAAGGCAGATCCCACACTGGTTTTTGTTTTGTTTTTTTGGTGATCCATAATGTGATTCTAAGATAAAAGTAACAAAAAACTTTTAACACTGCATATGCTCAAAGACCTCTGCCAAGAAGGAGAAAAATAGTCTTGGTACTAGAAACTGAAAAGCAATGTTTCCTTTGTGATCCAAAATGAAGAAACAAGTAGCCATGACCTTGATCTTGTCGAATTAGCTCAAGAACAACACATGAACCTTTCAGGAGGTTGCATATGCATCTCTTCATTGGAATCCCTGTTTTATTTTCTGGAGTAGAATAACATGCTCATGATTTCCTAATATTTGGTGGATGTGTTTCTGGTTGTTAGCAGAAGATAACACTGTAATAGTTCCCATGCAATAGAAACTGTCTTTATATCCAAAGGACACCAAAGATAAAACTCAAAACTAGTTTTACTCTCTCACTAGCATCAGTTGACCTTGAAGTCTAGACCACACTGGATGAGATCTGGGATGTTGGCTAGCAACAAAGCTGGATATCTGTCTCAGGACAAGGCAGCCACATATGCCCAGCATCTTGGGACCCCCTGCCACATCTGCTGACACATTTAAATTGACAAGCAGCATTATCGCAGGTGTCATGTTTCTCTCAGAATGAACAGAATAAACAATTGAAATAACAAGTAGATGCTATTTAACATCTAGAATAACAATCTGTGCTACAAATACAGATGAATAATATTATATGTTAAGCAAAAGCCCAAACTTTTCATACGAGGAGAAAAACTGCCACTTTCCTCCTACACAGCAGAAAACTGATTTTGATTTTGAAAATGCAGATTTGGGATTCTTCCCAGTCAATGTCCAATGCACTACAAGTCAAGTCATGTGCCTACTAAGTATCTTTAAAAAGGGACCAAAGTTTTCACCTTTTAATTGGTTTCACCTCACAAGAGTAGGGTCTGCTTGAGGAGGAGGGGATTGTCAGCATGGAAGGGGAGATTAGGAAAGTCCTCTGGAGTGAATGAATTGGAAAGATTTCTGGGAAATTCCATCTTCAAAGATCTGCTGAGATGCAACTAGGGTCTCATCTCAGATAAATAACAGCCTCCCTCCCAGACAGCTTCACATGTCCACAGTTTTCATTAGAACTTCCCAGAACACTATGCTTCTGCACATCTATCTGTTGCTTTATACATGGGGGAGCAGGGAGGGGCATATTTGTGCCATGTTACAACTGAGATCTGATTAGTATTTTAGGCCTTCAAAGTTCCAGAATATCCATTGATATTCGTTATCGGAATCTCCGTCTTAGATGCCTTACCCCCTACCATGTCAAGTGGTCTCTAATGCAGGAAGTTCATTCCTCGGGGATACCTGAAATCATCAAATATGACTTCCATGATGGGCAATATCTTGCAACATTTGCAGCTTTTAGGGCTGAAAGCCATCCTGTTCTTCTGCTTCTATGGAAAAAATTAGTTATGTACATTGCTCCAGAGACCAGTAGCCAAATGCCTTATGAATCCCTGGAGTTGACAATAGAACAGGCACTGTAAGCTTAGGTTAAATTCCAGATGTGAAAGGGGTACTGCAGAGCTGCAAAGAGGGGAAATCACTATTTTATAAGGAATGATATTTTTAGACTGCATGACAAATGAGGAATGCATGAAGCTACACATGATAACACAGAGCAGACACCCCAAGTTAGGAATCTGGGCTGCATTACCACTACTCATTTCCATAATGACTCTTCATTTTACTCACTAGACTCTGTATTAAAGTTTCTATTTGAGAAAAATGGACATGTGCAGAAAGGTTATCATACCACATGCTGCCAACTTTTTATAGCCAAGGCTGATATTCTTTACTATTGATTTTCTAAATTCTGAAATTCTTAATTCTTAATTTAGTAGAAAATGCTGGTTTATCTCTTGCCCACCTGATGTTGATCCATGTGCCTGTCTGTCACATACCTAATCTTGCTAGTCGTGATTTCTATTCTTTGTATTTCTGTTGTGTGTTGGACAGGACTAATCTCTCTGTTTTTTCAAAGTAAGAATTCAATTCTCAGTAGTGAATAATCTTTTGTGTTTTTTTAATTTTTCAATCAGAAGTCATTATATTTTTCAGTTCTGGTAATTCATTTTTGTGCCCCAATTATATCCTCTTAAGGATTCTTCTTCCTTTTTCATTAAAGTACTGCTCCACCTCTCCCACTAGAGTCATTGCCATTGGAACAAACTGCAGTTTATTCAGCTGGGCTCCCTCCCACTAGTCCTGGAATCCCCTTCAGTAAGTAGTAACAACATTTTCACAGACCAGACATTGGGCAAATGAGACAAGTGAATTCTGGATGATGAAACACGTTTTTCCTAGTCCCTTTCACTGGACCCACATACTCCTTTCAAGCTGCTCTGGATATGGAAGGTTTAAATCATATAAACCACAGATGATTTGTATAATTAAAAACAATCAAATCAACTATTGCTTTGGCTAAAAAGAAAATGCCCTTTCCTGATCATTTAGAAATCAGAGTAAGATGGTGAAATGTGAAAGTTCACTAATCGTATGGCAACACCAGTCATTTATGTTATATAATGAACGCAAACCATAACAATGTTTACTATATATTTACCTGACTGAGGGAAATATGATCACTGATGAGAGAGTCACATTACATGGATTACATGGATCCTCCACTTTTTAAAGGAAAATTTCAAGGAATCTGACAAATAGTTACAGAAGATGCAACTTTGATCACCAAGCTTAACCCAGCTTTGCCTCCAGCAGGGTGATTGGCCCATGAATAGGAAGATACAATCATAATGCGGCCATGTTAAGTTAGTGAAAGAGTTGGGAACATATATGCAAATAATAATAATTGTAGTAAAGCAGAGATATGAGAGATACTTAGAAGTTGAAAAAGAATAAAAATTAATTCTGTTTCTTCTTTGATCTATCATGTGCAATTCATTCATAAGACCCTGCTTTCATTATGGCTCTCGAATTTCAAGAAGTGTTTAATACAGTAAATACAACATATCTTCCTTTATATAAGCGAGCTTGAAAGCATTTTTTTTTTTAATTTTTGCAATCAATTGCAAAGTGAAATCCAAGTCCAAGTTAAAGTTATGTTAATCTGATGATTTTTACCATGCTTCTTTTTGACTTCTTTTCCTGTGCTTCAGACACACAGACCAAGGGTCTGTTTGAAATCTACATTATATACCCCACATCATCTCCAACTCAGCTGTCTGAAACATCTTTTTTTTCTTTGTTTTTCATATAAACATACTCTTCTACCAATTTTCACAGGCACCAACGTTTACCCAGGTGCTCAGGTAAAAAATTTACTTGTCATTTTTGATTTTTTGTTTTCCTTACATACTGCCTCTGATTTACTACTATGTTAGTTATTACAATTGTTCATTTATATCTAGGTGTCTTTGTTTTGAACTTATGTGCAAATTGCCTTTGTTTCCTGGGTAACTATGCAGGAAACTGTAATGTGAGAGAAAGTTTTATGCAAAATTCCTTTTTTGAAGTATTTATGAGCTATTACTTGATCACTTTTTTTGACTGCCCTGTGATGGCTGATATGTCACATAGTAGAGTATCTGTCCTACTGGGTTCCTGACTAAGCCAAATCCTCTGTTGACTCAAACACATACAAATAGTGGGAGGAAAAAACTAAACCTTTGCTATTTGATGACAATAAGATTTGGGGATTATGACCGCAGCATAAGCTAACCTATCCCGATAACAGTCCTCAAGTCTTGTTGGCTCTGTTGTCAAAACATATTCAAACCTGATTCTTTCATCTCCTTTTACACCATCACTTTATCCCAATGAACCCTCACATCATACCTGAATGCACTGCAAGTGCTTCCTCTCCTTTTCTACTGCGTCTCAAGTCCATTCTTCAAACAGCAGTCAGACTTTTTTAAAGGAGAATCTGATCTTGCCATTCTCAGATTCAAATCATCAACAACTTCCCATTAGACTTAGGATAAAAATCATCAAACTATCTCCATGAACCATACACCCTATACTCTGACTACTGTCTATTTGCCCAATTTGTCTCCTGCCATTCCTTGATTTCTCTGCTCCAATCGCTTGAAAACAGTAAATTCATTCTTTCCTCATTTTTCCTTTTGCTATTCTCTCTGGGTGGAATGTTCTCTTTAAGACCTCTGTGTGGCTTAACTTGCACCCTCCTGTCATACAAATCTTTGTTCAAAGATAATCTTCAAACAGTCTCTCTATCGTCTGAAACTACATCCCCCAAGAGCTCACCATCCAATTACCCCAGTTTTATTGTGGAAAGTACTCTTTGAACTAAGTTTTTCCTTTTTTTAATTTTTTATGTTTCTCTTTTCCTAGACAACAAATATTATCAGGAAAAGATTTTGTTTTTCAGTGTTCTGTCCTTGGTATCTAGAAAGTGGTGTTAATGGAATTCAATAAATATTTATCAAATAAGTGAATTAATAGGATGTCCAACCAATACTTCAGTGAAGAGATGACTGAATAAGAATTGATACTCTTTCATAGTTTTTTTTAACAGAGCAAAAAGTAAACCAAAAAAAAAAAAAAACCAAACAATATCCTGCCAGATAATCAATTTGCATAGCTTTTATCTATATTCTACCACTTATAATTCATATGTTAAATAAAACCTAACTTCTCCAAATTAACATGTTCACATAGGTTCATATTAATTCAATGAATATTGAAGCAATAAGCCTTTGAAAAGAGAATCAACACAGGATATGTTTTAAATTGCAATGACAATAACTAAGCTGTATTTCTCAAATCAAATTATCTAAATTCTCTTTGAGGGACCCAAGAAATGAGCAAGGAAAGGATATGAAAGGAAAATAATGGACTCAAAAGAGGCAAGTAAGGAAGGCAAATAAAAAACCACTATTTTTGTGGTTATGCTACTTCCGTCCCATGCCAATGTGAACTTCCATCAGTGGGGGAGATATCTGGATCATTATTTTGGTGGAAATGATAGATTTACACCAACATATTAACTTAGTATTCAATTTTTACTCACAAAACCCTCTATTTTTTTTGAAAAGCAGGTGAAGATCATTTACTATGATGAGAGACATTGAAAATATTAGCTTTCAAAGGGGCTGAACTTCACATCTCTCCCTGCTTTCAGGAACAGGTCAAGGAGGAATAATTGAGTCAGGAAAATCGATTCAGAGTCCTAGCTCAAGATTCTGTATGTCATTAAAGCCTTAATTCTGGATGAGAATAAGGATAACAATATCTATCCTAGATGTTGTATAAGATTATTTTGAAAATAAAATAATATAAGCCAAGACACATTTTGTAAACAGATTAATCAATTTTCAGTCTGCTTCTCTGAGCCTATTAAGGGCATTTTCTAAATAGAAGTTGTCATATGAATACCTTTCAAAATGCTAGAAAAGAGCACACACTAAAATGAACACATTTAACCATGTGATCTGAGATTAACAATGTTCATATACGTTTAAGAAATGCTGAATGACAATCATTGAAAGAAAATGACACTGCCATTTCTTTAAACACACAAAAGGACACAGAGCTATCTTTCATTAGGAAATTCCCATACCTGTTTCCATACCCAAACATTTCCAAACAATCATCTCCTATCTAAGAAGAAAACTAAATTATGTTTCATCAACAAAATTCTTTATGAAACTCCTATGAATATCTGGAGAGGAAAAACACAAGAAATTCTGTATTATATGGAACCCTTTTTATGGTTATCATTTGTAAATTGCCAGACGCCTGAAATCTAAGCCTCCATGTTTATCTAGTTATAGTATTGCTTTGTTAACTTGAGTAACGCTCCTTTTCATCACTAAACATTTCACAAAGATTTTATTTAAAAATTAGAATATCTGATAGAAACCATCAGTTTAAAAAAATTTTGATCATGACAAGACAACAATTAACAATCTGAGCTCACTCCCGTTGTACACTCTGAAGTTAACTTTATGAAAGTGATTCAGTATAATAATGAACATTTAGGATACACACATACACCAGGATTCCCACAATAACAAAGATATCTAAGGAAAGTAGCACAAGAATGACCTTTCAGTCTTAATCTTAAATTCTTAATTCATACTGTTCTATCTCTTAAGCACAAAACCCATATTACCTAAAATTGCAAAAATGAGATCATAGCTAATAAGATCATTCTGTGCATCTTTACCACCAAAAGCAATGAATCAACTAATTATAGAAAAATATTAATCACCCATATAACCCAGAAGAAGCATGTTCAGTTAGCTAACTTTGGCTCAATGACTAGGTCTACTAGATATTTATGGCATAAATGCATCTACTCTTTCAAAATGGGAATTGAATTACGCCATCTTTAGTGTTTGTTGATTGTGCTGTTCCCCTACCTCCTGGTGATTCTTGGCCAACCATTCCTTTATGGTGCTGAGGGCAATGACTGCTGCAGGTTCATTTGGAAAGCCTGAGTGAAGAGAATAAGAAAACAAATTAAGAAAAAAAAATGATAAAGGCAATAACTAGAGAAGCAATTAGCACAAAAAGATAAAGTCAGTAATAAAGAAATTGTGGCATGATACTGGATTTTTCTCATTTATGCAGTATTTAAGTCAACCGATGATACTAAGACTGGTCATTGTACGGTATTCACAAACCTTAATGTTATACCATTAAGGGACTGGTTCTATAGCAACCAATTCTATAATATCAATTAAAATACATTTAAATTTGTTTAACAGCTTTCAAAGAACTTTCACATAATATTCTCATATGAGGTGCTTGATGAAGTTTTATTAACTAACCTCATTTTACCAACCAAGTGAATATGGCTCAGAGAAAACACACCGTTGACCCCGGGTCACAAAGGCAGTAGTACTTCATCAGTGAACTGACACAAGGCAGGGAAAACAACTTGCCAAATAGTCATACCACTGAAAGCTAGTATCAGGTAATGCTTGCTTGATTTGGGGCCATCAAGGATGATACTTGGGATCAAGACAATGTGAACTAACCTGATTTGGTAATGTGGGTTTGGTTTTAGAAGAGCAGAAAGAGGGACTTTCTATGGCCTAGAGAACATGAGCACATACATTCAGAACTTCTTAAACTCATCTAGAATAAATCTTCAGCTTATATAAAGCAAACACATAAATGAACTTGCAGAATCATCATTCTGCCAACAGAGATAAAAATATGTGGAGGAGTAACCTTTTAAGTTATATATTTATGGGGCAGAAAGAAGTGATGAAAGATTATTCAACTGAAATTACTCTTTCAGCTCACCACTGGCTTCTTAATCACCAAATCCATAGCCTTTTAATCAGTCTTTATCTTCTCCAGTATTAGATGTGCTTGACTAGCTTTTCATGTTTCAATATCTTTTCTCTACTACTGGATTTCCTGTTCTTTAAACTTTTTTTAAAATTATTTTAAAGTATATGATTCAGTGGTTTTTAATAAAATTGTGCAACTACCACTACTAATTACAGAATATTTTCATCATCCTGAAAAGAAATTCTATACACAGTAACAGTCAATCCCCAATGTCCTATGCTTCAAGCTTTTGGCACTTAAGAATCTATTTTATGTCTCCATGGATTTGAATATTCTTCTCCTAATTTTTCAACACTGCCTTCTTCCGTGCCTCCTTTTACCTGTCCGGCATCCTTTGGTTCTTTTTCCTGGAGTATTCATTACATATATGTCATTTCCAACATCCTAAACTCAGCCTGCTTCCTCTATACTCTCTACATTAGCTAGCCACAGAATTATCCATCAACGTGTCTATCAGGATGTCTTCCAGTCAAGGGACCACTGTGACACTGTGTAGATGCAGAAAGAAAGAGAAGTTGCTGAAATGGAAAGATCTGAGACTTTAAA
The DNA here is from genome assembly GCA_004363575.1 of Solenodon paradoxus. NCBI lineage: Eukaryota > Metazoa > Chordata > Mammalia > Eulipotyphla > Solenodontidae > Solenodon > Solenodon paradoxus. The sequence goes on from RJWH01000003.1 coordinate 1,565,824, forward strand.
AATTTAGCTTTCATTAGGACAAATATATATTCCACTAACGATTAAATTTTCATAGATCTTCAGAGAAAATGTTACAAAGGAGCTAGACAGAGAATGCTGTTGTCCTATTTCTAAGAATAAATTTTGATTTTCCAAGTTGGTTTCTGTAGGCTTTTTTTAGAGGGTATATTAGGTGAGAAGACGACATAAGGCATGGCCAAGCAAAGCTTCACTTGACCACCTCCATATAAGAGAGAACCACACTGTCATGTAAAAATTGTATGGGAGTTCTAGAAATTTTATAAATTAATCTATGACATTTGGGATTGTGAATTCATTTTGAATAGCTTCATTGCATTCACTTTGAATTCTTCAAAATGTACAGCTTTTAAAATTAGGAAATCCTGTTAATTAAACAGGTTTAATTCATTAAACTATTATAAAAACCAGAAAAGTATAGACATATAGATCCTTTTAATCAGCCCTCTAAAGTTCAAAGTATTGCAGGAAGAAAAAGATGAGAAACAACCACAATACAGCATGAAAGTACATCAAGGATGTGGGCACACAGATGAAGAGAACTGAACATAAAAGAGAAGACTTTCCAAGGAAGAAGCTGAAGTGGGGAGCTGAGGGGATGTCCTCAGAAGTAAACCACGAATAGCAAGGAATTACTGGAAAAGGTGAAGAAAAGTGAAGGGTCAATAAAGCAGGCTGATTTCCTGTGAGCTACAAAGAAGGAAGCCATTTTGTCATTATGGTTAGAGATTAATCAGAGGAGACTTTTTTGGTCTACCTCTTCCTTGACATCTACTTTTGTAATCACCTGGATACCTCCTGATGTGTTCTAGAATCAGAAATGTGACATTTATCCTTCTTCAAATAGACCTCTTCTCTGGCTTTCTGGCTTCTGCCTATGGCTTTCCCTCCCTCCTGGTCATCACCATATTTTACTGTTTTCCCTTCTGGTAACTTAATCTTAAAGACATCTCTTTGAAATACTTTACACAACCCCTTTCTTTCTTGTTTTTCCTATTAAAATAATTTGATATCTGATTAGCCCTCACCCTGAGAATGGCCTTGAACTCCTACTTGTGCTCCTTTGGTCTTCTCCCCTTCTCCATTTTAGCTAGCACACCACTTCCAAGCACATCCTCCTAAAACACAGCTGTTGTCATACCACAACCTTACATAAACAATGGCGGCCTTTGTTGATGCTTCATTTCCTGTAGGATAATGGTCACCACTTTAGCTTGACATGATACTCCCAAGAGGTATTTCTAGACTCGTGTCTTAGTTTTCTCTACTTATTCTCTTCCCATGAAATTCTTCACTTTTCCAAATGTTTAAGAGGTACATAAATAATGAATTTATAGGGCTATATAAAGCAATAAATACTGTAATCACGCTCTGTTACAATGGCCATCAACATTAACCTTTAGAAGATGCAATTCCCCACAGAGAAATTATATGAGCTATTATAGAACTGTAACTATGGTCAGCTCAATTATTTGTGATCTCCTCCTTGTCACTTTCCCACATTCATCAAAGCCACTGGCACTGAGTTATGATTTTCAACTCTACCTCAAAGGTTTCCATGACTGAAGGATTTCAAGATCCAAAAGGATGACAAAACCAGCACCAGGCCTCTCAGTACTTATTCGGACAAATTTTGGAAACAATCTACTTTCCACCTCTTCCATAAATTAGACCTAAATATTGATTTATATCTTTATGCCAAAATTACTTATTTAAGCAACATTCTCTTAAAGTCTGTTCTCTCTTTAGTTTGTTTGTTGAGCCACTTTGCAAGTAATATTCTTTATGAGTATTTGAAACCTTTTCTGTCCTCAAACCACCCCCACTAAGCTAATGCTTACATTCTCACCTGAATGCCCTTACTTTTTCCTCTGTCTTTCATCTCATCTCACGCTGTGTCACTTTTTGCTATCTCTCCTCTTGCTACAATGACTTTCTTTCTCTTTGAAAGCGGCCTGCTCCCTTTTGCCTTTCTGTGCTTTGGCCTTGCTCATGCTGTTTCTTCTCCCTGAAATGACATTTCTTTCCTCTTTTCCCAGCTCATTTTAGCTTTTATTTGTGCTCTTCTCAGTGATAACTTCTCTCAGGGAGTCCTCTATGATACTGATGATTCCTTATTTCATGCTTTTATGACATCATATAACTTTCCCTCATGACCCTTATCATAGTTGAAATTCTACATTTATTTATATAAATATTTGACTGATAATCTTAATAAAGTGGAAAATGCAAGGAGAAAGGAATTATACCATATCACTGCATTCCTAAAACACTGCTGGCACATAGAATATGATCAATAAATACACATTGAATGAAAGAATAAATTGTGGACTCATGAGTCTATATGACAACAGGAGAAGAATAATTATTGGGATAACAAGGGTGTTTAGTCCTAGAGTGTGGGGAAGGTAAAGAGATTCTGAGAATTTTTCCACATTATCTTATTTCATCCCAGAAGGGAAACTATTGATAACATGCACATGAGAAAATATAGTTCCAAATGGGAAGATATGCTATAATAAATTAAAAACAGAAGGCAGTATCAAGACCTATATTCCTGGAAATATGCCTGAAAGCAGGCATATATATATATATATATATGTGTATATATGTATATGTACAGGTATATACATGCATATGCACATATATGTATATGCACATATATAAACAAATACATAAATGTATAGGTATTTATATATGACAAAATGGCTTTCAGAGTAAACAGAAACCATATAATCCTTTATCCGTTTAACTAAAAAACCCCACGTTACAGATAGGACCAATGGATAACTAAGGACAGATTTTAGTCCAGGCATTGGCTCTTGATGACAGTAATACCTGTCTCAGGAGGTCACGATCATGTTTTGGTCACCAAGGGACTTTAGTTCAGAAAAACAGAATAGTCACCCTAGAGGGAAGGCTGCAGACAAGCATTAGATGAATTATTGATCTAGATGACATATAAAATCTCTTCCAAGCATGAGGCTCAATGAGGCTGAACAAGTCAATAATTTAGGACCAGCCGTGCACGAGTTGTGTGTATATGTCTATGTGTAGGTGCACACATGCATGTGCATATCCATGTATGCATGGAATCAGAGCTTTTTCTAGTATTCCACAGCTTAGTTCCTGAGTCATTATGATGGATTATTAAAGTTAACTTTTGTTGTAATGGTCAAAGTGGACTTATACAATAAAAAATCTTTTCTTCTTATTCATTTTTGTATTGAAATTTCTTGCGGAATTTTTACACATACATGCAGACACATATCACTACCATAGAGGCAACTATTACCCCAATAAAGATATAAAACTTTTCCAACATAGTAGAAGGTTGTCAGTATTTACTACCTAGAGCAACTGCTATTCTCTCATCTATTATCACAAATTAGGTGTGTCTCTTTTTACACTCCATGTTCATGAATTTATAGCATACACTGTCTTGTTCAACATTACGCCTGTCTGAGAACCTATGTTGGCACACACAGCTCATTCCTTTCAATTGTAGTGTTGTCCATTCTAATGTTGATGGACACTTGAATTCTCTCCAGTAGGGGACCATGATAAACAAAGCTGCCATAAATGTGCTCATACATATCTTCTAGTGAACATAAACACATGCTTCTGTTGAATACGGACCCAGGAGCAATTGGTTATGCAGAAGTAGATTCTGCCAAACAGTTTTCCTAAGCAGTTATAACAATTTACACTTATACCAGAAGTATATGACAATTAAAAATAATATATCTATGCATTTCTTTAGCTACCATGTTGAGATGCATTTAACTGGTTATATTTTCTTGGTCAAAGCTAAAACCATTAAATATAGTATTAGGCTAATCAATAACTTTCATATCTAGAAGTTCAGAGAAGTTTTATGACTTGCCTGATTTATCCCTACAAAAAAGTGAGTATTCAAGCCAAGAGAGGAGAAACTCTATCATCAGGATATCAGAACAATTTAAACAAACAGGGAAAAAGTGAAACTGCATGCTGATTTTTTTAATGATTTACATCCATGGTATATAAAATAACTCATTAGACAGATACTTTTCTTTCACTTCTTTTAGCACCTATTTAGTTTTTCATCAAACTTCAGGAAAATACAGCAATGCAAAGCTATTGAAGCTACAAACCATTCTTACCACAATTAGAGTGAATCTAGTTTTGACCTTGCCATAAACAATTTTCTTCTCTAGATTTTATTCTTTGCTTTGCTGTTATTGATAATGCCTCATCATTTTTAACTTTATTCATAAGATCCCATGTAGAAACTTTGTTCCCTTGATATAAAACTCAACCATGTTCTACTTAATATATATATAATTACCTAATATATATATAATATAATATATATAATCTACTCTTCCAGTAAACCATCTTTTGAATGCAGAGATGAGGATCAGCCTTTGATTTAATCTATATTGAAGATCTACTTGCAGTTTTAGATTACCATGTCACAGAGAGGGAAGGAGAAAATAAGACTTGCTTTATCTTTGAGTCTGACCATACAGTTTTCACCTTAGCACAAAAGTTTTGTTGTGGGGACCAAAGGGACATGAAAGAGTATACTCTTTCATGAAAGGAGATGAAGTGTGAGATGTGTTGCGTTTTTCTCAGAAAACATTCCTCATCAACCTCCCAATGCACGCACATGCCCATATGCATGCACAGACCCTGTCCTGGGTGAGGAGGAGTGGTAGAAGGATATAGGTGGAGGGTGTGGTGGGCTTGTTATAGGGCAATGTATTTAGTATTTTTTAATCTCAAAATGGCTTTCTTCAACCCACCTCCTCCTAGGCCTCTTTCCAACCCATAAAAGCAATTCTGATAGCATGATGAAATCAAATTACTTGGGAGAAATGAGCTGAAGGAGCGTCACTGTTCAGCAATTGCTAGAGCAGCCACTCAGACAATTCTGGTGAAAGGCTGAGTTTCACAAAAGATAAAACAGGTAAAGTAATAAGAGCGACACTGGCCCCTGTTACTGCAGTGAGCACAGCAGCGGAATGCTAAGAGGGTGTCAATGGCTTCCCTTAGGAGAGCAAAAGGCCACCATGGCCAGCAGGAAGGAGGAACACACAGCATGCTAGCAAGAAGATGGAGTTAAATGGGACAACGCAGGTTTTGTTATTTCTGTATATGGAAATCATGAGGCATATTAATCAGGTGGATAACCATAGCAGATGCTGACAATGCTCTATATATAGTCCCTTAGCACTGCCATTCATTGTGATGTGACTGACTTATATCCGCTGGTATCGTTGCCTTAGGTAAACCTAAAGGCTCCCTGGCATCAGAAGCTCACTCTGCCCATGTGTAGAACTGGCCCAGAGTGCCAGGGAATCAGCTGATGGTTAATGAGAACTGGTGGAGAAATGTCCCAACTCACTCCACCTTGGGTGGGACAATCCTGGGTTGCATGCTTTATTCCTTGTCCCCGAGCTACCTAGTGAGACGTGCCTCAATTGTCCACAGTAGCTAATTGCTCCATCGTGTACTCTATTGGCTTCCTTTCTTTATCTGTCTCTCTTCTCCATCCTCTTTCCTGAAATAATCTCCAACTTAACTACTTGCACCCAAACCCTTGTCTTTGAATCTGCATTGGGTGGAAACCAAACTATGACAACAAATAACAGAGTCATGAACCTGAGAAAATGGGGTGTCAAATCTTATCTTGATAGCACCATTTCTCCCAAGCTTTCTAGTTGCAATCTCTGCCACATGTATAGTAGAGAGGTACTTTATAAATTGCTTATGGATAAAGGGGAAAAGAGTTGAGCTCCCTGGTTGTCCTCATGAAAACACAATAATATTTGCCATTAGGGGAGGGTAGAGGTTATCTAGACTAGGCCTACTGGCATGTAAACCTGGTCCCCCTCCCTGTAAATCTTGAAACAATAGTTCCTTATTGTTGCTGCTACTGTTGTTAACATTTATTGAGCAATTATTAGGTACAAGTCACTCTATATGGCATTCACATGTATTATCACATTTAATCTCCATAATAATGAATGAAAATAAGGGAAAAGAACAATGAAGATGAGCTGATTACATATGAACAGCAACTTTAGTGTATTGAGTATATTAATCAAAGATGATTAATTTGGATTTAAGTTAAATACTACCAAGAGGTATGCCAAGTATAGTCTGACTGTCATACAAGGTTTGATAAAATCAGCATCACTCACAATGCAGTTTGGACTAGCATCTGCCTGAAGTGGAAGTGATGATCCTACTTATAGGCATGGGGGGTATGGGGCCCAGGCTGTCCTTAGATTCCCTGCCACTTCTTGCTTCCATAAAAATAGCCTAAAATTCTGAAAATGCCCTTTAAGTTATATATACTATTTCTCATTTTATAGATGAGAGAACATGTGTTGGAGAACTGAAATAAGGGGCCAGTCCATGCCCAATCCGGTTCTTCCTGACCTCCCTCCACCCACACTCTAGTCCAGGGCCTGGCACATTGTTCCACTTCATATCTCCATACAATGAATGGAACAGTCCATAAAACCTTTCCTTCAAAGACAGATTTTCTTTCTCCCTTTTTAATATTATGATAATCTTTGAGACCCTGCTAAGAAAAACAGTGCTAAGCTGAACAGTAAAATCAAATCAGGGGTAAGGCAGAACAGTAGAGTTGACACTCTTCTAAATTTCAAAAGGAAATAAAATTGGAAGTCCTTCTGGTTGGACAGCTGGTTTCAGAGGATCCGGCACAGTCCCTCCATCTAGGAGCTCACCCAACAGAGCCAGCAGCATGGAATTGCCCTCTTTTTCAAAGGGTGCAGGGCTCAGTATACCATTTAATGTCTTCATTGCAGAGTAGAAGGGGCACCCAAGGAGTCCCTCGAGAAAGTAGAAAAACTGGTAGTTCTGATGGGACAATATTTAGGTACAGGGCTCTCCCTGCCTTTCAAAATTTCACTTTACATCACTTGATTTTTATGGAAGATCTCTATCTTCAATATCAGTGTCCATAAACCTGAAGAAACCTGAACAGGATCTTCACTTCCTGTTAAAATAAAAGGATAAAAGCAAAAATACTATCCAGTCTGTATTTTGTGGAAGCCATGGCCCCACAATCTCCTTCCCTGAAACTGTTCTATACACGCAATGTGTTTGTCATACGTCCCTGTATTCACTCATAGTAGTGTGGTTTTAGGTTTTATGTGGTATTTGGTATGATTTGTTAGGTCATCTGGGGGACTGGGAATACTCAAAAATATTTTCATATTAATTAATTCCAAATTAATGGTAACTGGCTCTTTGTTTTGCACCATTTTGACTTTGGAAGGTTCACAGGAGGGCCATTCTTTGGAGAGTGGGAGAAATGGTCTCAGGATGCTGGAAGCAACTGGAACCTATAAATTTGAGTGAACTGGCTCACAACAGAACCTCTGTGACACTTCTTGCCCTACCATTCTGTTTTGATTTTATTCACCCTGACACTGCTTTTCCTGGGAGAGTCTTGAGGATTAGTCATCCTATGAAAAGGGAGAAAGGGAACTCTGTATTTCTTATCAATGTCTCCACACCCATTTTTTCATTTCATTTGACATAATGTATGCCATAAGCAAATGATACACCATTAATTCTATTATATTTAGCCTCAGACATGAGTTACTTTGCTTTTGTCTATTTCAAAAAATGGTGAAATATGAAGTTTTCCTTTCAAGTTGTCTTTCCTCTGCTTTTCAAAGCAGGTGTGAATGAGCTGCCTTTTTATGGGACACAAGGTTACAATCAATGTAAGCTTCATCAGCTCCTCAAACTTATGAGCTCTGGTGTCTATTTCTGAGGGTATTTTTTTAAATCATCTTTTGCCTAAGGAATTATAATAATGACCTGAGAAATGGCTCATGAAACAAATTCGATTGCATGCAAGCTGTTCCTACTACCCCTGAATAAGTCTCCTGAGAAAGGAGAAGAAAGATCTCATAGAATTGCCTGGAATAAAATTTTTCTAAAATTCTATTTTAAAAGAACATTTTCCTACAGGGGTAATCAAAGGAGTTCATTGAAGATATCACCTTTGAGTAGAAAAGATTTATATTGGGATCTACTGATGAATGAGAATGCAGTCTCTACTTTCCTACCTGGCAGTAGTCTACAGTACATAGACCTGGTAGCCAGAGAGATTTCTGAACATGAAGCATACTGTACCCTGTCCATGCTCAGACAATGTTTCCTGCATATTTATGACCAACATCCAATCTTGTTTGCAGAGTCCTTTTGCTGCCCTCACTGATATTTGAAAAGCTATCTGTCCTGTGCATGTGTTATCATGTATCTACAACACTGGAATACAAGCAGAGCCCTTTTTCTTTGGTTCATTTTTCCACCTTCAGTGCTCAAAGCAAAATGGGCACTTAACAAAGCATCGTCATAATTGGGAGCATGGGAAATACCTGGTTGTTGCTTGCAGCATCTTGTTATGCTCTCTACCCTCCTGCAGTGACTCCATACCACCTGAGCCCTAGGAAAATTAACCCTTTTACTATAAGGCAAGAATTAACTAACTCTGTGCTCCTTTTTCATGCTTTCCACCCAACAGACTCATGATGTGGGCACAATCTAAAGGCATGGACTAGGAGAATGAAAGCTAGATTCCTCCTTGATTTCAACTCTGAACAACATTTTTTCGGTCGTCACCCCCTACCTGGGGCAGAGTGCAGGATCTCTTCGGGACACATCATCATACAGGGTCTCTTAGCTTTCTCTGTCAGTGGCTCACAGACATTAAATCATTAATGTACAAAGAAGCATTTATGCCCCCATTTGAACAGACAGGTATAAGAGTCTCCTGAAAGACCTGCACTGAACACTCATCACAACTCCCAGAAGCATCCGCCCTGACCATCACAATATGGAAGAAGATGAGGTAGTCACCCACGACCTCAGTGATTGGTTTTAACTCTTCAGTGGTTAGTCAAGGTCTCTGAAGGCCTAAGTCTATAAACTGTCCTTGTAATTTTAGGAATTCCTCTGGAATTCTTTCAGTGACTAATTCTCCTACAGCAAGCACTTCGCATGGAGAGTCTCTCCTCTTCACATGTGAATTTGAGGACAGACCTTGGCTCCAACATTATACATTTTGAGGTCTGTCTGAACTAGTCTTCTGATATTAGCATGTAGTGTTTTCTTCCATAGGGTTGGTTCAGTTGGTGAGAACTCTACTCTCTGGCTTGATAGAATTTACAATGAAAGCTGCTCCTGACTGAGACAGAGATGATTGCAATTTAAGGACTAAAATTGAGATTTAAAATGACACATTATTTGATATAATTCAAATCCAGTTATGGACATCATCCTGAAAATCATTATTAAAGACATTCAGAAATATATTAAGTGACTGAGGAGTTCTGAAACTTGTGTTGAGTCAGAGGACAAAACTCCAAGCTTGATGTGTGCAGTGAGCAACTATTAGGCTTCTATGACACTTTTTGATATTTTTATTTCTGAGTGTGCTGGATCCCAAAAGTATACCCAATTCTTCACACCTCATTGCCACAGCCTTTGTCATCTGATTTTGCAAAGCCTGATCTTGTGGAAGCAATATACTTTCCTGATGCACTGATGTTGAGTTTGACCATGCAGCTTGTTTTGGCTAATGGAATATGAGCTTTAAGCACCAGCTGGCATCAAAAGACAATGCCCTAGGTAGCACTGCCCTTTCAGACCTTCACCTGAAAGGAAACAGGTGGAACAGACCTGAGACCTAACAGAAGCCTAGATTCCAGGTTGGTCAGAATAAACCCAACTTCCGTCAATTAAAACACAGCGACCAGCAGACCCATGAACAAGAGAATAAATGCTGCTTGTAGTCAGTCACCTGGCTTGCGATGAAGGTTTGTAATGCAACAAAATCTGACTAACACATCCAGTGAGAATTTATGATGCTAGTAAACATGCTTTTTCCTCTGAAATCTCTCTGAGGATACAGATCACTCGAGTGTGTTTTTTTATTCTTCTCCAAGTCTTTGTCATCTCAGAATATGACTTTATCTGTTGACTTTCCAGTGTAAACAATACTATGTACATAATAAATTCTTCAGACTAATTCAAGGAATCCAAAGAGGTATTGGGATTGATTTAAGAGAAACTAGGAAATAAGGTAGAAAAACAAGGTTTTGGAGTCAGAACTAGAGATGTTGCATCTTCCCCTAAAATTTCCAATCTATGTGAACACAATGCTTTTCAATTCCTCAGTGTTCTCACCTTCAACATGTGGATATGGCTACCTTTTTACTGGGGAGACTAAACTGAATAAGTCACTATCTTTTGCTTCTCTACAGAACTTATTAGTACTCTTTCCCTATTTTTATTTTACATGAGACAAGAAGACCCAGCTGGTAGCTCAAGACTCTTCACTATCACAGATAAGCAATCTCAGGTGTAAGTGTGTACATGTTTCAAAACCAATGTCTCACTATTTCCCCAAAGAACCTGGAAGTAAATTTACTTATTTTTCCTCTAAGAATGAGAAGCAGATTTACTATTCCCAACCCTTACCCCCAAATTCCTCCTGGATACTGGGAAAGTAGAATTTTTATTAAAAGAAACAGGCAGTGGATGAGCAGATTTTCACAAAGTGACCTCATCGATAACTAAAATGCGGAAGGAATTTGTACCATACATGCTGTCGTCTAAAGTATCAACCTCTCTTAAATAGCTTACTGACGACCCCACTTCCAAATCACTATATGCTGAACTTCACAACATCCTAGAGATATGCATACCTTTCTTTACAAAAAAAAGAAAAGAAAAATGGAGTGACCTGAACAACAGACATCATGATTCATTGCACACATACTTTTTTTATTTTTTTTTTTTTTACTATTCTACTTATATCATCTTCATGGCTGGTTTTTGGATTTCAGAGTTTCACACAAATGTAAAATAGTGCCCCTGAAAATGCCTAGTGAGATGTAATTGGAAGTGATGCATGTACAACTTCCCTCAAACAGACAGAACCTGGCTCATTCCTCTTAACCACAGTGAGGCGCTTGGGGCAGAGTCAGCATTTGAGGAATGAGAGGAAAATGAAGAGACTAAAAAAGCCACAGAATTGTAAAGCAAAAAACTGCATTTTTAAAATGCAAATTTCCCACAATGCACATCATTGTTCTTCATAATAATGAATGACAGTAGTTCACAAACCATGAACTCTATGCTAAGTTTGTGGTAGAATAATGAAATCCTAGAGGGGCATATTTCTCATGAAAAATCAATTTGTCCTTCTGTTTGAGCCATAGTAAGCAGACATAGGATAGCATGAACTGGTAATGTGCCAGGAAAACCTGCAGGGGCCAGAAAAGATGTGTAGGATGTTCTTATAGTGGGAATAAAGTCCATTTAAACATAAATGCTCAAGATTTATTTTTAATAGTTCTCTTTAGGAAGCTGGAACTTTTGTGTATACTCAAAAGCATTCCTGAGAGAAAAATAGTAGATGTTTGTACGGTATTTCACTTATATAAAACTTGCTATTTTTATTTTTAAAAAGTAGAATGGCATTCTGGCATGTAAGGAGCTTGGAAATTATAACTTCCTAAAAAGTAAAAGGCTGAACAAACAGGAAAAAAATCAACAACTCCTCTTAGATCAAGCAAAGAACTGAGTCTTAAGGCAAACCACTGTCCTCAACTTGAAGAGACAGACAGGTTGAATATAGAGAATCACAAATTAAGTGAGCAGAACCTTTCCCCAAGCAAAAACTTTCATAGGAACCAGTATCAGAGTAGGAAATCTGGATTTGTACTGGAATTGACAAATTGTTGGATCTTGGAATAGACAAAGCAAAGAGTTAAAAACTCCAGCTTAACTTAATCTTATGGTGGCCCCATATTTTGCAAGTTAAACCTCCAGGAGCTTGGTCAAGTACTCATACAGAATGTTGAGAAAAGTCCCATCATGCTTCTAGCAGGGGAAAGGTGAAAAGATATTTTGAAACCAGCCATTCTTTTCTTAACAAGGCCTGCCTTCAGGAGAACTACTTATTAGAGCCTACAGAAATGAGGTTTTATCAGAGTCTACCCTACCTGAGGGATGAGAACTATTTTACCTTAGCTCTAGCCATTAATATGGAGAAAGGGAAATTCCCAACTTCAGTCCAATCTAACCATCCCCTCTCACCTAAGAGAGGAGAGAGTGCGACTAAGGAGTACTTGATGTTCACAGCAGAGGCACAGGCTCATTAAAAGACTGAAACCTAATCATGTAATGCATCCCTCACCCTCCCAAACCCTACCACCATGTCTCTAAAGGCCTATTTATTATAGTTTCATTAACATAGCGTATCATGTCCAGTTATCAAGAAAGAAATATTACAAGGCATACTAAAAGCCAAAAAAAAAATGTAATTCAAATGACATAGAAAGTATCAGAATCAAACTTAGATATATTAAAATGCTGGAATGATTAATGTGTGAATTATTCTAAGGGATAAAGCACACAGTATACAAGAACAGATGGGCAATATAATTAGAGAAAGAAAAAAAGAAATGCTAGAGATCAAAACACTATATCAGAAATGAAGAATGCCTCTGATGGGCTTGTTAATAGACTAAACACAGCTGAGGAAATACTCCAAACTTGAGAATACAGAAATTTTGGAAGTCAATTTTCTTTTCGTAATGGAAGAAAAGGTTGAAAAAAAGAACATACTACCAAGATCTGTGGGACAGCTACAAAAGGTGTAACATATACGAATAATGGGAACATCCAGAGAAGGAGGAAGAAGGAAGAAAAGTAATACTTGAAGCAATAATGACTGAAAATTTCCTCAAATTGGAAAGGTCCTAAACCACAGATCCAGAAAGCTCAGAGAACACCAAGCAGGGCTAAAAAAACAAAACAAAACTAATGAATCCAAGACTTCATTTACGCATATCATATTCAAACTGCCAAAGATCTAAGACAAAGAAAAAATGTTGAAAGAAATTGGTGGGGGCAGGGGATGGGAGGACTACCTCACATACAGGGAAACAAAGATTATAATTACATGGGTTTCTAAAATCATGCAAGCAAGAAGATTGGTAAAATAAAGTGCTGAGAAAACAAAACTACCAACCTAAAATTATGCATCCCACAAGGAATATTTCAAAAGTGAAAGGTGAAAAAAATTTTCTCAGAAACAAAAACAGAGAATTTGCTGCTAGTAAACCTGGCTTTCAAGAAATGTTAAAAAATGTTCTTCAGAGAGACTAACTCTGAAAAAATAAATAAAAAAGAAAGAAGTCACCAATTACTAATCTCAGTAATGTGAGAGGGAAAATCACTATAAGTCATACAAACATCAAAAGGACAATAAAAGATATTATGAATAACTCAACACCCACAAATTTGATCACCTAGATGATGTGGACCAATTCTTTGAAAGATACAATATGCTAACATTCACAAAAGAAGACTGGATAATCAGAATAGGCCTATATCTACTGGAGAAATGGATCCATTAATTAATAATCATTTAAAAGAGAAAGCACCAGGCGCAAAGGAGCTCACTGGTGAATTCTATTAAACATATAAGGAATCTTCAAGAAAACAGAAGCAGAGGGAGGAATTCCTAATGCATTCTATTGGGGCATCATTACCATAATACTAAACCAGACAAAGACATTGAAGGAAAAAAAAAAGAAGACAAACTACAGATTAATTTCACTCATGAACATACATATAAAAATTTTAATAAAATATTAGCAAATGGAATCCAACGATGTATTAAATAATTATAAACAATATTCAGGTGAAATTGATCTCAAGTATGCAAGGCTGGTTCAACATTCAAAAATCAATTTGTGTAATTCATCACAGCAACAGGCTAAGAATGAAAAGTCATATCATGTCAATAGATGAAGAAAAAGCGTTCAACAAATTTCAACACTCATTCATGATAAAAAGGGCTCAGAAAACTAAGAATAAAGGGGAACTTCCTCTTCTTAATAAGCAACATGCACACATGCAGGATTTCTACCTGAAACCTACAGCTAAGATGACACTTAATGGAGAAATTCAAGTATTACCTGCTAAAATCAGGATCACAACAAGTATGTTCCTTTCCATCTCTGCTTTTCACATTGTATTAGAAGTTTTAGTGAATACAATAAGAAATGGAGGAAACTTAAATAGATGTTACTAAATGAAAGAATGCAATATGAAAAGACTGTATAAATACATGATTCCAACTATATGGCTTCTAGTAAAGACAAAACAATGGAGGTCCTAAAGCAATCAGTGGTTCCCAGCAGCTAGTGGGGAGGGAGTGATCAGTAGGTGACACAGAGTATTATTCATAGCTGTAAAACTACTTTTTTTAATGAGCTATGATGGTGAATATATGTCTTATATTCGTACAAACCTATAGAAGGTACAACACCTAGAGTGAAAGCTAACATACATTACAGACTTTTGGTAATAATGATGTGTTAATAATGTAGGTTCATCAATACAACTAAAGTGCAGCTATGGTTTAGGTTGTCCAGGGAAGTGGTATATTGGAAAAACTTGTACCTTTCACTCAATTTTGCTGTGAACCTAAAATTGTTCGAATTGCCTTTTTTAAAAACTTGGATGGAACTTGAGGTGATTACGCTAAATGAATAAGTCAGAGAGAAAAAGAAAATTACCAGATGGTTTTGCTTCATAAAGAAACGAAGTGAACAAAATAAAACAAAAGTTCTCTTAAGACTCTGAACTAAAATCTTTGGTTACTAGCGAGGCAGGGAGGCAGGACTCTAATACACAGGGTCAAAATGATAGTGGTGACTGACACTAAACCTCTGGTGGTGGGTGAGGTGTGAGATACACATTTTTGGGGATGTGAATCTGTTCTTTGAAAAGCATATGATATTGTAAACCAATGGTATAATAATAAAAATATAAATGATTAAAATTAATAAAATAAGCAGTTCTGAGCTTTAACAGATGAATATTTGTAGTGATTTCCAGCATATTTTCTATATGAAAATTTACCCACCAGTGGATTCAATATACTTTTGGGATTTATAATTGAAAAGCACATTTTAAGAATTGATATTGAGGCAATTTCTGTATGACAACAAACATGTAAAACGCTAATAATTCTATCAAACACAGAGGTCCAGTAACTACTAAAGAATGCTTCTTCAGAGTCAAAATTCTTTTTTTGTGTAATAATGCCAATGATGGTTTTAATAACATACTGAAGTTGTAAAACAATTTTTGTGAACATTTGGAATTCCTTTTAACACTGCCCATTAAATTTCTTATACTCAGGCACATTTCTGACAGATAATAAGCATATTTCCATGTGCATATAGATGCACAACATGGGTGAATCTCAAAACCAGTACTTTTAATGAAAGACAGCAGAATCAATTTGCATTTATATGAAGTTCAAGGACAGGCAAAACTAAGATACACTTAGAAATCAGAACAATGGTTGTTTGGGATAGGATTAACAAAAAGATGTCATGATAATAAGTCCCTAGGGTACTTAAATGTTTTAAATCTTGATTGAGAAGTTGGTTATACTGGGATATATATTTTATTCAAATCTTCCCTTCTTACTCAGGAGAAGCTGTGAAAAAATTACTTTCAAATTATCTGAGTGATTAGGAGGGGTCATGGGTGATCAGGCTGACTGAACTTATTAGTACCCAGTACTTGCTTAAGGTAGAAGGATAATTGAAATTTCAGAAGGGTACTCCCACCTTTCTGATCTCTCTATAACAAAGGGTGATGATCACATTAAAATACAATGTTAAGGGAAGGAGAGAGAGAGAGAGAGAGAGAGAGAGAGAGAGAGAGAGAGAGAGAGAGAGAGAGAGAGAGAGAGAGAGAGAGAGAGCATGTGCAAGCTTAAGAGAGAAAAAAAATGTTCCTTGCCAGATGAGAATGTGAGGAGTCCAGAAGGTAGGGAAAACATAGTGGGAGATCCATGGTGTCAATGGAGGATGGAATGTTGCTGTCTGACCAACTAAGAGTGAGCAGGTAGAGACAGGAGGCAGGTGGTTTCTGCCCTGGAGAAGCCAAGTGAAGCATCCCAACATGTTCATAAATTCCCCATCTGTAGGATTAGAAACCTCAGAACAAGAACAGTTGCAGTCTTGACTTATTTCTTAAGCTCCTTAGCCCCCTGTATGTAAAATTTTGATTATAATATAATGATTGGTAGAAAACCATGAAATCTGAATATGTGTGAATTTCTTCAGGGACAGTAGTAAATAAAGAATTAGGAA
The DNA here is from genome assembly GCA_004363575.1 of Solenodon paradoxus. Taxonomy (NCBI): domain Eukaryota; kingdom Metazoa; phylum Chordata; class Mammalia; order Eulipotyphla; family Solenodontidae; genus Solenodon; species Solenodon paradoxus. Next base: position 1,582,068 of record RJWH01000003.1, read on the forward strand.
ATCATAGCCTTCTCCTCAGACAGGCTTAGCAAGAAATGAAATGGGTATTGGTAGTTTTGACGGAAAAGGGAAACAGTGGAGTAACCCATATGGCGTGAATTAAAGAAGAAAATTAAACTACGGGTGGTCAAATGTGAGTGTGGCAATTCTTCCTTTGCTTACTGCATTTTCTCCTCCCACCAGGAAAAAATAATTCATAAATGCCTCCAGCACTTTTCTGTTCCTATTGAGAAGCCATTTTTAGACTATATCATTGAGCAGAAAATTATTTTAAACATTTTTCATTCATGAAGGGAACCAATCTATCAAAAGTCTTCTAGAGAAAGAAAGAAAGGAAATTCCAGAAATCACAATAGTTTGGTGGCCAACATAATGTCACTAATTTAATTTACTTCTCCATGGCAGAAGCTAGCCCTGTCTCAATTTGTTTTTGACTGGTCACCTTCTCGCTTAATCCCAGTTACGTCCTTCAACACTCACATAACTTTTTTATATGCAGATTAAACGTTTGTGTGCTTATTAGTAAATAACCTCAGGTAAACGATAGGCGCCTGAGAGTAGGGTATCTCTGACTTACATTGTGGAATCATAAGATTTATGCAATATGCTGTTTTTAGTAAACAATGAACTTAAGGAGCCTCATTCTCTCTCATATATATATGTATAAGTGCATAAAATATTGCATACTTTGTGTATAAATATAATATATATCACATGTATTAGAATATTAACACAATGCAATATTTATTTCATCTTAGCTCTTATTATCCAGACTGAAAGGACCTTGGTCAGCCTCTGCCTGTGTTTAAGAAACACATGAATCATTCCAGAGTGGTAGATATAGCACCAAGGTATTCAGACACCAAACTGGTAGGTTACTGTGATGCAGGTTCTATCTCTGCAGATACAGAATGACATGCATACTTGAGTCCAAATCATGTTCTGTAAGATGACACTTTGTATTTTTGTTTCTCTCACAAATCAAGTTTTGAATAGTATGCTAGCCAAATGAGAACTATAACATTCCAAAGTATCAACTTAAGCACTTTATAATAAAATATTAAATACATATGTTTCCTACTTTCAGAGGATGCTATGGTTAAAGAAAACAAAGTACGGTACAAAGGTCAGGGTACTGTCAGGAAACACAATTTCCTTTGATGGTTTAAAAACAGAGATTTGATGAGGGATCACTTCTGGAGACATGGTGGGGAACCCCTAGAGAGCAACTGTAAAACAATATTCTATGGCAAGGGGTTACCTGTTACCACAACCCGAGAAGAGAGTTGGGGGTCAGGAAACAGAGGCTTCCCACTGAACCAGTCATAGTTATGAGGAACACCAGAAATGTGGTATTAAAGTGGGACATGGGAAGAATAAGAAAATAGGGGCAAATGGAGTGAGGGATGGGGAGATGGGAATAAGTAAAAAGTATTCTAGTCACTTCAACCCATATTTCCATTCTGTTGGTCACCCAGTCTTTCCCTCCTTTATGAGTCAAACCCAGAGACTAGGTAGCAAGGAAGATCAGAGAACAGAGCAGGACAGAGAAGAGTGAGTAAATGGAGGAGAGCATAAGAAAACCAATGAGCAGGGGATTATACTATACACACAGCCCTCCTAAAAACTAATCTTCTAGACTATCACTTCTAAGTTTAGTTACTTTAGACATAGCTCCAAAGAAAGAGAAACACATTAAAAAGGCAGAGAATACTTACTGCTGTTGTTACTGTTTTTTTTTTGTCATGGAGGCAGACAGAATTAGTTTAATGCAATTATGGTTATGATCCACAGACACAGGAACTCATGTGTGTTCAAAGTAGGTGTGGGGGTATCCCAGTTCACACCAGCATTTGCCCAATTTTAAGGGGGCTTGCCTCTCAATTAGGTGACAAGCTGGTTTCCAATAGAGTTAGTTCCTCTGTACTTGAAGCTCTATTTCACTAACTTATCATTCACTACTCATGAATATGTAGAGGAGAGATTTTCTTGAGGCCTATGATAGTCAGGACCTTTACATAGTGAGCAAAATACTAAATCCACTGAGAAGTAATTGCATTTATTCTACTCTACACCTAAATCTTCAGACCTTGATTCTTCTATAATATCAATTAGTTTTAACATCATATTTTATGACTACTGTTCATTATTTTCAAATATTTCAGTCACAAAATGGTCTAAAAAGTATCACTGCTGCGTCCTGGTGGTTTAGTGGTTAAGTCCACAGTCTCCGGCTCGCATAGTTCACATACATCCCAAGAACTTGGGTTTGTGACCTGGGGCTGGATGGTAACAACTAAGATGAATAACTAAATAAAAATAAATAAATTCTTCTTCCTCTTTCGTCCTGCCTGCCTACTTGCCCTCAATCCTGCCAGCATCTTTCCTTTAAAACAAACAAAAATCAAAACATACCTCTGCTTATGTGCTTTTTGTTATAAAGATACATACATATACATTTGATATATTAAATGTGTGCATAAACATACATATAAACATCACAAATATATGTGCAACATACATTTATATGAGTTTAATGTGTATAAACAAGAGTTTCTCAAATACTCTAGAACCTTTTTGACAGTGAGTGTCAGTGTGTTACTCAAACACCATTTAAGAACATCAAACACTTTTTGGGCATGTTCACATGCGTAGTAGCAACTGATGCAGAAAGTAACAGTGATTTTCCAGGTTTATTTTAAAGAAAAGCAGAGTAGTTTTTATCCTAAATATGTTCTGCAGGCTAATATACTTGACAGAATTGAAAGTACAGTCAGAATAAGCAATGCATTTGCAGATAGTAGCATGGCAATACTCAAGTTCATTGTTTAAAAGGGAAAAAAAAAAAAGGACACTGGGGGTAAGATGAGAATCTGGTATTTAAACAGTACTCCAAAAAGAGAATCTGTAATCTCATAATTGCCAGTAAAAAGGAAGGCCATCCTGAGGTTCATCACATCGTCCCCTGAAAACCTTGTCAAATGAGAACTGTCTCTCAGGTGTCAAGTAGGATTTGTTAGCATTAATTTGATTTTCTTCTTTCAAAATCAGGGATCCCAGCACTTTCAGGAGAAAAGTCTTTATTACTTTACCAATATGCTCAATTTTCTGCCAGACATATGATATGACTGTTTGACATCAGCATTGCCTGCAAAGCTCATCTTTTTGTATTGATTTATCTGCTAACCTTGACAATGGAGTCTTAGATTGCAGATCAGGCATGAAGCAGGAGAAGGCCATTTTGCCTAGTGACAACTGGCATTTGTGATTGACAGTCACCTTGTACTCAGATTCTCTGGGATCTGCAAAATCCCTTGAATCTGTTTCCAAGAAATAGTATTTTTTCTCCACTGCATAGTTTTAATTTAGGAATTAGAAAAAGCATTGTAAAATAGCCAACTTCCTTATATACTGTGACATTTGTAATCTGTCACATTCTGTCACCTAATCCATCAGAAGTGTTTTTCCTTGATGACGGCACCATGGGAAATGGGAAAGTATTCCTAGCTTTAAAGAATTTGATAGAGAACAGAACACATATATGTATATATGTCCTTATGTACTGTGGCAGGTAATGCCTGTGCCCTACCCACATTCTTTTGTCCCACCCTACTTATCACCTATATCTTTGGTGGACAGTCCTGCACAAATCTATGACCTCCTATTTCATGCATCTGTGTCTCTCTGACTGGCAGTTGTTCTCTGGAGAGGGCCAGGAGAATGATTAGAAGTAATAGAAAGTAAATATCTCTAGAGACAATCCTTACTCAACGAGCAATGTATAAATGAACAAATACTCAAGCTTTGTCACTCTCAAGACACAGACATGAAACTTGTTCCATACAACTTCTTAGAAGATTCTCCATGTTGGTTTCCTGCTGATACTGTAGTATATTATCACAAATTTATGGGTTTAGCATGATACAAATTTATTATTTTATAGTTCTTGAGACAAAAAGTCAAAAATAACTTTCACTGAGCTCAAATCAAATTGTTGGCAGGATTATACTTCTATTGGTGGACAATTCCATGCCCTTGCTTCCTCCAGCTTTCATAGACTTCCCCACATTTCTTGGCAACTGGTCTTAGCTTCTTATTACTGTGATGTTTGATTCCATTGCCACATCACTTTACCATCCTTTGCTTCTGATGTCACACAGGCTGCTTTAATTCTGAACCTTCTGCCTTAATTTTATAAGGACACTTGTGATAAAATTGACCCCACCTAGGAATCCAGACTATCTTGTCATGCTTACTTCCTTAATACCTGCCAAGTTTCTTTTGCCATGTAAGGTTATATATTAGCAGGTTCTGGGGATTAAGGACTCTTTGTGGGGCCAGAATTCATTCTACCACAGCCTCCTAACCAATGTTTGTGAACTTTCTTCTCAAATTTCTTTCATCTAAATCTTTAATTCATATCAGGACTCACACATGACCAATAAGTTATTTTATAATAGAAGGTGTGTTCAGAGACAGAATCTGAAAAATAAACAAAGAAAACTAAAATTCAGACAGGGCATAACCAGTCCAAATGGAATTTCAGAAAGTGTTATAGAGAAGGACATAGTTAAGTTAGACTTCAAAGAAAGAGCATATCATTCATAGTCTAATGAGTAATTTGGGATGTTTTCCCCCCTTCTTTTAAAATATATGTATCTGATCCAGTTTCTAATCAACCAAGAGAAATACCACCATCTTGAAATGAAACTTATCAAAACTCTTTCAAATTCCCATGTGGAAGCATATGATCCAGATTTTTCTAACACCTGAAGACATACAATTTTATCCGCAGGACTCCAAAACTGGAGAAATTCTTTGCAGGGAGATAGATCTTGCTGATTTTCCTTCTTTACTACTGAAGTAGGATATAGCAATGCAGTTGAATGAATATGTATTAGGGATCAAACAGAGCTAAGCAGGAGAAATGCAACTATAGAGATATGCAAGTATACTTTCCACCTAGTATAAGTTTATAAATGTGTTAATAAAGCAAAACAAGAACATAGTTTTAAAACTGGAAAACATTTTTTTAAAGAAAATCCACATCGCCAACATTTTGTTGTCATAGATGTTACTCTATGGAAATAAAACATGACTTACTGATGACTCTGAGTAGCACAGTAATTCAGAAGGTTTGGACTTTGTGAAGCAGGTTGTGGAATATTTTAACTCACTTATTTCACTTTTATTTTCTTTGTGTGTGTGCAAAAATGTAATATATCATAAAAATAATAAATATAATTGCCTCTTTGATAAGCATAAGAAAACAAATGCTAAGAGGTAATGTTATATTATAGTTTAATGTTTTTTAAATTATAAGGGTATCCTTTGTTTGATAAAGTTTTATATTCAACAAAATACAGCATCATGAAGTCTCAAATATGCCAAAATTCTAGATAGGACATCCCACTATTGCAATTCCATAAAGAGTATATGTTGCCACCAACGTTTTGCTTGACTCTTAAAACTGAGTGACATAGCTTTTGTGGAAGTATGCAGGTCGCTGGCTCCCTCTCCTCTTTTCTTCACCTTTTCTTCTCTTATGGTTTTTTCATTTTTTTTTTTTTTTACAACATATTTCCTTTCAAGAAAGTAATAAAGAATATTTTCCTCTCTTTTACGAGATTTGGAAGATATGCAGAGCCTGAAAAGTTAGAAGGAGAATGTCTGGTTAACTAGTCATGGTGGGATTGAAGGTTTTCTCCCACCAGGGTCCTTAGTAAATATTCCAACAGCCACCTTAAGCTGACCTCTTAGGCTGCACAGATATCTAGACAAGGACTCGTCTTTCTTATCTTTAAAAGTATGTGCTGGTGCAAATAGGGTAAAGGTTTCCCCAAGGCCTGTGAGTGGCAGGCAGTCAGGGTCCCTTCCACGGCATGATGTGTGACTGCTGGATACAGCAGAAGCAGAGAGGGGAGGTTTGCTGAGGGAACATATTTATAGTAGCTAATGCTGAGAAATGCAATTTCTCCCCCCTCTGTGGACTGCATTAAATTATCTCCCATCAGAATGCAGATTTCTTAAGCATTTTCATGCAGTTCTCTTGAAAAATAATTAGTCCCCATAATTCATTTTGTGCCAAAGCAAGAAGCAGAATAGTTCACCTGTGTGCCTTTTAAGTGCTCTTGGAAACTCATTTCCCATTAAAAGTGGGCCTGTTGGTTGAGTGCCTTGAAGTGAGGGACATGTTATTGGGGTAATGAAAGAGATGTGGTGCTGCCTCCTGTTACAACAGTGTCTAATCCGACAGGGCCACCATTCAAGATTGTGTTGAGCCAAAATGTGGGTCCAATGGAAATCCACTGGGTGCTCCTGCCAACACCTATGTGAAGGTTCAAATACAACAACATCCTTCCCCTGCTCCTCCCCCCATGAAGAAACTTTTTTCTTACACAAAAGCTCTTTTATTCCCAAGCCACCTAGGGGATTGGCTCTCTTCAGAAAGGGTTGGTTTTTTTGTTTGTTTGTTTTGTTTTTGTTTACCTTTCCCAAGTCACTGTAGACTTAGAACTGTGGTTTTTTTTTTTTTTTTTTTATAGGTTTCTGTGTTTGCTTTTAATCTGTACCCTCATGAGAATCAGTCAGTTACTGATAATGATGAGCATTCTTAAGAAAGCTAAAACCAGGAAATGGAGAAGAAAAAGCTGGGAACCACTGAATTGGATGGTGGGAGAAGACCTCCATTATAGAGTAGAAGAAGGGATATTTCCCATGCTAACCCCCTCTTGCCCACAGTACCTGAACATAGACACTAAGCATGGGGCCTGGAAGGATAATTAGAACATCAAGTCTGACTTATGAAGTGAAAATTTTATCCAAGAAGTAATGAAAACAAACCAACACAAACATAAAAACAAACCTAGAATGAATAAATACAAATATAATCAAAAGGGTAAAATCAACCATGAAGCTGCTAGTTATAAAACATGTATGACAAAATGCTAACGTCAATAGCTAATACATTTTGAATTCTTACTATGTGCTATTCACTGTGGTCGCAGCTTTTGAATGTCTTATTTCATTTAGTTCTCACAATGACACGAATACAAAGGAAATGCATTTAATTCTTATGGCCAATTTATAAAGAAGCAAGTTGAATTTCATAATGACGTAATTTTGTCTGAAATCACAGAGCTAATGGGTACATGAGTCAGTATTCAGATCTAGGCAGTTTAAATCCCAAAGTTCTATACTGTAACATGCATACATATTTCTATTGTAGAAAACAAAGGAAGGATCACAAGATAATTTATTTTTCTCTTTAACTGATAAAATATTTTTTAACAAAAAGAAGGAAAGTGGCCATAAACCTTTGGGAAACATGCTACCAAGAAAACATGCAAATCTCATCAATAAACCCACATGGGTATCACCTGTGAAGGAAAAGCAAAGTGGAAGTAAAGAAAGGGAATATTCAGGGAATCTCTAAAAGCCAGATGTGTTCATATCAGCAGAGTTTGAAAGCTGAGGGAATTGGCAAAGTCACTGCAGCACAACCAATAGCTATTATTTTTGAAAATGCATGCAAGGGCAGTATTCCCGCAAGCTTGGAAAACAGTAAATGCAATACTCAACTCAGAAAATAGAACCAAGGATGACTATGGTCACAACAGTTGAAAAGCAATTTTAGAATTCTGGATTCTATTGTCGTGACGGAACATTTTCAGGACAAAGTTGCTCCCTGAAAGATGATAAATGATGCAGATTTTGACTCAGTCTAATTTTAGTCTTCTCTGGCTTCTGATGGACAGATCATAAAACTGATAGAGGAAATTGGTGGCAGGTGTTTACCTCCTGTAATTCCAGTCCTTTCACTGTGCAAATATATTTTGAATGTTTACTCTGTGCCATAGTTTGTGTCCTCTGGCATCTTATACTCTATCCAGAAAGATTTTTTCACTCATCATATATCCAGTCAATAGCAACTCTGGGTCAAACACAATGCTAGGGACTGGGTCACATTGTTTCTAATTATTCCAATACACTTGAAGGCCACACATATAATTCTAGTTATTTAGATGAATGCTATGACCTTCAGAGACATTAAGTAACCAGCTTAAGAGAATATAGCTTGTAACTGATAGAGATGGGTCAATCTACGCAGGCAGCTCAAAAGCTCACATTCTTGTGGGTCAGACAATAACTACATTTATGAGAAGATAATTAGGAATTTAAGGGAAAAAAAATCCTTGCCAGACTGAGGATGAAAGCCAGAGAATCTAGCATGAAGGAAACTTGCTGGAAGAAATTTATTTATGGTAAACTTGAAATAATGAAATTTAAATAAGAAATAGGGAGGAAGGTTCTCAGAGTTGATGTGAGAAAAGTCACAGGGTACTAAAAAGTCTAAGGCATGACTTCACTGCAGAAAGCCTAGATATGGGAAAGAAGATTGGAACATAGCTAATAAGCTAGTTAATAAAAGCAGGTGTTAAAATAATTGGAAATTAAGTAATCGCAGATAATAGAAGAGGAAAAAGGACATATTCAATAGATATGATGATAAAAAGGCTTGAACATTGTTAGCAACTAATTACATGTGGGAACAAGGGAAAAGAAATGGTTATAAGCAACTGGGGATTTAAGCCTTTGATAATGGTGTTGCCATGAATGACTGAAAATAAAGTGTACATGCATATATACAAACACACACACACACATAAACACAAAGAGAGGAACACAAGATGATGGATTTAATCTTACACAAAATAAACTTGAGGCCAATGAAACAACCAGAAGGAGACAGTCAAAGTGAATTCATTTGAAATATCAGAGTTGGAGCAATCTATAGCCAATTAAATATTCAATTAAGTAAGACAACTAAGGGAGAGAGTGAAAAGAGACGACTACTGAAACGGAGGTAGAAGAATAGTTGAGAAAGAAACACACAAAGACATGAAAAGAGGACCAAGAACATATAATATAAAAAAAGCACTGGAAAGCCTGCTTTAAGGAGAAAATAGTCAAAGCACCAACTGCTGCAGAAAATTCATGGAAAATAGGGATCAAGAATACTTAACTTAATTATTTGGAGGTTGCTATTACATACTTTGAGAGAATAATTTCACTAATGGATCAGTGAGAAGGACAAAGTCAAGTTGAAAGTGGTTTTGATGTCATTGGTAGGGAGATGGTAATGGCAGTTAATGCACTAGTGAGAAAGACAAAAGGTAAATTTTTTCAAGATACTAAAGTCAAGAAAAAGTTTTACTTGTTTACTGATATTTGTCTAATGTAAAGGAAAGAGATACAATTAGAAAAGAGTAATTGTTAAAAAGATGTGAAAGGGGAATAATGGATAGATCAACAATCTAGGAAAAGAAGTAGAAGAGCTAGAATTAATGACAAGGGCAGAGGAGTTAATTGTGAGGAAGAGTGAGGATATTTCTCTTTTAGACAGGAAAGAAGATGGAAATGGGTGAAGACAGGCAAAAATGGTAATAAAGGAGAGAGAGAAGTCATGAATGGCCTCATTTATCTCATTTCAGAAAGAACAAAAAGGAATATGCAGAACAGACCTGACAGGAGGCAACATTGAGAATGGAGGCTTCATTCGTTAGTGAAAACTGACAGGTATGGGAATCAAACAGACAAAATATAAACAGTTTTAAATTCTGTGTCAGTTAAGCACCATAGGCTCAGATTTATCGTAAGAAGAAAATGGAGATATTTATTATCTCTTTTGTTCATAATACTACATTCATTTTTGAATATCTACATTGTTTCTCAATCTATATTTCACGCTACTCCCTCCACCAGAATTCCAGTGTCCTTTACCATCACCTGCTCCCCTCTTTCCTTGACATCAATAATTTAAGAAAAAAATATATGTATATACATGTGCATGTACATATACATATGTACACACACATATAGATATATTCACTGGTGCTATTTAACTACATTTTAGTGTGGGGAGTTAATTTCCTAGGGGTTATTACGTATAAACTAAGGCAAAATACTTGACCCATGAAAAACATGTCTAGAATTAATGATACGAAAGAATGTCTATCTAATCTCCTTCCTTGAAAAAAAGAAAAAGAAAAGAAAAAGGTGGGCTTACACTACCTACCAGGTTGAGATTTGAATAGGAGTTATAATAGAAGACACTTAAAACAAAGACTGATACCAAAGTACTCTTCCCCCACAGAAAGCTTCCTGGAGTGGCACAAGGAATAGAGACTGAACTGCAGTGAAGGAGGAAGTAAGTAATTGACAAGAAATGAGGTGTAGGACTACTGACAAGTGGTAAAGAACCAACTGAAAGGTAATAAAGTGGATTGTGGTGGAACAAATAGGACCAATCTGTCACTTCCTTCCATCTAATAATGACAAGCTTGAGGGAGAAATGGAAAAAGTGAGCAGCTGTATTTCATCAAGGGTGAGGACTAATATCAATAAAGAAGAGAACAGAGAAAATCAAAAGACTAGGAGGAAGAGACACATGCAAGATCTTTCTTGATTTGACCTACAATAGGCTCTGAGATGGTTAAGGGAATTGAGCAAAAGCTTAATAGAGCCAGAGTCTAGGGGTAGCTTTGGTGACTAGAAAGCCTACCAGGAAATAGAGCATCACAGAAGTCGAGGACTGAGAGGAAGCATTGAGTATGAACAGTTAAAATGAGTTAGTAAAACAGATCAGTTTGTGAGGCAATTATCAGACAGAAGAATTTTAGTGATTCAAATTTACAGTGAAAAAGATGGCCTAGATGATGGCAATGTCTGTGATGATGCTGAAATAGGGGGAAAGCAGACAAGCATTACTGTACTAGGGTGTGGCATTCCCAGAAATAATGGTAGAGAAGCTAGCCAGGATTCTGACTGATACATGAAAGACCCTGGAAGAGAGTCCTGGACTATCACAGATGGAAACTGCAAAGGTAGGAAGGGAGAGAGACTTTAGTGGTATGGATATGGGCAGGTGTGGGATTGATGAGGTTTCTGCAGGACAAGGATAGTGGTCTGGAGATCCAGGGATTCTGAAACTCCTCCATAGAGAGGGATGACATTTAAAGGAATTGACTGTGTCCTCACTAGTTAGGAGGGTCTCCAAAGGAAAGCTACGTTTCTGTTTTACAGTGAGTGAAAAGGGGATAATAAAAAGCTGAGAAGGGAAATTTATTAAAAATTTTACAAAAGGACAGACTTCTAAAAAATGTGGAAAAAGTGGTTGTTTCTGACTAATTTCTCTGTGAGGCCTAGAGCAAGCTGCTTAACTTATCTGGGTGTCTGGAAAAGGGGAATAAAGTGACCTTATATGGTTGTTTTGAGGATTAAAAAAACAGACAAAGAAAGCCTCCCAAATAAGAGCTGCCATAGAGTTTGTGCTTAAGAATTATTGTTAGGAGTAATATTGTGATGAGGTCTCTAGGGCTATTTGCATAAATTAGCTTTATTTATTCTATCTACTACATTTTTCATCTTAGATGAATTACTTTGTCCTTTAAAAGTGCCTTGGATTGCTTTTCATATTCCCATTGTCATCATCTGATTCACACCCATACTGAATCCAGAGAACAGGAACTCCCCTGCCTAAGGCACACACTAGGGTCTTATTCTCACAATCACAAGTCTGTCATTTTTTTGCGACATTTCTCTCACTTTCCACTGTTTTTCACAACTCCCCAAAATGGACTTTCACTTCAGCTACATCCCGGCCTCCACTTTTGTCCTGTTTGTTCCAACTTCCATGCCTTCCTTATGCTATTCTACCACTGCCCTTCTTTGCATGAATGGATTCTATTTTTAATTTCAGATCCATTTCAGTCCCCACCTTCTCCACTCAGTCATCCCTGACTATGCTGAAGAACAGATTTTAACACCAATACTTTTGTCATGCATATTATATATTTCTTTCAGTCAGCAGTAATCTTTGCTAGGGTCAGGACTATGTCTTACTTTTTTGTTATTTTTTATCTCCAAAAAAATGCATGCCAGTGTTAAATACCTAGTTCTCAACTCATAATTGTACAGCAATTGTTGTAAGCAATTTTTTCAAAGGTTTCATTTCTTTGGTTCCTGAATATTCTTTATGCTGTAGATCTCTGTGAAAATAAAATGTATTCACTCAGAATGCAATTCCCAAATATCAACCCTACCTTTGAAAGTTTTAAATCCTTGTATTATGGGTTCATTCTTTGGGTCTTAAATAATTTTCCGTATTTTAGCATTTCTAAGAAAATGAAAATGTTCCCAAGAAGGACAATGTCTTAACCCATTGCCAAGGGATATTTTGCATAGAAGTTGAGATGACTGACAGAGAAGAAGAGACTAAGGCAGGTAGCTGAGAACAAAGAACCATGGTCTTTTGATATAGGAACTATACTTGAGGAGAAAATAATAAGACTGAAGAAAGGTAAATGAAAAAAAAAAAATAGAAAAACAAAAAGATAAGGAAGCAAAGTTTGAAGAACTAACCACTATATATGAAGATGGTTCCTCCGTGACCAGGTGATCTTTTAGGTCTCGCTGGCTTTGTGACTGTGCAGTCAATGAGCTTCTCTCTTCGCCGTGTACAGGCTATCTTTTTTTTTTTTTACCTAATTCTTTCTATAGATTATACCATAATATATCCAAAGTAATTTGAAGCAAGATACAAATCACTAATCAACTGTGAAATCAGCAGAACACTCAGAATGGAATGACACCTGGATGTTGGTTTCATTTGTAGTTAAGGTGTCAACAAGACTAAACACCAATTTCTTCCCACTGATTTAAATCAATAGCCTCTCTCTCTCTCTCCTTTTAATTGAATAGATGTATAGGGAAAATATCATTTTAACATGTTCAATAGTTTCTCAGCACAGTTACTTCCTAACAGGGCCCTGTATCTAATATTGTAAGTTGTTGCGGATTCTACATTTAGTTTCATTCAGATTTTGGGCATTAGTCCTTATTCGAATTCAACACAGTGGCTGAAGTATTATCAACAGAAGGCATTTAGACTCTAGTGGACAGAAATAAAGTTAAAATGGTCTGTCTAAACAGTAAAAAGAATAGAAACTGGTTTTGGCTTTCTGACACACAGCCACTTAGTTGGTATCTGAGCAAATACTTGAAAATTAGCATGCCATTTCTGAACATTTCTTGAATAGTAGCTTAAGATCTCAATAACACAGAAAGCTCTACTACCATAAGAACTTTTCATAAATTAGTATTCATTCAGTTGCTCTCTGAGGATATCTTCTCATTTACCACTGTATACTCAGAAAGGAGTAGAGTACCTGCACTTGGTAGGAGAAAGCAAATATTTGCAGAACAAATGAACAAAATTCTACCTTCTGCATTTTTAACTATGACTACACCAATTTGAGTCAATAAATATTTGATTTATTATTCTGCTGCAAAATTCATTTATCACATGGCTGCACATTTTTAAAAGGCCATACGTTGGCCAGTACCTTCACAGTAAAAGTACAAAAGAAAGAAGATTTAGAAAAGAGAACAAGCTAATTAACCTCTCTGAGTCCCAATTTTCTCATCTCTAAAATGGGGACATTTCCCTTAGCGACGTGGTACTGATTAACTGAGATAATTATATGATGTATCTGTCTCTGTTTTGTTCTACCAGAACACAACTTGAGATTAGGATCTGAGTGTATGCAATCTGGAGAAAAATCTCAGAAACACTCAATGAATTGAGAAGTGAAAGAAACCAATAAAGCATCGATAACCAATCAGTTATTTGAATGAATGAATGAATGCCTAAAATCCCAGGGTTAAAAGAATTTGGAAGACTGCTAGTCAGTGTATCAGAGTAGTGCAAAGTAATGAGTTTAAATAGACTACAGTGATTGAATTAATGAATGAATAAGGACAAAGACATGTGCAGAATGCCCAGCATGTCATGCTTTCTGATCAATCAAGTCTTGTATCAAATTTAAAATAGCCCCTCCCCACCACACATATCTCCTAACAGTGTTTATTCGAACACGAGAAACAAAATTGTTGGATAGTTTATGTGTAAGTGACTTAAATTGTCTATCATACCCCCCACCCTCTTTGTAGCTCAGGGGGCTAAGGCATAAGCTATGAAGACCCAGATTCAAGACCATTGACTGGGGGGAGGGGGCAAAAAAGTGTCTATCACATAATTCTACTATTTCCTTTAGAGTACATTGAACTTAATGAACTTAACTTGCTTGTAACTTGCTTGTTTACTTCTGTCTCTCCACCCAAGAGTGAAAATCTGACACCAGAGCAGCATATGTCTTCTACTCATCACTGTGTCCATGGTAACTGACAGTGGCTGACACAAGTAAGTGCTTGGTAAGTATTTCTGGATGTAATGAATAAAACAGTGACCATTAAAGACACCTTCATAAGAAAAACAGAAAGAAAAGTAACCCAAGGTAATGTGGACATGAAGCACTACATGGAGGATAGATTTTCATGCAAGTCTTTCAATGTTAATGAAATGATATCGCCTCCTGTTCAAGACCAGCCTGGTTTCTGCCCCTTCTTCCCAAACTGCAGGTGTGCCCTGTTGTCTTGTGTCTCACCAGCTAAAAGAAGAATCTGAGACATATCTTTGTTGGCTGTTATACTATGGACAGTCCTGCGCAGGGCTTAGCCCTCAAGGAGCCCAAAGGAATGTGCATCCATTTGTTCATAAAGTTATTAGAGAAAATTCTCCCTTTTCCAGGAAACTCATTCTGCAATTGAAAATACTTGTTTACAAACCTCATCAATGAATAGTCACAGGTCAGTAACTAGGTCAACCTAGTCAATGAAGCTAAAGCACCTGAAAACTCATAACATAAAAATACGGTCCAAATCCACTTCCAACCTACCTACCTATACTTCAGAACTACGCTTTAATAGGTTTCATTTTTATATTAATATTAAAAAAACAATTCCAAGATATCATGGCAAAAAAACCCAACTGTCAATGTAATAGCATATACATATTTGATATCTGATATAATAAAAGGTGACCCGATTCTTCTTAAAAGTTCACTTCATTCTAAGGTATATATCAACTATATAGCAAATCTCACCTGAGTTGTCTTTAGGATTTTCACTACATTGAGAACAAAAAGTAATGTATGAGACAGACATACCCAATAAGGTAGACCAGCAAAATCTTGAACTCACCTTCTTTCCACAGACACAACGAAATTACCTCTAGGTACAAACTACAGCTTTCTAAAAAAAAAGGATTGAAAAAAGGAATAGAGGCCCTAAGGAAGCTCAGGTCAAAAAAAAAAAAATGCTTATCTCACCAGTGAGTAGAGCTGGATGCCGTTTGATGAGGAAACTGAGGCACAGGGAGAGGTGAAGAGCCTTCCCCAAGACTACGCCAAGCAGAGACTTGGAATACCTGGGGAAGATGGGATCTTGCAGAAGCAGGTCCCTCACTAGGATGGCCCAGAAGTAAAGCTGGAGCCAGGAGAGCAGCCGTGGAGCAATCACGGAACCTGCTTCCACTTGCTGCAGGAGATGATATAGATTGAAGACTCCTGTGTGAACCCTCCAATCAGACATCCAATTGACCAGCACTGTGATCTTGATCCTCTCAGACTCCAAAACTGATAGTGGGTCTTTGACTGTGAGGGTTGGGTAGAATCTTTGGTGGGAGTAAAAGAACTCAAAAAAAAAAAAAAAAAGACAAATATCAGATGAGCTCATTAATATGTGGAATATAAAGAAACAAAGCAAAGTAACAGGCTAAAAAAAAAAACCAAACAACCTTTGAAAAACAGACCTGAGGTTCCCAGTGGGGAACGGGGTGAGAGGAAGAGTCAGGGGTAGAAGGATCCAAGGGACAGCTTTGGAGGACTTTTGTTAATTTGGTGGTGGGCAGGTTCTGCTGTCAGATAATTTGGGTAATGGAGAACCTGTATATATGAGTTTGTATTATTTTGTAAATCAAAGTTACTTCAATAAATATTAAATAAAAAATTGGTGTACCTCCAGTAAAATGGAGAAAGAGAATATTAAACAATGAAAAATACAAGCTAGTTTTCAGTGCACAATATGCTGAGAATAGAAGGTGAATCAAAGAATTAACCAAATCTCCTTCCACAGGGACACAAGTGGTTCTTAGGAGTTTCAGTCCTGACCAACACAAATGAGGCACAAATCAGGAGTCCTTCACAGTTCATGGTATTCCCAGGAACCATTCATAGATAGTAGTATTTGAGATACAATAACGACTAAGACATATACCCTGTCCTCAAATAACCCAAGTGAAAGACTTTTCAATAGGAGCACTAATGATGGTGGAAACAAAGATGGGCTTGAGGCAGAGCAATTCATTTTCAAGGATGGCAAAGGATGTGGTATTTCAACAGGGGTTTTTGAAAGATAACTAGTGATTAAAAATATGAGAGAGAGAGAGAAGAGGAAGAGGAGGAGGAGGAAGGAGTTGGTGGAGGAGGAGGAGGAGGAGGAGAAGGAGGAAAAAAGTTGAAGAAGGAGGAGGAGTAAGAGGACGAGGAGGAGGAGGAAAGCACAGAGCACTTTTCAGAAAAGAAGGACAATTATAATGAGTTCAGGATTAGGAGAAAACCACACTAAATTATTGGTTTTTAATCATTTGATTGTGTTCATTTTTATTTCAAAATGCTCAGAGTACAATAAACCTAAAAAAAAGGAAGTTGGGGATTCTAGAAGTAGTTAGCGTATAAATTAAATATATCAGCACAAAAACAGAATATTGGATAGTTCATTGAGTAACTGACCTACATAGCTAGGGAAATTCATTTCAATAAATACAAATATTAAGCAGCCAACAGAGTAGCCATCTACCGAATTCTTTTCTCAGTATCTCCATCCAGAACTATATCTGAGTAAATGGTCTCAAAAAATGACTGATCTTTCTAGAGAATAACCAACATGTATAGACCAAGCACTAACAGTCTATGAGGGATGGTTGAATCAGTATCAGTTGATGAGAGGCAAAGTTCCCTCATTCAATGAATACAATGTTTGCATAAAATGACAGAAATAAGAACATTCAGTTTCTTGTAAGAGAAAAACAGGTTTTTCTCAAGAGGCAGGAGGAAAACCACGATGCTTAATGGCAGGATACATTTGGGGTGGAGGATCCAGTAAATTTCCCTTGTTTTTCAGCATACTCTTTATTAAAGACTATCTTTTAGGACACTTTTTAAACGAAATTTTAAAATTAACTTTTTCATCCTAATGCATTGCTGTATCTATGAATTACATGGATGTCTCTGCTATCCTTTCCTGGAGTGAATCAAATGGTCCATAAAGACTAAGGTATGGCAAATCTGTGAAATATTTGCTCTTCCACACCTATTCTCCTCCTTCTCTGGTAGACATTCCTAATTGATAGCTATACTCTTTTGTGCTGAACCTGTTCTTAGAGTTAGAATCCTTTTCAGTACAGCTCTTCAGGCAGCCATTCCTCTCTATTAGAATACAAACTTGAGATCTAATATATTGACCATCCCGAGTTGTGCCAAAGTTCCCTGACATATTAGTCATGAATTCCTAGGGGACTTTGGAGTGGTTTCAAGAATCTTGCGAATCTGTATGTGTATCAAGATTCACCTCTGGCACAAACATATGTTTTATACATGTATATAATTTATAAATGCATACATTAATTACAGTTAATAAAATGAAAATATTTTTAAGACATTACAGAATTCATAATTGTCATATTAGTATTATACAATAGAGATGCCTGGGAACTTTAGCTTTGATGTTGCAGAAGATCTTTTATTGAATAAATTTGAGGAGCATTTCTCTTGCTTTACTAAGCATGGGCTATTAATGTTTACCATTTGAAAGCTGACAAAAGCTACAATTATTGCCCCCTCAAGTCAGACGCTAATCTCTTTTGTACAAAAACAAAATTGTCACACATATATATTTCAAAATACAATTCTATTCAGGCAGAAAATGTTTGTTTGTTTGTTTTTTAAATCAAACATAAAGCTGAATAAAAGCCAAGTGGCTTTGAAGTCAACAAATAAACCAAGACATCAATTAAATAGAACTTCTTCTTTTAAATTCTTCTTTTATAGTTTATATTTTAAGTGGCACAGCATTAATAACTACTTGTTTCTTTATCCAAATATTATAGTTATATCATTTTCCCTTCCCACATTTCAAGGATTCTTTTTTGAAAATGATAGAAGCAAGAGGTTACGATATACCTTAGGAAGTAAATATGCTATTCAAATGTAAGAGATTCTCACTACTAACTCCTTATTGATTATTTGCAAGTGCCCTCCAGTAAAAACTTCATTTTAAAATATATTCCTTAGATGAAATTTATTTTTGATGATCTCTTCTTAGAAAAAGAGAAACCACAATGAGAATTTGCACTGCTGAATACCAAAGCCATTCATAAAATGTCTGTGAACACGTACTGTACATACAAAGCTTATACCTTCCCATTTCTAAAACACTCTCTACAACAATTTTCCAAGAGTAAATTTTCACTTCACTTAGGTTATTTCTAAAGGGAAACTCTTTGGAACATTCTCGGAATTGACAAATAGGGAATTTCCTCTGGAAACTTGATTTTAGATAGCTCCTCAGACATAATACTTTTCACCTAGAAGAGTTCCAACATAATTTGGGTGGTATCTGTGATTTTGATTTGTTGATAGAGTAGAAGAAAAACATGTCTGCCTTCTGAAGGTGTTCAATAAAAGATATAAATAAGGTTAATTTAGTTCTAGTAATAAAAACCAAAATCTTGTTACACAGCAAGTTCACCCAAAGAGGTTTATATACGGTTTGGTTGTTTTAAAATAGAACGGGCTTGTTTATACCTTTAATGCAGAAAAACAAGTAACAGCAACTCAGTACAAATCCCAAGATTGTTGTTTTAGACCACTAGGTTTCAGAGTGGTTTGTTAGGTAGCAATAGCAACTAGAATAGTTGGTTTTATTCAATAAACTTGTACTGAGGGCTAGCTGGATGGAAGTGCTGGGCTGTATGCAGTAGGAAGGTTTGCAAACTAACAGGAAAGATAAGCAATAATTTATCTAAACTTCAAATGATAAAGCAATTTGTATAAGGCAGGTATTGCTATATCTGTATTAACAAACTACAGATTATCAAAGGGTTAATTAACACATCTACAAATATATAATTAGTATGTAAGGTAATATGAGAATCCAGTCTAAGTCCTGATTCAATGCTCATCAGAGCTGTTTCTCGCTTTTTTGGAGAGGACAGCCTAAGAAAAAAATAAAGATGTAACGTATAATCCTAATATTAAACAGAACAAAATGAATGTGTTAAGAAAAACACAAGCAAAATGTAATGACACACAGAGCAAGAAGCATTATTTCTTGGGTAGAAAAAACAACTTCAATCAAATAGCTAGAAAACAATAGCTTACTGCATTCTTCTAAAATAAATCAATAGAGCAGGGAGAATACCCTTGGAAACCTTTTAACATGAATCTTATAGAGTGATACAATATGGGAAAAGTTCAAAAGGGGCTATTTTTGGTGAAGAAGAGTAAATCTTTCTTGCCCATATTTTTCACATCGACTCTCAATGTACTATCTCATTTAGATGGTGCATTCTGAAACAGAGCTCATTTTGAAATTTGTTTTTTTAATAGAATTTTAGGGAGACTATGGAAATTTGGTAGAAAAAGGAATACCCCTCACTTCTTTTGAGTACTGTCAGGGTTAAGGCAAATAGAAAGCATCACGTTTATTTGAATAGAAACTGTAAAACAATAGACTGGTTACACAGATTTTGGAAGACTGAAGGATAACATCTGCAGTCAAAGCAGGAAACAACCATTTAAAGGACTAGTAGAACAAGTATGAATCATTGGAAGTTAGAAGCTGGGAAGAGAAAACCACACCAAAGGGAAATGCAGACCTTGAGGAACAAGCACTGCTTATTTGGTTTTGGAGACCTAGGAAGCTGGAGGAGGTCCCCAAAGAGCTGAAAACCAGAGCTCTAAAAATGGGGATGAAAGGTGGCAGAATACACCATCCCATAACATAACACTTTGTTATAAAGATTATCTTGAGCTTGAGGCATTCAAAAAAAAACACTGGATGCAAGAATAGTATTCTAATATTCCCTTTTCTTCCTGAAAACAGGAGCAAAACTCCCATGTGAAACACATTTTGCTTTCTTCTACAGACTCACAGCCCAGAGAATTCTATACTAACATACCTTGTTAAAATAATTCTTATCTTCCTTTAGCCTCCCTGTATAATTTAGTTACTTTTCCACAATTACTCATCTGTTTGTTTTTTCAAACTAATCAAAAAGTATTTAGGATTTGGGTCACTTCTTTGGGTTTCATTTCTTTACCAGGGCTCCTGTGTCAGTTAACATGTATCTATGTGTGGCTGTGCATTTCTTCATGTGAATCTGTTTTACTTCAGTTTAATTCTCAGGTCCAGCCAAAAAGCCAGAGGATAGAGGTAAAATTTTGCCTCCCTTCCAGTGTGATGCATGCTGGTGCTAGAATGTCTCAGAAAAAGTCACAAGCTTGGTTCCAGGGTGTCTGGATGTGAGAGAGCAGACAGGAAGCTGGAACCAAATGCTGCTGCAGGTGGAAATGCATTGCTGGGTGGAGCCAAAAGGAACAGGAAGAGTACAAACACCAGGAGATGTGGCACCTTGGCCTCCCTTCTCCTGACCTAATGCCTTACTCACACATACCTAATAATGTGTTATACCCTCCCAAATGAAACCAAAGAAATAGCCAACCAAAGCTGCCAATCCATTGGAGAAGCAGAATTAAAAACAGCCCACCAAATAGATGTGGTTCAATACTGTCTAATACTAAACCAGCTGGGCATTTTTGCAAACTACATTTTTATTTGTGATGAGAGACTATTTTCTGGGAAGGCATTTATAGCTTAGTACCCTTGTAGCTTAGAATTCCACTTCCAAAATTGCCCACTTCCTATGATCAAGTCTGTGCATCACTAGGACAACTATATCACACTGCTCCCTGGCTGATGGCAAATATTAGATTCTACTTCACCTCTTGGGAGCCATAGTAATGTCAGACTTGTAAAAAGTGTCCTTACATTCAATGAGGACAGTATATCTTTATAATTCCGAAGCCCTCCTTAATGTCAGGGGTTGTATCTTCTTCTTTTGCATACTTTTTTCCTTTTCATCTCAGTAGAATAGTAGCTGGTGTCACAACCAGCTTGATGAATTTGAATTACATTTGTGAGGCAGTTTTTAATAAGGGAGAGATAAAATACAAAATGAGCCCTCCAGAAGGAGTTAATGGATGCTACCTTCCAATAGCTGCATGACTTTCAACATCATTATCTTCTTCTGATTTTGAGGTAAATGTAGGAGACATTGTTAACTCTACTTCAAAGTTGGGAAAACTGGGGATCAGAGACATTAAAATGATGTCCCCCAGAACACATGACCAGTAAATTGTAGAGTCTGCCCTGGAAAGTGGCAAGTGTACATTGTGGCCATGGAAGTAAAACTAGACACTCGAGAGTAGACAAACCAGAGCTTAGAATTAATCATACAATTCCCTCCCTCCCTCTTTCTCTCCCTTGTCTTCATATAAAACATCTTATACTATTAAGAACCTGAACATCTTCTAAAAGAAAACAAAAGAGTTAAAAAAAAAAGTCTACTGTTAAGGAAAAAGTAAAATACTCAGAAAGGGAAGTGTTTATTTTCTATTTATGGACTTGAATGAGACTTTTATGCTCAATTTATACAGTAGCTTTGAGAAACAGAAAATATATATATATAGTAAGAAAACTTTTAAAATTCTTCACAGAATTGAATGCTATTTATCCAGATTCCAAGTCAAAGAACTCAAAATTAGTAGAGGGAAAAAATAGTTACTAACCATCAATTGTATGCCCCATGCAATAAATAATTATATATTTTATATCTATTTGTATATATATGTATCTATCTATATAGATACATATATCTATATCTATATAGATATATGACTTGTTCTTTTATTTCTTTCACAAAAACTCATATTACACATGTCTGTCATTTATGGAGTCATTTTGCTACCCAAAGAAATTCAGATTGCTCGTAGATTTTTACCACCACCAATAGATTGCAACAGAAATCTTTACATAATCTTAATACTGATACTTTTATCTCCTTAAGAAAGTTTTCCCTTATGTGAAATTAAATGGACATGCAAATTTTACATCTTAGAAACTAGTTTTCTATTACTTGCCCAGAACAATAATCAAAATTCACATTCTGACCTCCAATACTTCTCTGGGGAGAGGGGCAGTTAAATGTATGGAAGCTAAAATATATTTCATTAAAATTTGTTTTACTAATATTTTCCTATTGATTGAAAAGCTCTTTGTGTGTTTACCATTTATTTTTATATCTTATTTTATGATTTTTCTTTGTCCTTTTTCTGTAAAATTCTTTACATTTTTGAGAGTTCTTTATTTTTTTAAAGCTTCATTCTATTTCTTCAAGAGATGAATGCCAACAGTTCCACAGAAGGACATATGCTAAGTGTTCTTTTTAAAAAATTTTAAAATACTATTTTAAATTGATTTTATTGAAGCATAAAATGAACTAGGTTTAAAGTATACCTGATAGTAAATTTACATTTATATATAATACCACTTTATAATTTGCCACTAATTCCTTTTATTCCTTAACTATAAAATTAATCCCCTCTACCCCATTTGCCCTCCCCCCTCCCCCATCTCTTCCTATACCCACTGATTGTTTTCTTCTTTTTCTTTTTTTTTGTTTTACTAAAAGTCTACTGTTTAATTCACTTTTGTCTATTTTAATTTAATTATATTAATTCATTTGCTTGCCATCTATATACCTCATGTTTGTCTTTCTCCTTCTGGCTTATTTCATTAAGCATAATTCCCTCCAGGTTCAAACATGAGTTTTTTATATACTAGGAATTTAACTCTGATTGTCAAATATGTTGCCTTTCTCTCATTTCCCATATTTTAGTCCAATCTACTATCCTTCCAAAATCTTCCCATCCATACTTTATTCTAACAATTTTCTAATTAGGTTTTTAATCTATGCATATTCTATTTTTCTTCTCTGATGTGTTAGGTTTATTTATCATTATTTATTCTTATTATATTCACATAATTCATTAAATAATAACCTTTTTTTTTTACTGTAGTAACATTGCTTCACAAATTAAAATAAACTCATATGTGTAGGTTCCCCACATAGGTAGTTTCTCCATTTCTCAGATATATATCAAAACATTCTTCCCCCAACAAATGACCAAATGTTCTTCACAACTGTCTGGTGACCACCACCATCACATGCTACCATTGACTCCTCTGTACTAATCCCTATTGATAAGCTCAGTTCTATCACAAGTGTCCAAGGGTTGGTTTTGTGTCATCTATTCCTTTATTTTAACGATTCATATTCCACCTATGAGTGACATAATCTGGTATCTTTTTTCTTTAGACTTATTTCACTTAGCATAATTCCCTTTAGATCCATTTGTACTGATTCAAATTTTGTATCACAGGATTTCATCTCTTCTAAGGGCTGTGTATTACATTATATGTGTGTAGATATATATATATATATATATATGTGTGTGTAGATATATATATATATCTACACACATATGCATACATACATATCTATATGTGTGTGTTACATATATAACATCTTTATCCATTCATCTTAAATTGGACACCTAGAGAGTTTCCAGTTCTTACCTAGGGCTACAATAACCATAGGGGTGCATAAATCTCTGCAAGTTACTATTTTTGTAACTTCAGGGTAAATACCCAGAAGTGAGATAATGGGATTTCTATATTCAACTTTTTGAGGACTCTCCATACTGTTTTCCATGGGGTTACACTCATTTGCACTCCCACCAACAGTGTAGAAGTGTCCCCTTTTCTCCACATCCTAGCCAACATTTGCTATTTACAGACTTTTGGATAATAGTCTCTCAGGTGTAAGGTGATATCTCATTGTTGTTTTGATTTGCATTTCCCTGATAACCAGCAAATAGATTTGTCTTTTTATGTGCCTGTTGACCATTTGTATATCCCCTTCAGAAAAATGTCTCTCCAAATCTTCTTCTCATTTTTTATTGGATAATTTGTTTTTCTGTCGTTTTATGAGTTTTTTTTTTTTGTATGTTTTGATATTAAGTCCTTGCCAGAAATATGAAATGCAAATATTTTCTCCCAGTTAGTAAGTTGTCTTTTTGTTTTGGTGATGATTTCTTTCACTATGAAGATTTCTAGTTTGGTGTAGTCCCAATTGTTTTTTCTTTTTTGTTTCCCTTGAGTCATGGAATGTCTTTCTTATGTTATCTTCCAAGAATTTTATGGTTTCTGGTCTTATTTCCAAATCTCTAGTCCGTTTTGAATTAATTTTTGTGAATGGTGTTACAGAGTGGCTTGCTTAAAACTTTTGCATGTGACTGTCCAGTTTTGCAAACAAGATTTATTGAGAGACTTTCCTTTATCCATTGTATGCCTTTGACTCCTTTATCATAGATGAACTGACTGTATGTATGTGAGTCAGTTTCTGATGATTCAGTTCTATTCTACTGTACTGTACCTCTTATTATTCCAGTACCATACCACTTTGATCACTATCATTTTTCAGTATAGTTCAATTTCTGAAAATGGAATCCCTCTGCATTAATTCTTTCTTCTCATAATTGATTTCGGAGTCTTTTGTTCCATACAAATTTTAAGATTTTTTGTTCTATTTTGTTGAAATAAGTCCTTGGGATTTTAATGGTAATTGCATTAAATCTGTATATTGCTTTAGGTAAAATGGCCATTTTAACCATGCTGATTCTTCCCAGTCATGAGCAGAGGATGTCTTTCCATCTCTTTGTGTCCTCTTCCAGTTCTTTTAAGAAGGATTTGTAGTTTTCATTGCACGGGTCTTTCACCTCCTTTGTTAAGTACATTCCAGGCTACTTAACTTTTTTTACTTCTATTTTAAATGGTGCGGTTTTCTTAATTTCATTTTCTTCTAGCATGCTGTTCACATTCAAAAAAGGTAATGAATTTTAGTTTATTGATTTTATATGTGACTTTACTGTATTCATTGTTTAGTCATCATCATTTTTGACAGAGTTTCTAGGCCTTTCAATATATATATAATATAACCTTCAAATAATTATTGTTTTGCTCGTCCTTTACAATTTGGATTTTTGTTTTTGCCTAGTTGCTCTGGATAAGAAGACCTCCAATGTGGTATTAAATAGTGGTGAGAGTGGACAGCCTTATCTTATTCCTGAACTTGGAGGAAATTCTTTCAATTGTTTGCTGTTAACTATGATGTTGTTTGTGGGTTTATCGTATATGACTTTTATTATGCTGAGGTATATGCCTTCCATGCCCATTTTATGCAGGGTTTTTATTATAAATGAGTGTTGGATCTTGTCAAAAGCTTTCTCAATGTCTATTGATATGATAATGTAGTTTTTCTCCTTCCTCTTGTTGCTATGGTACACTACATTAATAGAGTTACGTATATTGAACCAGTCTTGCAACCTTGAGATAAATTCCACTTGAACATGATGGATGATCATTCTGATGCATTGTTGGATTTGGTTCGCTAATATTTTGTTTTATCTATGTTCATTAGAGATATCGGTCTGCAATTTTTTTTTTCCTTTGTGACATCTCTATCAACTTCTTGTATCAGTGTGATTTTATTCTCATATGAAGTGTGTGGAAGTGTTCCCTGTTCTTCAATATTTTGGAAGAGTTTGAGAAGAATAGGTATTCATTCTTCTCTGAAGTTTTGGTAAAATGTATTAGAAAAGCCATCTGGTACTGGGCATTTATTTTTAGGGAGGCTTTTGATTACCTCTTCAATTTCCTTGCTTGTGATTTTTCTGTTCAGGTTTTCAATTCTTCTAGGTTTAGTCTTGGCAGACTGTATTTTTTCAAAAAATCTGTCCATGTCCTCAGGGTTGTCCACTTTACTGGTATGAAGCTATTCATAGAAGTATTTCTGTGGTATCTGTGGTAACTTCTCCCCTTTCATTTCTGCTTCTACTTATAATTTTCTCACAAACAAACAATCTAACCTTACATTTAAAGCAACTAGAGAAAGAAGAACAGTTAAAGCCAAGAATCACTAGAAGAAAGGAAACTCTAAAAAAATACTGAGCAGAAATAAATAAAATAGAAACCTGAAAGATAATCCAGAATATCAATGAAATCAAAGTTGTTTTTTTGAAAAAATAAAATTGACAAACCATTGGGTAGACTCATAAATGATTATTTTTCTACTGAGCTAAAATATCACATTTGCACTTATTTAAGTTCCGATAATACTCAGGTACGCTTATTAAATTTCTATTTAGTGAAAGGATGATTGAAGTATTGAATCATTTTATAACACTAATTAAAGGAAGCAATGGAATAGGAGAAGATGTCATAGCTGGAGAATTGTTATCAGCAATTATAGGCTTTTATTAGAAGACATATTAGAAAAAAACTATAGAAAGAGGAACCTTTAATTTTGGAATTATAGAAGATGGAGTTGATTTTTAATAATGAAGCAAACTTATAATGACAATAAATACTTCCCTAGTAGACACAGGTATAGTAGATCTTCATAACAGAAAGGGAATAACTAAATTGAGCATAAAATATTAACTGAAAGATTTGGTTTTGTTTTTAACATTGTGAGAAGCTACCACACAAACACACACACACACATGCACATGTACATACACACATATACATATATATTTTTAGATTATAATTTTTATCATTTGGGATTAGTTAGGTTGCACATAACTAATAAACCAACCCTACGTAGCTTAAACAAATAAGGATATACGTTTGCTCACACAACTGAAATGCTCAAGTTATTGCACTTGTTGTGGCTTGATCCAGAAACCCAAGTGAAGCATCTGGACCTGAGTTCTGACCATCTCTGGAATCTTCTTTCATCTACATTGGCATCACTCTTGAATTCAAAATGTAGTAGAATTGTTAATAGCCACATCAGAGTCAATATCTCTAGCCAAAAGAGTAGAATCAATCTGTTCACCAGACCTCTCTGTTAAAAGCCCATTAGATTAGTGGCCATGCCAGTTTCAGGTTACAAAGTACACCTTTATGACTAGAGATATAAACCGATAAGAACTATCTGAACAGATAGTGAAATTATAGACTTAAAAAGAAAATTGTCGCATTGCTCTGTTTTATTTGAAGAAATAAGGAGGCATGGTGAGAGGCCAAAACACAAATATGTCCCATAAGGATCATCTTTGCATCCTAATAATAACCTAAGAATATCCCAGGTAAGAGAAAACTGTCTAGAAAATGAAAAGTCACTAGGTTCCAAGAAATCTGAAGAGCCTAACTTACTTCATACTTCAGTCCTGTTTATCTTGCCCAGTTTCTTACATAGTTCTTAGAATCTTGGCAGGCAGCTGTAATCCTTCAGTCAGTTCAAAGACTCAAGACTGAAAGTGTCTTGGGTAATTATTAGATAATGATCAGAATGGAGAGCATTTAGTTCCATTGAAAAGATCAAGGAAGCTTCTATAAAAGGATAGTTGTAGGGAGGGCTGCCATTAGCATGGCAGGTGTTAAAAGCTGCTTCAGATGTTGAATAAGCAGCACATGCTTCCAGCCCTTCACTGCTCTAAATTTCCTCACCTTGGATAATTACATCCTTCCTCCAAATGAGCATCCAGAATGCCTCAATATTCTAATGGGGTGGCGGGTGCACACAGTAGATGTAAGAAACTTGGGCCAAGCACAGTGATAATGTATAGAAGGTAAAGAGAAAGAACTCACAGATAGATTTTATTCTCTCTCTAGAAGTTTTTTCATCACTAAATAAGAGTCAAGTTTGCCAGCTCTAAATTTTAGCACTGTGTTGAGATATTGTACCTTCAAGAAATGTTTCTCCCTTAATTTTATCAGGTCTATAAATTGCCTTCTAACACTATTTCATTCTCCATCCTTTCCTGGCAATTCCGGCAACCACCTGGAATGTCTATATTTGGCTCCCAACTGGAACTTCCACTTGTCCTTCAAGATGACAGCAAGCTGTCTTGGACCTCTGCAAAAGGATTTCGTTGGGACTTCTCAATGCTCACACAGCAGGCACCTCTGAGGGGCTGAAAGCAAAGGGCTGAGAGCAGGTGAAGAGGTGTTTCTCATATCAGCCTAACGCAAACCTCCTTCATGCTGACCCAGACCTACGAGGCCCAGGAGAGCTCCCTGTGCATAATGATGTGGGGACTCAGGAAATACCTAGTGAGCTCTGAAAGAACTAAATGGATATCATTAAAGCCAATCTCATGTAGCCTTTAGTGGACACCTATTGAATAAGTGATACAATCTTTTGAAAACAGCTTAGTACCTTTATTTTTCCAGAAGAATCTTCTAATGTTTATAATCTTAGTGCTATTCTCTGATTCACTGTCAAATAATTAGATAAAAATATTGGTGTTTAACAGGTACCTCTCTATTTTAAATACACATTTTCTTATCACTGATGATTTTGGGGCTGTATTACAACAGCTTCATAAAAACAAAGTCACCTTTCCTGGGGAATCTAAATATATTCCTGAATTTAATCATAAAATAAGGCATAGCTTAGTTATTACTGGGAACTTTTATAAATAAGAATGCAGAGTACACTTCCCTTTTAAGTTAGCTCCTACATGAATTCTCTGAATGGTGCAGCTATCCTTAATCTGCAAGGGAATGGCTTCTGAAAACATGTAGCTTCTTTACTATACAAGATATTATTGGAAATGCTCAGAGACAGTTGAAACCAAGTATTCTGCATCAAGATTCAACATTTATAGTCCAAATTTCTTCTTACTGGTGAATATAGTTGGAAAATGCAATTTAAGATTAATAGTTTATCAAACAGGAATATTATCTACCATATATGATAGAACAGTTCTCTGCTAATCACTTATAGCATTACACTCTTAGATGTGTTTTCCTTTTAATGCACAAAGAATCTCTGGTAGGCTCTATTCTATTAGAATATTCCATTAATTATATTCTATATAATATTCTATTTAGAGCAAGATATAGGATGCAAATTCCAGTCTAAGCAACTTCAAAGGCCTGAATCATCACAAGAAACCAGACACCTACTAGGAACATGAAACTTATTTTCAAATGGCCAATAATTAATTAGACATAAGACAGAGAAATGACCAAAGGAGAGATTTTTCACAACCAAAGGCAGAGGAATTCAGTAACAAATTTTTCTACTACCGCTGAGAGAGTCAAGTCATCATGGGCATTACTCGAGTAAAGCTCAGACAGACTGCTTTTCAAAGACATGAATTAGACTTCTTATTCTCCAAACAGACAAATCCAGTTGCCTTATATATTGTCTGGAATGTATCAGTTCCTCTGGTTCCTTGGAACCCAAATTCATGAAACAACTCTGTAATTTTGTTGTTATTACAAAATTATGCCTGGTCTTATAAGTAGCTATCAGAAAGAATAAAAGATGATGGTCAATTTCATATGGTTCAGCTGGACAACAAAGCTTTTATGGACTGGCCATATTTATCATTACAGTTTAACTTCTCAAATTAGAAACATCTTAGAAGCAAAATAGTGAAGGCCAGAAATCCTTGTCAAAATCTAAAGCCTTTAATAACATCAGAAGTAACAGAAAATTAATTTCAGCACTAGAATTTTAGAGCATCTACATATGTACACGACAACCATAATCACTTTAATTAATCCTTACATTCAGTCCAAGGGATGTTTCAAAAGTTGGATTTTTTAAAAATGAATTCCATTCCCCTTTCACAACTGCAGATTTTGCAAGTGCTAGCTTGTCTTTCCAACATCAGACAAAATGAGCCATTGCCCACTGTAAAAACTGTGAGCCGAAAATAAAACCATCAAGCCTATGAAGAGCAAAACAACCCCAAAAAGTAAAAAAAAAACAAAAACAAAAACACAACTTCACTTCCACTAGCTCAGTGCGTCTTAGCCCTCACTACATATTAGAGTCTCCCAGGAGCCCGAACAAATCCTGATGCCCAGATCTCACCCCAGAACAATCACATCTGAATTTCTTGGAGTAGGATGCAGGCAGTGGTGTTCTTTAAGCTTCCTGTTTCCAAAAAACAGCTGCTGTTGACAACCACTACTCTAGGAGAAATGAAAGAGAGATCAATATCAGAAATCCCCCTGAGGCTACTTCTAGGCTCTGAGAAAGTCGCTGAAGGTGGAAGCAAAAATCCATAGCTTTGCCTAAAGACTCAGTTTAGGTTCATTTGAGTTTGCCTACCAGGTGCAAAGACCATATCCCTCAGGGAGTTTGTTCTCAGTTACAGGATGAGATGCATAACCTCAAGAAAACTGATTGGGCTGAATGCAATGAGAGCATTCACACCTGTGTCTCCCAACAGCAAACCACAATGGGGAGGAATGAAAAGGAAAGACTTTCTGGGAGTGATGGTCACCAGAAGAAAAGATGCAAAACCCTTTAACAGAAGAGCTGACACCTGGGGAAATGCATACCCAAGGTCAGAAACTGTGTAATCAAATGTCCAGAAGTGCAGAATCAAGGCCTTCATGGAGCATGAGTAATGACAGGATTGGTGAATCAGGTGGTGAAAGAAAGTTCTAGTCTGTTTCAGGTGCCCAGATAGTTCTGTGATTTCTAGTATCTAGGATTCCAGTTACCCCAATAATTACTGTCAGATACCACAATGATCACTTAACAGACCACAGGGAATGGTTAAACACATTTTTTTCTTTTTTTTTTGTAGAGACATCCTACAGCAAGGAAACTGGTGAGGTCAATAGAGCTGTCCCTTGGGCTTATCTAGCTCTCTATTAAACTAATAAAAGAGAGATTTAACAAAGCAGAAAGCTCATTTTTATTTTACTGATTTATGAGAGGAACCAGTTTGACCCGTGAAAATGTCAATCAATTCCTCTCTTTAAAAAATGAACTGAAATGAGAGGGCCGGCAACATCCAGGAGGTTTTAACCCACGTAGGAAAACTGAGTACAGAGGTGACAAGATAGTGAAAAACTGATAATGAAAGTGGATCTGCTGTAAAAGCTTAAGGAATTAATTCTTCTTCAAAATATGCATCAAATTTCACATATAATTTCAGAGGCTGCCCCTTCTGAAAAGATTTTGAAAGGTCTAGTATTTATTTTGCTCAAAGTCATATGGTATTTCACAATCAGAATTCTTAAATATGAAACCATTAGTATTTTGCATAAGGATCCTTTAGCATGTTTTATAGTAAGTGCACTCACCCAAAGAAAGGTACATAAATTGCATGAAGGGTCCTGGTGGTCTCATGTATCACCTGTTGAATGTTCTGGGTTGCTCAGATGTGGAGATGTTTGTCCCTGTTACTAATTTTTTTATAGCCAATAAAACAGTGATAAGTCATTAATTATCTCCAAAATCATTCTACAAGTTGCCATCAATTGGAATCTCCATTAAATTGAATAATGGAGAAGTTGGACCAGTATGGTCACTTATTTTCTACATCATGGCTGATATCGTTAGTTAGAAAGAATAGAGTATTCTACTATTTTTCTATTAAATAAGCTTATTGGTGACTGATGAAATATTTCTCTATTTCTATGAAGCCCTCAGTCTCAGAATATGTGTGAGAACAAAGTACCGAAATATCATAAGGATGTAATTCTGGTTGTTGGTTATGTGAGTGAAATCTGAGTTACTGGTAAATGGACTCTGCTTGACCCTGAGGCAACTGCTTAGCCATTCTGACCTTCCTCTTCAATGAGTGTAACAGTATTTAGCCCAAAGGATTATTTGAATATTAAATGGATTAATATTCATTAACAAATCAATCCAGTATCAAGCAGAAATTACATTTAAGTATCAATAAGTATACACTACCATGCTTATTAATCAATTCCTCTTCCACCCTAGGTCACCTCTATAGTTCAAAGCATTTCTTTATAGTGTTGAGAACTTGACCTGGAATGTTCATGTTTCATGAAATTGGAAAATTAACACTTAAGAATAAATGTAATAAATCTATTTGTATATGAATCTCTCTACATACACATATATATTCCTTAGAAACAACTAGAATATCTTGCAGCCCTATAACTAACAGTTGCATAAGCATGTATGTGAGCATGCGTGTTCGTGTGTGTGTGAGAGAGAGAGGCAGAGGCAGGGGAGGGCACTGGTGAGGACAGGAGGGGTGAGAAATTAAGATAACTTGAAAATTGCTGAGAGATGCTTAAAACTTATAAAGCCTGCTTTAAAAACTATTAACCTAATAATGCTTTTTTTCTTATTAAACAGTTGAACACACATGATAATGAAAACAAAAAAAATGATTAGAAGATTTTAGTCATAACTACATGTCATTTAAAATCCTTGCCTATAGCTTACAACCCCTCTCGACAATTGGCTAGGAACACATTTTCCCAACTGTTCAGCTTTATTCAGAAACCCGGTGTTCATTTTCAAAGTAGAGTAATGATTTGGTACATAAAACTTGGACTGTGAATAAGACAGAGGTCAATGTCAGAGTAGTCAATGATTTCAGGCTTAATACCTAGATTTCAACACAATTGCCACAGTTGCAGATAGATTTCCCATTCTTGGGTCTTCCAGTCTCTCAGTCAATGGGATAATTAGAGATTAGGACAATTAGATTCTTCAGATCAAATAGTTTTGGGACAGACTTGAGAACTTTGATGAATGTATATTAGGACCACAATTGTAGACACTGGAAAATTAAACTATGAACCTTTTCAAAAAAGAAAGATGTTTTCCTTACAGCTGCTCCTTATCATAGAGAAGCAAAGATTACTTTTAGGTGCATCTCTGAAGAATCAGGCTGAGGTTTTAATCCCACCTCTGCCCTTTCTTAAATTAGTTACATAACTTTGGGTCTCACATATCTCATCTTACTACGAGGGTAATTGTACTAATCTAGCAAAACTATTGGGGTATTTAGAAACAGCACAGAATATATCCGGTAAAATTATTGGTATCCGAGTGACAATAACCAGTATTTTTTAACTTAAAGGTATACCAATCCAGTCAGCATAATCTAATATAAACTTGGTTATCTCATGTGATGTAAACATATTTTAAGGAATACATAAAAATAATTCAAAGTTTGAAATGGCTAAATAAATTGTACTTCCTGATTAAATTTTATTTCAACAAGGTTTGGGAGGAATGGGAAGGGGAAGAGGTTAAAATAATGCTTCCATGTTTCAATGAGCGCCAGAATCTTCAGATTGCAGGAATCACTTTGAAAATGATTATACATTTTTCACATAGAAAGAGTAAGAGAGAAACAGTAATTCATACAATCCTTTCAGATGTATCTTTTTTTCTTGCAAAAAGAAATATCATCAGGAGAAGGTTTAATTATGTGTCTTGAAGGAAAATGAGACAGCTGGTCCTGAATACTGTGTTCATGGTCTGACTTCTGATAATATTGGGCAAGTCATTGAAACCCTCAGTTTAGGCCTGGAAAGTATTTTGTTATACATTGGATGTCAGGAAAAAAAGCCATTACAAATAACTCTAGTTAATAATAGAATTCCTGGTCCTAAAGATAAAGAGATGCAAATTACTTGAAGTTGGTATTGGAGATGAGGAAAGTTTTATCTATATTTTTTATGTCTTTCAGAGCATGTTTATTGTGTTGAGATGATACCCTGGGTGTCCTCTGAGCTACAGATGGTAAAAGGAAATCCTCTCATTACAAACTGACAAAGGTAAAAGGTGAAACATTTTTCCCAACAACATTAGCTCCATACTCAGAAATAGATATGGGTTTAATACAAATGACTTAATTCCTATCCATTGACAGCTTCTTTTATAAGTTCATGCAATGAATTAGGATACAGGCTTTAAATAGCATTTTAAAAAGTAAGATACCTAATATTTCAATTATACTTTATTTATACACCATTGTCTGAGAGAGGGAAAAATGGAAATTCAGGGTAAAAATGTTATACTACTATAGTCTTAACAATGCTCACTTTACCTATCCATTAAAAATTCCCCTACCCACCCATAAGACCCCAGCCCCATTTTTTGTGGAAACCGTATTTTGACATAGCTGTAAATGCCAATGCCCACAGTTAGAAGAAGCAAAAGTAAATTTGATTAGAAAAGTGGTGACATTTTTATTCTTGCTTGATTGGATTCAGCTAAATACCACATCTTGAACACTACAGAGGAGACACGAGAGAACAGAAACTCCTTAACTCAGGTAGGATATCTTACATCACAGGCTTTCCATCACAGAGGGGATGTTCTTTTGTAAAGAACAAGCATTTCAAAACATGATTCCTCTTCTCTATCCTTCAGGGCAGAGGAGCAAACTTAGTGTGCTTTGGGTCATATTTCACTATGATGCCATTTCTCATTGTCGACATCTGTCTCTTAGGATCATCCTACCATCTTCTAATTTGCTATAGGCTGGAAAACACGTTAGAATTATGTCTGAAGTAAGATCTAGTAGGCTCTGAGTGAGGACCTGAAAAACTTTCCTATAATAAAATCTTAACTTTACTGTAGGGACTGGGCATATCCATGAGGGTCATTTTAAAAGATATTTTCAGTTTCTTGGTTATGTGTTGAGTAGAAAAGTTGTCCAATAAATATATTTTAATAAGCAAGCAAGAAGGGCTGTTTAGCTCACCACCTAGCGGATGGTGATAACCAAAAATACAGCAGCAGCAAGCAGAGGCAGACAGATGCTCTCGTTTGGCACCATGAAGGAGTTCAATCAACTTGCAAAGTGCCAGACACAGCATCACCTTCAGGATTCTGTTGGGCCTTGGGCCAGGCTGTCCTATCAATGTTATATGCTGTCTGGTGACTACTCTGCAGCAGGATGAGCCCTTCCCCATTCTCTGCAGCACTGATTGATCAGGTACCTGGCAGGCCCCAAGAAGCCCTTATCGTCCAGCCAAGTTCCAAGATGCAGAGCGAGCAGTTTGTTTATGGGTGGTGGCAGTGACAGGCAAACCACAGTGTCCCCTTGTTCAATCTAATGGGGTAAGTTGAAAGATTCGGCTGTCAAACCAGCTTGAGGCCTCATTTTTCTTCCCTGCTGGGTAGGGTGCCCCTTGCTGCAGCCAACATTTGATTGTGATTAATTTGTCAGGGATGGCTGTACAATGGAAATGGAGAAATGGATTGCCAATTACAGCTAGTCTTCTCTCAGACTGCTTGGCAAACTAGGGCCTTTCCGCAAGGCTGACAGCCCCAAAGCACAGAGGATTTAGCCTGGGAAAGAAAGAACCCATTCTCAAGTGCGTTTTAAAAATGAGAAAGGGGTCAAAGGTGACTCATATTTTTATTTACTGCCCTTCATGAGACCTTCTGATGTGTGTCCTGGCCTTCTCGTCAAGCACCAAGGGAGAGAAAGTCACTCTGAAGTTTGCATTTCATGCTGTCAAATTAGAATGCTTTGTACTTCCAATTTAAGTCTTAACAGAATAAATGAAAGTGTGAAAGAGTTCATTCCCTACTTCATAGTGGAAAAACCCAAAGGGAAGCATAACTCTGACTCCCTCTGAAATGTTTACATGCTAATCATGGATAACTGGAAAACATAAGTAGACCTGCTATCTTTTTGTTTTCCCCTTTCATTTCCAAAAGACATTATGTAACTTCACATTGAAAGCTGTGGCAAAATCACTTGTGTTACTTATCCCCTTGTACAAGAGATGACCTTTAGTAATTTTAACATGTCTCAAAGGAATAGATTACTAAACAAGGAAATGTCTTTAACTGTCAAGCCCTGCATGTCTCATAATCAGATTTGCTTTCAGATGGTAAATGAAATGAATGCAATAACATTTGGAACTTGTAGAGAATCATTGACAAACTGACATATTGATACTTCACAGATATCTCATTGCACCTCAGAAATACCTGAGCTACAATTGTTGAATGGCTATACTATTAATTCATTCTCACGTGACATGACTTGCTCATTTGTGGGAGCAGGAGTAGGTGAAATAGATCTTATTCTCATCAGTGGAAAAAAACTGTTGGTGATGATATTTTAAGAAGTAAATGAAAAATGGACGCACTCATTCAACAACTAGATTTTAAAAGAACATCTTAATATCCTAAATTTTCCTAGAGACAAGATTGTATTGAAAGTGTTGAGACATAGAACCACACATATCACATTCTGTTACATCATACACAAAAGCACACACATAAAATGGGTAAGAAGATATAGGACTATAGTTGAGGGAGGGAAGGGGAAGAGGGATAAGGAGTTTGGTGAAGGGCTCTGGAACTCTGGTGGTAGATGTGGTGTGAAACAGACTGAGATGCAATTTCATTTTCCCACAATGAATTTTAAATTGTGAACAAAAGGAGTAAAAAATATCTAACATTTTTCAAGAAAAAAATGGGTAATAGATTTTCCATTATATACCATGTATAATGCTATACATTAAATATAATCTATGTACACACAGAGATAATATGTACACCATTGTATATACATGTAAATAATAAGTAATAATATAAAAGATTACCTTGCCATTGCTGAGTCTAAAGCAATAAAAATTCAAAATTTTTGTGAAAAAAAGGACGATTAATTAGACACTTGTGTACAGTTATATATAACTCCAAAACCTTTTTATGTAATGCATGATTTTCTTAAAATCAGTAATATAAGCATAACTGTAAGCATGTATTTATACTTTAAGGTAAAGTACATAGTATTCTCATTCAGCAGCTTGGGCATATATAAAAGCTGTATTATACATATAGGCATATACATTTTTTCATGTTTACACACACATATATACTATATATATGTATAGTGACATAAAGTGCATATGTAGATGAGTCATTGGGCAGTTGCTTATGAGGAAAAAATCAGAACATTAGCCTAGATGGTGGCAAAGAGGATTAATGCAAATATCAACATACAGATTCCTTATAATAAAAATACTTACTTGGCTGCATGTACTATTAAAAAAAAGGAAAAAAAATCTGTAGACTGAAATATAAATATTATAACTTACATATTATACATATTTCAAAACTGTTGTTTCCCATTTGATTATTTGAAACTTATAAGTCATATTCTCAATGAGAAAATACTATACATTATAATTATCTTATTTTGACAAGCCAAAAGTGATTTGATTCATAATGCAGACAGAACATCTTTTTTTCAGGAAAACACACATTTCAGTTAAGGAAGATTTACTGACTCTACGTTCTTCAGATGCTGTGCTGGGACTGAGGGACATAGAGGTGGGTAAAGTCAGGCACTAACAATGATAAAATTATAACCTCAATCAACAGAAGCTGCTGTTGTAATGAGAACTGTGAAGGAGAGCCACGCAGTGCCATGAGAGATGATAATAAGAAGGTTTGCTCTGATCCAGGAGGTCAGGAAAAACATCCCTCCAGAGCCCACGCTTGTGATGGTTAACCAGCTGAAGACAGGAAGGCTAAGACCAGGTTGAGAGCACAAGCAGCAGAGCAAACCCCTGGTGGGAAGGACTGAAAGGCAGCCCATGAGGCAGGTGTGGAAAGCTAGGAGAAGCCAGGCATAAGATTAAGGCCAGTGAGAGTGCAAGATCTGGTTTATAGTTTTGTGTTTCTCATATGAAAACATGCTTAGAGTTCTGGACTGGATTTTCAGAAACACATCTCCATTTGGGGAAGTCTCTTGTCTTCTACTTCTCAAACATTTGAAATGAAAATTATGTAGTTCAACATTACTGATGGGGAGGTCCTTGATTACTTCTTCAATTTCTTTGCTTGAGATTGTTCTGTTCAGTTTTACCAGTTCTCCCAGGTTCAGTCTTGGTAGACTATACTTTTCCATAAATCTGTCCATGTATGGCATTCCACACTTTATAACAGGAAGAGGAGTGAAGGAGGGAGTGCTGGCATCAGTGACATATCACAGTATAAGTTTAAGGTGTACTATGTAGAGGTTTTATGTATGTACCAATTACAAATGAATATCACAATAAGGTTAGTTAACACCTGTATTACCTCTTATAGTTAACAATGTGTGTGGTAAGAAATTTGAAAATATACTCCCTTAACAACTTTAAAATACATAATAAAATAATTAACTATATTCATTTATCCTCAAAATTTATTTGTAACTGGAAATTTGTACCCTTTGATCACCTCCATCTATTTCCCTCCCCACTCTGTTTACACACACACCCATTTCTTCCCCTAGCAATAACTCATCTGTTTTGATGAGTTTGTTTTCTTTAAGATTCCACATATAAGTGAGATCATACAGTTTTTATCTTTTTCTGTCAGACTTCTTTTACTTAACATAATTCCCTCAAGGTCTATCCTCATTTTTGCAAAGGACAAGATTTCCCTCTTCTCACAGTAAATAATATTCCATATTATACAGATGTAAAGACAGCGATATATATATACACATATACAGTGTATATTTAAAATATTTCTTTACTATACATATGTATACCTATATGTATGTGTATACACAAATACACACACACATTCCATGTTTTCTTTATCATCCATTTGTCAATGGACACAGGTTATGTCTATGTCTTTGCTGAAATGAACAAAGAGGTGCAGACATCTCTTTTAGACAGTGACTTGTTGTCCTTCATATATGAACCCAAAAGTAGAACTGAGGATCATATGGTAGTTCTAATTTTAATATTTTGATGCATTATTGAATTTGGTTTGCTAATACTTTGTTGTTTTAATTTTTTGATGAACCTCCATATAGTTTTTCCTATTGACTGTTGAGAATATTTGCATCTATGTTCATTAGAGATATTGGTCTATAATTTTCTTTCTTAATGACATCTCTGTAATCTTTTGGTATCAGTGTAATATTAGCTTTGTAAAAAGTATCTGGGAGAGTAACCTGTTCTTCGGTATTTTGGAAGAGCTTGGGAAGAATAGGTGTTAATTCTTCTCTGAAGGTTTGGTAGAAGAAGCCATCTGATCCTGGGTTTTTATTTTGGGGGAGGTCCTTGATTACTTCTTCAATTTCTTTACTTGAGATTGTTCTGTTCAGTTTTACCAGTTCTTCCAGGTTCAGTCTTAGTAGACTATACTTTTCTATAAATCTGTCCATGTCCTCAAGTTTGTCCAATTTGGTGGCATAGAGCTGTGTATAGCAGACCCTTATGATATTTTTACTTTCTGCTTTGCTATTATCTGTTGTAACTTCTCCCCTTTCATTTTATGGTTCTAGTTATGAGAGTTTTCTCCCTTTTTTTCTGTGTGAGTCTTGCCAGTGGCTTGTCAATTTTGTTTATTCTTTCAAAGAAGAAAGTTTCAGTTTCATATATCATCAGGATAGTCTGTTTTCTATTTTTGTTTGCTTCTGCTTGAATTTTGATTATTTCTTTTCTTCTGCTGATTTTTTACTTTAATTATTCTTCTTTCTCTAGTTGTTTTAAATGTAGTTACATTTTTTATTTGTGATATTTCTTGTTTCTTGAGATAAGCCTGAATTGCGATGAACTTTCCCCTTAGTACTGCTTTTGCTGCATCCCAAAGATACTGGTAGCTCATTTCCTCATCCTCATTTTTTCTCTAAGTATTTTTTTAGTTCTTATTTTATTTACTTTTACCCGAGTCCCTCAGGAGCCTATTATTGACTTTCCAATTGGTTTGGACTTTTCCAGCTTTCTTTATGTGGGTGATTTCCAGTTTTAGACCATTGTGGCCAGATAAGATGCTTGGTATGACTTCAGTTTGTAAATTTGTTGAGAGATGATTTGTGTCCCAGCATATGATCTCTCCTTGAGAATATTCCATGCTTGGAAAAATGTGAAATCTGTGGTCTTTGGGTGAAGTGATCAGTATATGTGTATTAGAACTATCTGTTCCAGATGATCATTTAAAGTGGCTCTTTTTCTGTTAATTTTCTCCCTGGTTGATTTGTCCTTCATTGTTAAGTGGGGTGTTGGAAGTCCCCCACTATTATTGTGTTGCTGTCAGTGTCTCTCATCAGGTCTAATAATACTTGCTTCATATATTTTGGTGCTCCTTCATTTGGTGCATATATATTAATAAACATTATGTCTTCCTTCTGGATTGTTCCTTCAATCATTATATAGTGTCAGCTTGTGTCTTTTGTTAGGTGGAAGTTTTAGCTGATATGAATATAGCTGTTCCTGCTCTTCTGTGGTTGCCATTTAACTGTAGGATTATCTTCCAGTCATTGACTTAGAGCCTTCGTTTATCTTTGGGAAGGTGTTTCCTGAATGCACCAGAAGTTTGGTTATGCTTTTTAATCCATTCAGTCAATCTGAGTAGTCTGACTGGTGTGTTCAGTCCATTAACGTTTAGGGTGATTATTAACATAAAGTCGCTTAGTGTCTTTTTATAATTTGTCTTTTGTATGTTGCTCCAAATGATGACTTTTTTCTCTTTCTCCTTTTAGGTCATATGGGTGCTGTTATGTTTTTATTGATTTCTCCTTTTGTTTTCTTCTTCGTTTTCTCCCTGGGGATGTATTTTGAGGTTACCCTGAAATTAGCATTCACAGTTCTAGATTTACTACCTAATTTTATTTGAAAGCATATTAGTCTTCCCATCATTTTAACAATCCACAGTTTTGTTCTCTTCTCTTCCTCCCCACTTTTAATATTTACTGTGTTACTCTTTTACTGTATGTTTTCTTTATGCTTTATGAAACATCCTTTAATTTATTTTCAAAGCTAGTTTTGTAGTGATGAACTCCTTTAACTTTTGCTTATCCAAAAAAGCATTTTATTATTCCTTCAGTTCTGAATGATAATCTTGCCTATATAGTATCCTAGGTTGAAAATCCTTTTCTTTTAGCATTTTGATTATATTATGCCATTCCCTTCTGACCATTATTTGAGAAGTCTGCTGACAATCTTATGGGGGCTTCTCTGTATGTGACACATTTTTTTCTGACTTTTTAATATTCTCTGTCTTGTATTTTGACATTTTTTATGACAATATGTGTAGGTGTATTTATGCTTGGGTTTCTTTTATTAGGAATTCTTTGAGCTTCCTGGATCCAGAGGCTTCTTCGTTCTTCAAATTGGGGAAGTTCTCATCTATTATTTCTTCAAATATAGTTTCTGCCACCTTTCTCTTTCCTCTAGGACACCTATGATGCAAATGTTGTTCTTTTTGATGTTATCCCAGAGGTCTTGAATGCTGTCTTCAATTCTTTGCATTTTTTAAAATCTCTTTGCTTTGATTGAGTTCCTCTGTGCTGTCTTCCAGATCACTGATTCTATTGGAAGCATCATCCAGCCTATTGTTGATCTCCTCTACTGAGTTCTTTAATTCAGCCATCGTCTCTCTTACCTGTTTGATGTCTTGTGTTAATTCTTCTCTTTGTTTATTGACATTCTCATTTACTGCCTCTACTGATTTCTGGATTCCCATGAGTATGTTAATCACTCTTACTCTAAATTCATCTTCAGGTTATTTACATATGTCTGCTGTATTCAGATTCTTTCCCTGTTTTTTTGATTGGATCCATCATTTCACATATTTCTCTGTGCCTTTTCTCTATTCGGCATTCTGTGTATATTTCTGAAGGTTTGGTTTTCCTGGCTGTTGCGTAGGTCTGACTTGCCCAGGATTGGCAATGAGGCTTCAGTTTCTCCTCTACCCACAAGGTGGCACTAGTAGGTAGCATTGAGGTTTGGTCCTGTGTGGAAATGCTTTCTCACTGTAATCCTGGGGTCCTGATATCTGGTGGGCGGGGCATGTGATAGGCGGGATTTCCATTCAGTGGATCCTGGGCTCTGGTGTGAAATGGTCATGGGACAGTTCGAGTTGGGAATTTCTTTGGCTGATTTCCGGTTATGGTTGCACCTAGCACAGTTTCACTGAGCAGATTCC
This sequence comes from Solenodon paradoxus, assembly GCA_004363575.1. Classification (NCBI taxonomy): domain Eukaryota; kingdom Metazoa; phylum Chordata; class Mammalia; order Eulipotyphla; family Solenodontidae; genus Solenodon; species Solenodon paradoxus. The sequence continues at coordinate 1,623,865 of RJWH01000003.1, forward strand.
GGCTTCAGCTCAGCTCTGGGTGAGCTGGCTCACCTTACTCTCCCTCCCAGTTTGGCCATCCAAGTTTCTGTGTCTCAGCCCCACTGAGCCTACTTCTCATTGACCCCACAGCTGGTCCCAAAATCCTTAGCCTCCACCTCACCACAAGTCTGGAGACTCCTGAGCTCCGTACAAATCCAAATCAGTGGCTTAGCTAAAACCATTCCGGGTGCCCTCATGCACTGTTAGTTATCAGTGGATCGCTCTTCAGTTGAAGTGCCAATTGTTTCTTGGTGTTTGTCTCAGGAAAATAGGTGATTTTTGTTGTTATTGTCTGTGGGGAGCGACCGAAAGTGCTTCCTGTCGAGTCCTCATCTGGAAGTTGGTCTCCTTTTTTTTTATTCATGTGCTTTTTGATTCAGTTTCCTAGTATTTTGTTGAAAATTTTTGCATTTATATTTATCAGAGATATTGATTTGTATGGAGTTTTTTTTTTTTTAGTGTTATCTGGCTTTTGTATAAGGATAATAAAATTAATGTGGAAGTGTTCTCTGATTTTTCTTATTGAGAGAATGTGAAAATGAATGGAGTTAATTCTTTAAAAGTCTGGTAGAAGTCACCAGTGAAACTATCTGTTCTGAGAATTTTCTTGGATGTGTTTAATCACTGATTGAATCTCATTACTGTTTATTGATCTGTGCAGATTTTCAGTTTATTCCTGATTCAGCATTTCTACTAATTTATCTATTTCCTCTACATTATAATTGTTTGTGTATAGTTGTTTTCATTAGTCTTTTATGATTTTTTCTATTCTTGTGGTGGCTAAGAATTTTTAAATTTTGCCTAATTTTTCCGTGAACAAATACTTAGTTTTGTGCATTTATTTCTAAAAACTTCCCTCTTAGATCTGCTTTTGTTGCATCCCATATGTTTTGATATGCTACTTCTATTTTTGTCTCAAAGTATTGCTTTATTTATATTTTGATTTGTCCTTTAGTCCATTTGTATTTCAGAGAGTGTGCCATTTAATTTTCTACTCTGTCAGTAAAGCCACTTGATACAATTCAAATTTTCTTAAATTGGATACTTATTTTGTAACCTAATATATGATGTATCCTAGAAAATTTCTGTGTGTACTTAAGAAACATTTACATTCTGTTGTTGGTTGGTTGACATGTTTTGTATATGTCTTTTAAATCCAGCATTGTTAAAATAGTTGGGCTTTACATAGTCCTGGATAAATCACTAATGGCCACCTCTGTTGTCATTGCTGCTGTTTGTTGAATGATATGAGAAACAGAGTCACCATCTCTTACCATCCAGCAATTTCACACTCAGTTCTTTCCTATCTTATCCTATTGCTTAATACCAAACATTTACCTGATGTTTCTAATTATTTAAGTAATTATACAGCTCCTTATGATTTTCTAAGGATGATAGCCACTAGGGAAAAGAAAATATACTGGGATAGAAAATGTCAAGACCAATTTGTTTAGCACTGACTCTATATCGAACACTAGATTTCTCTCTTAGTAAAGAAGCTGTTTTGATATTGTGATAGGACTGTAGTAGGAAATGAAATGGAAGCTGTGGAAATGACCAAGATTGTCCTGGAAATAGAGGAGAATCTGGCAAGATAATAATAAAGGAAACCCCCATCTTCCCACTTACCTGCTGCTATTAGCAACTCTGAAATTGTGTCCCATCTAAGATGGGTATGACCTCAAGTGAAGCAGAAGGTGTAAAGTAGAAGCAGTCAATAGTGAAAGGGATAGAAGCAAAAAGCTAATAACAAATAGCAGAGAATCAAAAGATACTTCTGGGCACAGACTGGTTTGTACATCCAAGCTTATTATCTAGAAAGTCTCTGTCTGCTTTGGAATGACTGCCTTGCAATGAGCTTCTTTGTCTATTCACTTTAGTTTGTTGACATTTCTATTTATTCTTGTCATGCTTCTCCTTCATCATCCCCTTATTCTTATTATGTTTCTACTTTTCACATCACCACACCTTATTCCTTACTTCACCTTATCCTACACATACATACACATGCATGCGCGCGTGCACACACACGCATACACAATCTTAGGTCCCAGTATTGCCTTTACTATGTACAAAAACCTAAAAAAATAAGCTTTTCAGTTCAAGGATTTTTACTTTCTTCTGGATCCCCTGATGTATACCCCTGTTTCACTGTGGCAATGAGGCATATTTTCATTGTTTTATGAAGGATGAAAAACTGTGATGAGCACTCATTTCCTTCTATATACAAAATGGGAGAACAGCACTCTGAAATTCCTTTCCTTTTCACTATGGATGAGGAGATAAAATATTTGCAATGTTGAGAAAAATGAAAGACAATTATTTAGGATGCTAACCTTTCCCCATGGCAGTGCCATCAGATTCTTCCAGCTTGCTAAGGGACTCAGAATCTATGGAAGCTTGCAACCCCTGAGCAACTGGTGATCACTTTCACAGGTTCATGCAATTACATGCAAGGACTGATATTTATAAGGTTGGTCGAATGCCTGACTTTTAAACTGGGGCATTGGCCATGTGCCAGAAGCACCATAAAGTACAGGATGGGCATCTTCTTAAGGGTTTATTTTACAAGAAAATTATTTAGAAGAAGGCTGTAAATTTACTTAACAGGTAAGTAATGTAAAGTATTTTGTTTAAAGAAATAGAGTGTAATATATTATTCGTAAGAATAGAATGTGAGATTTCACCTAAACATGACGTAGAACTCTGTCTATGCCATAGAACTCTGAAGATACAGACATCTCAACCAACATTTAGTTTACATTTGTCTTTGGTTATAAGGAAGAGGCACTGCTATGCTGAAAAAGGATACTTTCTACCAAAACTCAGTCTTCACAAGTTACTGATGGTGAACCCAATGACCTAGGTTAGCATAAAAATAATTTTACTAGTAGAAGAAGTTTGGGTAGAAGAAGAGGCAGGAGTGAGATCATGGAAGTCATAGCCATTTTTAAGATAAATCTGTGGGACTTTGCTCAGCTTTGGAAGAATCTGAGTTCAAGCCCTTTATTTTCTCTAAGAGCAGAAGGCATATATTAATATTATTCCCTTTAACATATGAAAAAGCTTAGAAATGAGGTTCAGAGAAGTTAGTGAATGGATCGTTCTGGACTGTAATCTCATATCCTGATTCCCAAGACCTTACCTTTGTTACTCTGCCCTGTTGGCGGAGAGGGCATCTCATTTCACTTTTCATTGTACTTGTTGGGTGTGGTTAGTCAATTCATTCAACAATTCTGGATCTGATGTTTCCCAGGCAGAAAAATAAGAAGCTGAAACAAGTATGATCTGCAAAATGACTTCCAGCCCCAACAGCCTATGATCTTAGAAATGAAAAAAATGTGCAAAATTTCTAGATGCTTTTGACAACAGAGAACAAGCATTGAGCTTTTCCTCTCTTCAGCCAAGTGGCAGGGTAACTGTTATTTTCTCCCCCACATGTCATAGGAAGAAAGCATTAGAAAGCTGTCTTACAGAACCATCATTGTGTTTCATCCATAAGAACATAGTGTCTTACAATATGGAATTTTACTTTTGAGACCAAAAATAACTACAATTACTTTGTCTTTCTTATCACTGAAAGCTTTTATTCATATAGAAACAAAACAACATGCTTTCATTCTTGGGGCTTAGATACAGTATAAGGAAGTTAGAACTGCTGACACAAGCTGACTATATTTTTTAAATAGAGTACAGTGGTTATGGCTAAGTGTGATATAGAAAGCATGGTGTGATGTTACAAACAGGTTTTATTTCTAGACAGTTAAATCACAGGGCTTAACCACAGGACCTAGAGGGCCTGAGAAGAGACAACTGGCTTTCAGAAAAACAGCAGAAGCAATCGCACAAAAGTGAGGTAGATCTCAAGGAAAGTGACTGCTGAGTAGTGTCATTCAGAGTCTATGTAAAGCCTCCTTCAAATGGCAAATTACCTGTTCAACTGTGGAGATACTCTTCTAGAATCTAGATATAGGAGTGAATAAAACACACAGAGTCCCTGCCCTTAAGGAATTCAGACTCCAATGGAAGAGTAATAAAGATAAAAGTAGTAGCAAAAAAAAAAATACTCAATTTAATAATAATTATAATTGTTAAATGTTTATCTTTATGTGTCTGAGCATGATAAGTATTTTAATGCTTTATTCTATTTAGTCTTACTACAACCCCAAGTTAGAGGCATTATTATTTCCTTTGAACAATTGAGTTCACTGAGGCCTAGAGAGAGTAACAACCCTGAGGACATACAGCTCATAAAACAGACTCAGAATTTGAACCCAGATCAGTGGAACCTGAAATCCAGGCCTAGAGATATCTTTATACCTGCCCTTCTTACTATTATTCCTTGAAGTTCTAAGAGAACTCTAAGGCAGCAATATTCAAAGACTGATCATACAAAGTGATACAGACCACATGACAAGAAGCCTATATCATTACCCAGGTAAGCAGGGCACCAGGCTCATGCAGAGGCTTAAGAGAAACTGGAACCAACAAATGGAAATGGGGATTAGTTCAGGATGATTAAAAAGTAACTATAAACCACCAATTTAACACATTTATATGCATTAAGTTATGGAATTAAATCTAAAGTAACTACATATAAGCTTTAGTCATAATAGTCAAAATGTAGAAACAATCCAAATAGCCATCAGCTGATAAATGAATGAAAATGTGTTTTATTCATACAATGGATTTTAATAAAAAAAGAATAAGTTACGCATATATAGACACACACATACGACATTGTGTAAGAGTCAAAGCCATAAAAGTGGTTGGTGAAGTATATGTGTGTGTATATATATATATATATATATATATATATATATATATATATATATATATATATACTTCAACAAAATGAATTGTATGGGTTTTAAAAATTATGCTAAGCAAAAGAGGTTAGTCACAAAAGATCACATTTGTCATAATTTATATGTAATATCCAGAATAGGTAAATCTATATAGTTCAAGAATAGATTAGCATTTTCCTGGGAAGTGGAGTTGAGGAATGATAGATAATATTGAGCTTCTTTTGGGGCTTATGATCCTTTTCTAAAATTACACTATGAAAATGGTTGCACTGTACTGTGAATTTACAAAAATCACTTTAAAAATAGTTTATGTCAATTATATTTGAATGAAAATGCTTAAAATTTAAGTGGGTATAAAAGATGGGGTTCTATTATTTTTAACTGACTCTTCAGTAATCATTTTAAACTCCTTCCATTCGGGAAAAATATAGAAATGAAGATGTGATAGACCTAAGTAATTATTAAATCCAGAGTCTGGCCTCTATTCTAGAGTGCACAGAGCAGGGCAGCTGCCTTTCCTAACATGGAAGAACTCTCTCTCTCTGCCTCTCTCCATCCATCTAACTATCTATGTTATCATCTAGCTAACTAGCTATCATTTATCATCTGTCTAATACTTTTTACAGCACTTTTAGGTTTATAACAAAATTGAGAAAACGCTACAGGTATTTCTCATATACTTCATAAATCCACATGTGCATAGCCTCCCCTGTCATCAACATCTGATACCAGAGTAGTGAATTCATTACCAAAAATGAACTTATACAGACATGTTATAATCATTCAAAGTCTATAGATTATTGTAAGATCCACTCTTCATGTTGTATATTCTATGGGATTGGACTAAAGTGTAATGACATATATCCTTCTTTATGATATCAGTAGTACTTCCACTGCACTAAAAATTCTCTGTGTTTTATCTATGAATCTCTTTAATGTTCCAATCTCTGGTAACTGCTTCTATTGTCTACATAGTCTCTTACACAATGTCATGTAGGTACAATCATACAGTATATAGTTTTTTTTCAGATTGACATCTCACTTAGGGATAGTTAAGGATCTTCCATATCTTTCCGTGGTTTGACAGCTCATTTCTTTATAGAACTGAATAATATTTAATTCTTTTAATACAGCACAGTTTATTTACCATTCACCTAGTTAAGGAGATCTTTGTTGCTTTCAGGTTTTTGGCAATTATGAAAAAATATGAAGATCCATGTGCAAGTTTTTGTGTGGATATGGGTGTTCAAATCCTTTAGGTAAATACAATATGATTGCTAGATCAAATGGTAAAAAATATGATTTTGTAAGAAACTACCAGACTGACTTTCAAAGTGGCTATCGTTTTGCATTCTCACAGCATTAAAAGTTTCTGTTCCTCATAAACCTCCCAGCAAATTGTTTTGTCCATGTTCTAGATGTTGACCATTCTAATAGGTGTATAGCAGTATCTCATTGTTGTTTTTGTTGCTTTTCCTTGGTGACATATGATGTTGGACAGCTTTTCACGTGCTTATTTGCTATCTGTGTATCTCTTTGGTAAGGTGTCTGTTAAGGTCTTTGACCTATTTTTGTTTCTTTCAGTTGGGTTATTAGCTTACTTATTGTTCATCTTGAAGTGTCATTTTTGTATCTGGATAACAACCCCTATAAGACAGATGTTTTAAAAATATTTTCTCCCAGTCTGTGGCTTTGCTTCTAATTCTCTTAATATTGTCATTCACAAAGCATAAATTTTCATTTTTAATAAAGCTTATTTATTATCATGTATTTAGCGTTGTATCTAAATAGGCATGGTTATAGTCATACTTTTGCCATCTTCTAGTTTTATAGTTTTACATTTACATTTAGGTTTGTGGTCCATTTTGAGTTAACATTTGTGGAGGGTATAAGGTCTTTATCAAGATTAATTTCTTCAGCTTGTGAATATCCAATTGTTACAGCACCATTTGAAGAGACTTTTATTTCATTGTATTGCCTTTATTTCTTTGCCAAAAATTAGTTGACTATATGGAGGTCTATTTCCTCACTCTCCATTCTGCTCTATTAATATATTTGTGTGTTTTTCATCAGTACAACACTTGTCTTGATTACTGTAGCTTTATAGTAAGTCTTAAAGTCAGATACAGCCCTGCAACTTTTTTCCTCTTCTTTTTCAGGATTGTGGTGGGCATTCTGGGTGCCTGTTTTGTCTCTCCACGTTAACTTTACAATCAGCTTGTCTATATAAAATAACTTTCTGGAATTTTGACTGGGATTGCATGGAATCTATAGAATAAATTTCAAAGAACTTACAGTGTTACAATACTGTATCTTTCTATCTATGTGCTTCTAATATCTTTCCATATATTTATAAAAATTGACTTTAAATATTAACTGTTATCCTGCAACCTTGTTATAATTACTTAAAATTCCAGTAGTTTTCTCTTTGTCAATTCTTTTGGGTTTTCAAGATGATCATGTCATTTCTGAGTAAAGACAATTTTATACTTCCTTCCTTTCTTTCCTTTCCCATTATAACACATTACCCCCTTCATGTCTATAATCAAACATGGATTCTCAGCTAGACTAAATTTTCTATATTCTTCTGCAGTTAGGTTGGTCCTAAGACCAATTTCTCTCCAACAGAAGGTAAGTCGGAGTGATTTGTACTGCTTTGAGTTCAGGGACCACAAGACAGAGTTGTGCCCACCCTATGTGTGTTTTTGCTGGATCCAGGGCAGGTAAGTATATGAGAATAATACCTTATGCAATGCAGAACAGCTACTTGATACATGGCACAGGGAGCTCCCTGACTCCATGAATGATGGAACAAATCCTTCCACAGCAGAAGGCTCACTTTGGAACTGTTAGTGAGGAGGCAAATAAAGTCTATATTCACTGCGTCGCTCTATTTGAAGGCTCTTTGTTACAGCAGCTTAGCTTTACCCTAACTAATATAGTTCTCTTCAAATTCATTTCAAGATGCATTTTAAAAATAGAATCACTGACTAAAAAGGATTTGACATGGAAATCATTGTCCTAAATAGCTAAACATACTTGACTTCTCTAAGAACTGTCAGAATTGTTTTTGAATTCCTTTCTAAATAGAGCTGAGCTATGTGTATTTAAACTTGCTCATTAGATGTAAGCATGTTTAAGGAACAAGAAAAAAAGAATGTTATTCAAGAGAGGATGAGCAAAATCAGCAAGCACATGGAAATTATTTCACTGATCTAACCAAGAACCAGTCAATTCTTACATGCCCCCAAATGTTCTTTAGGGATGGTGTTTTAATAGTGTTTCTATTTCCAACAAGGGTGAAAGATATTTCCAGAATTACTACTAAATGGTTAGGGTCTATAATTTACTGAAGTGGAATCCTATTTCTTTAAAAGGCTATCTGCTTTAACATTTCTTCTAGTAGTAAATAAATCATTTTTTAAAGTAGCATAATAAATGGCTGAGGAAGGGGTGGGTTGGACTCCATGTGTATCTTCTAGTCCTGTCAAATTTTTACCTTGAAAAAACTTCATGGAAATCATCCCTATCTCTGAAGAAATAATACATTTTGTTATCTTTATTGCTTTTTGAAACACTTAATCTTCTGATTAAGTCTGTGATTCATTTTGAACAAAGCAGGGAATATGACACTGAATTTTTTGTTTGTTTGTTTTGCTGCATCCCTTGTACTAGAAAATAACTTTCTAGGATTTTCATTTCTTTTGACAGAGCCCTTGGAGGAGCCCTGCCTGATTCTCGCTGTCACTCTTGAGTAAGCTGAATTAGAATGTATTGTTGCCGGATGTTGCTGACGCTTGAGACTTATATTCTAGAGCAAAGGTACTCCTTTTGATTTCTTAGTTTCATGTCCTTTGATTATCATTAAAGACTCATGTAGTTTAGAGAGTGCAAGAGTGTGTTTATGCCACATGTTGTGAGATGAATGCATTAATGTATACGTTGAATGTGTATGTATTTGCTAAGTACTCAGAGGGTTAGACACAATTTAATAGCTATAATTTTGTCTGTTAAGCTATTTCTCCAGTGCTTCATGAGGACTAGTTCACAAGATAATATTCAGATGTGATATAATAGAGATGAATTTGGCTTGAGCACTGCATTTTCCTGGGGAATTAAGTTAGACTGATTCAGATGTTACTTTACTTTGAGGACCATCAATTAACCCAAGGATTGCCAAAAACGGTATCACTTTGTATAGTTGGAATAATTTGACTGGGACAAGTAACATAAGATGTCAGAGAAGGAAATTTATGAGAGAGAAAAGGCCATCATTAGACCACCTGAAGAGAAATTTTCAAAGCAAATGGAAATATCAAAGGGAAGAGAAGAAAGCAAAAGGAAAGGGGAGGGCTGTCAGGGGAATGAGTGGGAGGGGTACACATTTTTGTCAATTTTGCTCTGATTTCCAAATGTGTGTCTTACATAAGATCACTCTGCCAGCAAGCCCAGAACTGCACACGGATGGTTGTCATACTCTCTGAAATCTGTCAGATTTTAAGGCGGACGGAGGAGCACACCCTAAGCATATTTGCTGGAGGACGCCCTGGTTTATGTCCAAGTCAGGACTGTGAGTTTAGACAGATGTAGTAATAAACATATTTGCCAAATAGTATAAGATTAATGAAACATTGAGTTGGTCTCCTTTCTACCTGTTAGAAGCAGAAGAGCAAACATGAATGTAAATGAGAGAATTGATTAGAAAGTATGTCCTGGAAGCATTTAATGGAAAGCAGAGGGAGGCCAGGTTAATTGATAGAAACAGGCCTTCCACGCTGATAACAGAAACACAATGAATAGATGCAGGAGCTGCTCTAGCTATGTTAGGCTGCATTTTTTTTTTTCTGCAAATTTCCAGTCAATAACTCAATGTCTGAAATTCCTTCCTGCGTAAAAGCACAACCTTGTACCTGGAAAGCAAGATTGGTGTTTCTTTCATTTTCTTCAGAGAGAGTATTTTCCCAGTTACTCGAGGGATGCACTTTTCCACCTGGACTTCATTTCTTTTAACTATCCTGACTCTCATAAAATGGACTAAAATTAGTTTTGCTATTCATGTCTCAGTAAAAATTCCATTGCCATGCATCATGTCTAGCCTCTTTTGTTAAACTTATTAGCACCAGAGTGTCCAAGTCCAGCTCAAAGGACAGAAGGCGCACAGGAGATCTGAACTGTCCATAAGGGAAGTTCAAATCTGTCCCTCTGAGACTGAGTTCAGCAGCCAATTCAAATCTTTAACAGGAATTTAGAGCCCCTGTAATCCTCATCTGGATCTATTTTTCCAAAAGTAATATGGCTCTTTCTCTGGTGTTTGACCAAGTGCTGCTTTTCCTCCTGAATGTGAGCAGGGAGTCTGGGGCCCTGTGGAAGAATCCTGGACACATGATGTTGGAGCAGTAAAGGCAATCACTGTGAGTCAGAGTGGAAAAGTCTGCTTCCTCTTTCAGGGCAATTTCAAAGGAGGGAGGGCTGCTTCCATCACATCTTCTTAAATCAGGTTGAGTCACAGAGTGGTTATTCCTTGGTGTGTCTTGCAATAAGTTGTAGCTGGTTTTCCTGCCCTCAAAGCTTGTCCCCAAAAGACTGAGGAGTGGAAAGAAGTTGAGAGTAGAACTGGCTTTGTCTGGGACATCGGGACTACCCCCCAAATACTGGTGTACCCCAGATCCGTCAGACACGCTTTGATGTGGCAGTATCATCTAAACTTGCCTGAAATGGACATTGATAATGTTGAAATTGCCCTGTTAAGAGAGCATCTTGGCAATTAAACAACAAAAACCCTTCACAAGTTATCACTACCACAGTCAAAAGTTTGTTCTGGCAGAGCTAGTGTGATAGTGAGTTTGTGGCCTGCAAGTCTAAAAGTGAAGGTAAATCTAGAGAAAATGGATGTCTGAGAAATTATAGCAGCTCCAGAGTTGGCCTAGAACCAGAACATGTTGGGAATAATCAGGATAGATTCCCAGGGATGACCTGAAACACCAGACTGACCACCATCAGCTTGTGGGCCATTGAAAATAAAAGGGGCTTTTCTTCAGTGAAATGGTGTACTCAGTTTGCTCTTGAACTGAACAAGTTCTTGCATTTCATTTTTGCCTTGTCAAGTTGGACACTGTCATACCTATACATACCATTTCTAGCTTGAGAACAATTTTTAGAAGCACATTTGATTTTCCTAAAATAGATGAATTTGTCTATTAAGAAAATACCAACTGGATAGTTTGCTCTACCTGTGATTTTACCTCTCAACAGTTTTGTTTTCTGTATCTTCCATTAGGCAACAATTTGGGTTATAATAATTACTGGTATCATCATATAAGAAATATTTGATGAATTTCTCTTATAGACACATTACTAGGTACTGAGTACACACAGACTCTGTACAAGTGAATCTCTGTTCTTTACTGATTTTTGATCTGGCTCTGAGCACAGGTTATATAGCCAAAAACTCAGTGGGATACTATGATGGGTGAAGCAGTTCATTGAATAGATTACAAATGCGGAAAGATTTCTAAGATTCTGTGACCAACAAGAGTTTACATATTCAAGATTTTCAATTGTATACATGTGTGGTGTATTTCGTTAGAGGATCAGGATAGAGAACAGTAGTAGAAATGGTGTGTGTGCATGAAATTGAAGGAGTGTGTGTGTGTGTGTGTGTGTGTGTGTGTGTGTGTGTGTGTAAAGGGTCACAGGGTTGGACATGGGAAAGTACATGGTACGTTCTGAGATTCCTCAGATCATTTGTGGTCAACAGAAATATGTCCATAATGGGTGGTTACCAAGAAATTTCTCCAACAACGTTCTGGAGAAAATACTAGTCCCTAGAAAGGTTGAGAGAATAAGAATTTCTGTGGTCAAATTACCTTAGGAATTGCTTCAAACTAAATGCCCCCTTTAAAGATGCAAAGGGAAGTTACAAATACGTTTCAAGTCTTACCAACTCACATCCTTGAGAAGAGACTTCTTTTCTGCTCTCCACAAATTTTTAAAGTACTGGTTTAGAAAGATATAAAATGTCTATTGTTTAATCTAGAAAGAGTGAACATCAACTTGCAAGAGATGAAATACGATCAAAGTCTCCTGAACAGATGGGAAGCATGCACTGAGTGATATTTCAGAAAAATTAATCAAGTAAGCTTTGAAATATGGCATAAGAAGAGGAATGACTAGACTCAGCTCTGAATATTTTCTCTAAATCCATTCTACTATGATGTACGAAAGTACTAGGAGATTTGCTTGCTTGTTCCAATTATTTTTTTTCTTTTTTGTTGTGGATCACTTTCTTTTTAAAAAAAATTATTGATATTTATTATATCTTTTGTTAACAATGCTATATTCATTTCTAAATAATGACATTGTATCTCAATATATTTCACACCACACCCTCTACCAGAGTTCCAGTGTCCTTGACTGCCACCTTTACCTACTCTTTCCTTCCCTCTTCCCTCCTACTCTCCCACCCCAGCAGTCATCATCTTGTGTCCTGAGAGCTTTTGATGAGGTTTATCTATTTATTTGTTTCATTTCATTATATTCTACATATGAGTGACACCATCCTGTATTTCTATTTTTATTTCTGACTTGTTTCACTTAACATGATCCCTTCCAATTCCATCCAGATTGTTGAAAAGACATAGTTTCATTTTTTTAATAGCTGCATGAAATTCCAGTGAGTATATGTACCTCAAGCTCCTTTATCCAGTCATCTGTTGATGGGCATTTAGATTGTGTTCATGGCTTGGCTATTGTGAACTGTGCTGCTATGACATCAATGTGCAGATATGTTTTCTAATTATAGATTTTGTATTCTTGGTGTATATGCCCAGGAGTGTGATTGCTGTATCAGATGGTAGATCCATATTTGTTTGAGGAATTTCCTTACTGTTTTCTAAAGAGGATACACCAACTTGTATTCTCTCCGACTGTGTAGGAGGGTTCCTTTTTCTCTACACCCTCTCCAACACTTGCTATTTCCAGTCTTTTTGATACAGACCATTCTCACTGGTGTGAGATCGTATCTCATTTTAGTTTTCATTTGCATTTCTCAGGTGATGCGTGATGTAGAACATTTCTTTTTCCCGGTGTCTGTAGGCCATCTGTGTGTCTTCTGTAGATAGGTCTTTGAGTGGGTCATTTGGTTTTTTATTGTTGAGGTGTGTGAGGTCTTTATATATTTTTGAGATTAAGCTCTGATCTTATGTATATGGAAATATCTTCTCCAAGTCTGTGGATTCTTCTTCTTTTCTTCTTCTTCCTCTTCTTCCTTCTTCTTCCTCCTCCTCCCCCTCCCCTCCTCCTTCTCTTCTTTTTCTTCCTCCTCCTCCTTCTTTTCTTCTTCCTTCTTCTTCCTGTTCCTAATCCTCCTCTTTTTTTTTTAATAGATGTCTTTCCAGTTTTCCCAGCACCATTTATTAAAAACACTATTATTTAAAGTTTAAATAAATAAAAATAAAAGTAAAACTGGTCTGGATAATGAAGGAGAAAGTTTAAGATTCTGAATAAGAGCAAGAAAACTGATCTATATTATAACGGTACTGAATAAGAATTATGGACTGGTCAGAAGGCTATAACTTCACAAGAAACATATGAAATAATTGTCAAATTTCAAAATGCTAAATGTTCCATAAATTAGAGAGATTTGTTATCATCTAAGTTACTAAAATAGGATATCATGTAGCTTAAAATAAATCTAGGTCTCAATTCCCAGTGGGGCTAACCAAAGGTATCATGGTGCCTGTGGGTATCAGTCTCACTTCTAAATCTACCCAAAAAAATAGAGAAGAAAGAGATAAAATGCCACGTCTTGTGAAATGTATCATTTGGCCTAGCATTGTGAAAGTGCCTGAAACTTTCCTGGTGGCAGGCCTCTGAAAGATAGGCCTTAAACGTATTCAGGATAGGCCTACCTGGACATGTCAATATGGCACATAGATTACTTCAAGCTGAGGTCAATCAAGGCCCTTCAAGTTCATGAGACATTTTTATCACTCAACTATCTATGAGAATGAAAACTGGGGATATTACTCAGAATTATAATAGTTACCAGAAATAAATTTTCTATCAGAGAAACCTACCATTATGAAAACAGAAACTTCTAATTACAGGGCATCTGGTCTTCCTCTCATGAGTCACCCTTTTCTCATTATGTGTACCCCCTCCTCTCTTCCTAAAATCCCAGACTGCTATCCATTCATTAATTAAGGTTATATAAACCCCTGCCCCCACTTTGCCTCACTGTCTTGGAATCTATATAGATTTCTGATATACAAATAATTACAGTTGGTTTTTTTCTCCAACCAGTCTTGCTAATGTAATTTTTTATTTGACCAGCCTGAGAATAACTCAGAAAAGTAGGGACAGATTCTACTTCTCCCAGATATCACTAAACCATTAACTGTGACTTTTTACCAATGCCCTGCTCACTAGTCTTTAATATTTTCCTTCCATCCAACACAATAAAATAGTGGTATACTGAGCCATATTTCTCTTAGGTGAAACTCTTGTCCTTTGGGGATTAAAATTAACCACAAACCTCTTTAGGCTTGACTTACTTCTTACTATCCTTTCTTGAATCCCTAATATGAAAATACCTCTCAGTATTTCTTTACTTTTTATTTTATTTTTCTGTTGTTTCCCCTTTTTAATGTGTCATGCTGAATTAACCTCCTGAAACTCTGCAAATTACAAAAAGATTCTCAGAAACAAAGCAGACATCAACAATCTGACAAGTCAAAAAACATAGAAAATGATGGGCATTGTGTTACTAGGCAATTGGGTTATTGTTTCTTTGTTTTGTCAAGGAAAAGTCAACATTGTCAGAAAAAAAGTTTTCAGAACGAGAACCATTTCTGCAATGGAGTATAATTTGACCACAGACGAGGTGAAATGGGGATTTAGGCTCTAGACTATGTGAACATTTACGTACAATGCTTCTTTTAAATAGATATTTTGGATTTCCAGCTGGATATCTATGAGGCTAAAAGGATAGCCATGATGGGAATACTGGTGCTGATTGTCCACTTTAACCCTCTCCAACCCGGTGTCCATTGTGTTTTCATAAAGATAGACTAAGGCAGAAGTCTGAGCGAGACAAAAAGCATGCCAGAAATTTCTAAATAGTGTGACAAAATCCTTCCCCATTTAATTTGATTTAGACCTACATTTTCCATATTGCTCTCACCAAAACCTTCAAAAGAAAGAGCATATTAAAAAGAAACATATCTTCTACCTTTGAATAGTGTACCTATTTCTCCCCTATACTATTCAACATAAAAGATTTCTTTAAATTTGTACATTATACGTTTCAGTTAAGAGCCTCTATGTGAGATGTTTGAAATCAGAAGGTTGCAATCTATTTTTCTTGATCGAAAACCTCTAAAATCATACTCAATTTTGCCTCAATATTATAAATCACATTTATTAATGGTCTGAGAAAAAAAAAGTATGAGGAAGCATAATTTTTAGTGGAAGCACTTTTAGAAAGCTTTATGCTAGTAAAAACAAGTGATTAGAAGACATTTTGCTTCCATCTGCAAGTGAAACAGTCACTACTTAAACCAATCCATCAATACCAGGAAAATATTTTTGCAGCTTATTCAAATTATTTGTTTTCATTAACAGTCACTGCTCCGGATTATTTTTTAAACTTAAATATGAAGATACATCCATGTATGTGCATTTTAATGTTTCTATTATTTTTTAATTCACAATAAAATAATGAAAATGCTAGGTTTTATAGTGTTATGATTCATCTAAGAGAAAAACCTGATTTGATTAAAGAAAACACCATTAGAAGTCAGATTCTACCAGAGCAAAAATATTTTCTTAACAAAAGACATTAAAGCATAGTATATTGAATTATTATACACAGTATTCAATACAATAAAGTTCAACAACAACAAAAAATATCCAAATAGCATCTTGAAATTAATGGGATTTGACATATATTTTCAATATCTTTAAATTACAGAAAAATGAATATCAGAGAACTTATTTTATCTGTTAACCACCTCACCTTCAACAACAAAATAAAGACATACAAACATTATCAAAATATAGAACACTTACCATAAATGCCTGTTGAGATGCACGGAAATGCCTGTGAATTAAATAGGAAAATAGCAATAAATTTCAAGTAGCAATTCTGTATAATCCCAGTGTCATCTATTTCAACATTTATTTTGATTTATAAAGGAATACCTTCTTTTTACATATTCAGTTAAGGGATATTGTGGAAATTGTCACAAATGATTAAATGAAAACTGTTCCTTATCAGAAATTGCAAGAGTCAACTGTTAAATTTCCAGAAATGTCGTAAGCTTACCTTGGAATAATTCTAAGCAAAGGACAGAAAAATATGAACACTGAAATCTATAAGACATTATTGGACAAATTAGAAGACATAAAGAAATGGAAATATATTCCATATTACTGTATTGGATGACTAAACATTGTTAAAATGACTATATTACCTAAAGCAATAAACAGATTCAATACATCTCTGTCAAAAACCCAATGATATTCTTCACAAAAATAGAACAAAATATCATAGCATTTATTTGAAACCTGCATAAAACTCTGAATGGCAAAAATGATCCTGAGAAAAAAGAACAAAAATGGAGGCATCACAATCTCCAACTTCAAATGATACTACAAAGTGACAGTAGTCAAAATAACATGGCATTGGAATAAAAAGTAGAAGCACAAATCAAAAGACCACAATTAAGAACTCAGACAGAGACCCTCATATTTATGGACTACTAACTTAAGACAAAGGAAGCAAGAGTATATAGCCTTAGAGATATCTTTGGGGATTTGATTTCAAAGGCAAGGGAAACAAAAGCAAAAATAAACAAACAGAACTACATCAAACTGAAAAGTTTCTGCACAGCAAAAGAAACTATCATCAAAATGAAAGACATCCTATCAAACTGAATGTGAGAAGATATTTGGACAGCATATATCCAATATCCAAAAAGTGGCTAATATCAAAAATATATTAAAACTTCTAAAATTCAACAATAACAAAAAAGTAAACAATCCAGTTTTTTTAAAAAATTACAGAGGATTTGAATGGAAATGTATTCAAAGAAGATGTACAAATGGTCAACAGGCACGTGAACAGGCACATGTAATGAACACACAGTCATTATCTCTGCTTATTAGGGAAATTCAAATCAAAACAACAATGAAATATTACCCAAAATAAAAGCAACAGCAAGTGTTGGAGAGAATGTGGAGAGAAGCAAACTCTGGTACATTATTGGTGGAATGTAAATTGGTTTATCCATAAAGGGAAAATGTATGAAGATTCCTTGAAAATTCAAAATAGTTGTTCCACATGATCTAGTTATCCTACTTCCTAGTATTTACAAAAAGATGCAACAACACTAATTTGAAAAGATATATACACCCTCATGTTGACTGAAGCATTATTTACACCAACTAAGGGATGGAAAAAACCATTTTTGACATATGCCTGTATAAAGACAATGTGAGATACACGCATACACACACACACATGCGGGAATACTACTTGGCAAAATAAAAGATTGCATTAACCTAAATGGACTTAGAGGTTGGGATGCATAGTTAAATAAATCAGACAAATAAAGAGAAACATGGTGAGATTTCACTTTCATGTGGCACATAGAGAAAAGAGCATGAATGAATTAAATAAAACAACATACACTTTGAGAATATAAAATCAAATTAGTGGCTACAAGAAGGGAAGGGCAAAGAGATCTAGATCAACTGAGTAAAGGGGTCAATTGTATGGTGAAGAATAGCAACGAACTTTTGGTGTTGAACTTCATGTTTACACAAATATTGATTTAGAATGATAAATATATGGAGCATACATAATTACTTTGATACAAAATAACAACAAAAACAAAGAAAAGACTTAAAGGAAAAAGAATTACCTTCTAATATTTTAAGGTTCTAGAGTGTTGCTATGTTTTTTGTCAGTATAAAATTGTTTAACAGACATTAAAAATAGGGAAACACATAAATCACATAACCTTGCAATGAAATAAGTTATATCTAAAACAAATAGATAGAAATCACCTCATAGTTTTCTCTTTATTTTGTCACATTTTATTATTATATATGCTCTTGAGATTATTTATGCCTATCATATGTGTATAAGAGAAATACTACGTAATAATGTGCTAATGAGCATCTCTTCACAGCTCCATATTAAGGAATGTCACATTGGTGACTTGAAATAAGAAAATATCAGTTGACATTCAGGTTTTATTATACCACATAGACTGGCTATGAATACAGAATTTTAATAAAATTTAACAAGAGTATCCTGTAAGAATCAATTGACATTACAGAATTTAATATATAGAATTGGCCATATAGAATTTATAATAATCTAACAAAAATATTCTCTAAGAATCAATTGGCTATAAAGAATTTATGAAGTATTATGTTTTATTAATTGTAACTGTATTCTTTATGTCTGCAAAGTTTTAAGTAAACCGATATGCATATACACACATTTTTAGTAAGTTTTTACACATTCACAGCACAACATTACTGATACCAGATGCTGTGGAACTTTTGTCTCAAATTCATAAGTTAAAGCCCTAATGTGATGATATTTTGGGGTGGAGCCTTTGGAAGTTAACTAGTTCCTGAGGGTCTCCTGAGCTCTCATGATGTGATTAGTGTTCTGATAAGAAAAGGAAAAGAACTAGCACTTTCTCTGCTTTCCATTAAGTGATGGTATATAGAGAAGGTCATTCACATACTAGTAAGTTGACTCTCACCAGACATCAGATCTGCTGGCCCCTTTAAGTTGGGCTTTCCAGCCTCCAGAACTGTGAGAACTTGGTCTTATGTCACCCAGTCTATGACAATTTGTTATAGCAGATCTAACTGACTAAGACACCAAATTTTACACCGTAATGTTTAAGGATTTTGATTGCTAGAGTAACAACAGATGTCAGGATATGGATGACTCTAATTTAGGTTTTCTAACAGTAGAAAGGTGTCTGCTAATGGCAATGACCTCTGCCAACGTACCTCTGAGTAATTTAATCAAGTTGTTTCCATCTTTCTGATCTTTGTATTTTTCAGTTTAAAGTGAAAATGATAACATCCACCATATAAAAATAATACTGTGGGAATTAATGACAGAATTTTTTATTTATGTGACTGATACTAGAGAATCTAAAAACTGCAACTACTATTGACTGTAATAACTAGCATTATTGCTTAGCTTAAGAATACTGACTGTTTAAATCTTTTTTCATTATATCTTTGGATTAAATATGTATTTTATTTTATTTTCCTTAACATTTTATAGGCTGTATGTTTGTTCCTTTTACATGGAAATTCTATTTAAAAAGTCGCAATTTATATGATGCTGTTCTAAGGGGAGTAATCATTGACTTTTAGATTCACCTGTATATCGGCGAAGTGATAGATATTTTGCTATTCCTTTACTAGTAAATGCTACTGTTTGTAAAAAGAAAATGGAACAGTTTTGAAACAGGGAAAGAACAATTTTTCAGCTGAATTAATGAGTCAGTTCTTTTATTCCTGGAGTTCTTAAAGTACCAATAAGATCTGGATAATATTCTTGAGTAATTCAATCCATACAGCACAGAACAAAGGAAAGATAGTATAAAGAAAATTCTCTGGGAAATATTATATTCTCTCACAAGGCACTTACCAAGACTATTAACAGGTGTTACCCTCAGAGTAAAAATTAACTGCAAGCTTACTATTAACAATTCGTTATTAGTAGTAAGAACTGAGAGTTCAGAAAATGTCCATGCAAAAATACAAATTAGAAAGAACTCAGGGTCAACCCATCATTTGTGTGATGCTCTGTCATCTTTCGTTGCACATTTTTAATTAAGTAGATAGAGGTGTTTGCAGCCTATGCCCCAGGAAGTCCACTGGAGCAAACTGAACATATCAACAACTTCCATCTTGTGCTTGCAGTAGATAAAGGTAAAGGTAATAGACTTATTAAGTAAAAACCAAAAGATACCACAATGTTTTTCACAAGCTTAGTCAACTTTCAATCACACCTGAGCATCATTCTAGCTCATGATTTGGGGAAGTTGGATTAATTGCTCTGGATACCTGTTTACTCATTAGTAAAAGGAAATTAGTAAATGGAAACTAGGAGATTCCTCTTAAAGTGGGAGATTAAGAGAAATAAGGAATACAGAGCATTGTGTCTGACAAGTAGCAATATTTCCATAAATACTGGTTCCTGCGGTGGGTAATGTGATTGCAACCAAGTTCCTCCTCGTGGAAAAGCTTACTGAACTAAAGCAAGGTTTCTCATCTTGGAACTACTGAAATTTTGGACCATAATTCTTTATTACAGGGGAATGTATTGCATATTGCATGGTGTTTATCATCATCCCTGAACTCTATCCACTTGACGCCAGGAGTATGACATTGGTTGTGATGATCAAAAACATTTCCAGACATTGACAATTGTTTCCTTGAAGGCAGAATCATGGCCTGATTTAAGTGAAATTTCCTATAGTCTAGAGCCTGGATCCCGGCAGTACAATTAGATTGCCTGGAACTATTAACTATTTTTTAGGGATTGCCTCAAATGCTAAGAGCCACTTCACTCTAGACCATGCCTGCCTCCAGGACAGCCAACATCCAACATGCAATAGTCAGCACAATGTTGTGAGTCTCTCAAAGGTCCAGAGCTCCTGATAGGTCAGTGAGTACATCACTGGACCTGTATCCCAGCTTCTTTCCTTCTGCTCACTCTTGTTTTTTTAACCCCTTATTTTGTCAGGGTGTTGAGTCCAATGCAACAACTTAATAATGAATAACATCCTATATTCCAAAGTCTGTCTTAGACTGTGCTTCCTGGGAACTTATCTTAGTTAATGCCTTTCTGCTTCCCAGTTATATGAGTCTTTACCCCACAAGATACAGCAGAAAAGAGAACATACTAAACAGTTAATGGCAACTTTCATTTGCTTCAGCTCCCAGCTCTATCTTGGAATCAATCATGCAACTTAGTAATTGCGTGAGAATGTGCCAACTGCCTTATCTGTTTTAACAAGGACAAATAGCTCCATCTGAAAATGACATTGTTGCCTTGAATGTGGAGGCAAATGGCCGGTAGTGTAATGGAGGTTGACTGTGGTAATATTATTGCATTAATTCAAGCAAAAAGGCAATGATAAAACAGAGATGGAAATACAGTATCATGGAAAATATATTTTATGTAAAATGCTGCATATAATTCATTCAAACTAAATAAATCTCATTCATTATTCACTTTTTATTATGAGAAAGAAAAAGTGAGCAACTGAGTTCAACCAAGGAATTTTTCAGCATACAGTTTGTGTTATTTGCCTTAATAAATTTATGATGGGGTCACAAGAAGTAAATAGCATGGAATTTCTTTATTTCAAAGTTGTATTTAACATGTACACTGCCCACAAAAATCTTCTCCTGTGAAAGAATGGTAGATTTTACAAAAGCCAAGACCAATTAATCTTCTTTGTTTTAAGTGCTCATAACTCAGCAGTCACCTGTAGAACTTGAAGAACGACATCACCAACCCTGTGCGCAGGTTCCAGATTCTCCTTCTAGCAGGTCCTAGGAGCAAGAAGTCCCAATGCCAGTCAGAACTGATGCCATCAGAAACTTGCTTCAGAGCACTTGACTTTTAGTCATTTTTTCCCCAAAGTGAGTGTGTACTTGGTTTCATGGGGAGAAAATGATTGTGAGATGATTTTTCTTTTTTGAGACTATAAATTGGACCACTAACTGGAAAATATTTTCTTAGCACAACATACAAGTTTCTTGTAAAAACACTGAAATTCTTAGGCTACATAGACTATCTCCTGTTCTCTTGAATGCCTCCACTTCTCCATTCTGTCTCAGTAATTTGAGGGCAAAGATGGAAAAACCTTTCAGCCTTCTCTGTGTTGACTCTATCAGTACTTCAACCCAAGGGAATAACCTCTAAGTCAACACCCACCACTTGCTTTTCCTTAATCCTTGATTCTGGATTTCTGCATTCCTAGGGATTTCTTCCTCTTTTCTTTCTCCATGGTCATTATCATCCAGATATTACTTATGCAGCAGCCTTGCAATCTGAGCAGGACTGACTCCACCCTCAGCTCCATGGACCTAAGTAAGTAACACACATCTCCCTTAGCTACAGGGGGAGAAAGATGGATAGTTCTGACATCATTGAACAGTTGGTGTAAATTAACTGTAAAACATTCTCAGACTCTAGAATCTTTCCATTGCTAAGTCAACACCTTCCCTATTGCTTAGTTTTAGTAAGAGTTCCCATTATTTCCAAGCAAATGCATGCTACCTGATACACCTTCCATTTAAGTGTTTTTAACTTGATATCACATTTCACCTAACTGAGGAAGCTGTCAATTGTAGGAAGTGTTCATATGTTCTTGTACCTGTATACCACTAAGAAAGAGAAAACTCCATATGTTAAAACATAATGTTTCCTCAACACTTAGGATTTTTATTGTATACTTATTGAAATTGCTCTATTGGATTTATTTAATGTCTTTAATCATCTCTCCCGCTAGAAAATAGATGAAAAAGAAGATAAATTGGTTAAGATTCCTAACACTTCTTCACATTCAGAGTGCAGTATTTCTGAATTGCTTTTCAACACAGTCATAGGTAAGAGTTTTCCAGTTTTATCCCTGTGTGCACAAAACTGGTGTTTTTTATTCCAGTCCTTCATGAGCGTCCCATTGTTGACTCTGAACTTTTCTTCCAAGTCTCTAACACCCTCTCAGTAAGTTTTGAAGGCTGCTTCCTTTTTCACTGCCAACAAAGATTTTCATACAACATCCAAGACACCTCATTCTCCATAAGTGACCCCTACTTCATCAATTGCTTGAAAGTCAAGTGGTTGCAGCAGCCCAACCTGTACACCAGGAATGACTTTGAAGTATAAATGTGTGTATAGGAAATGAGACCTTGTCAGCATTATGCCTGACTATAATACATCCCAGGTCATAAGAGACATTCTACTTTAGAAGAAATTATGAGAAAAGTTGCCTTTAGAAATAATGAAATGCCAAGGTAGTATTCTTTGTCTTTAGATATTATCAGCATAGTAGGTTGAGCCATTGTCCCTTAATCCATAATGTAGCATAATTTAGTATTTCTCAAATGTTTAATAGATCTAACTTTAGGAATATGCAAGATATTTTGAGATTGAAAAAAGATAGGCATTATTCATTTCAATGTAAAAACTACATATTATATTTATGTACTCCATTATTTTTCCCAAGTTTTCATCCCTCCTTCAATCTATGTCCTTTGCATGTAATTTTTGCAGGTCCTCCACTAGGGAAGGAGGTATTTTATGTACCCAACTTGAGCATCGGATTTGATTTGGCCGATGGGATAACAGTGGGCATGACATTTAGACCTGACTTTTGTATCCCTGCCCTTGGAGGAGAACCATGTGAAGAACAATGGACATCTTCATGGAGTTACTGGTCCAAAGAGGCTAAGAGACAAGTGGAACAGATCTGTTGAGCACAGTCTAAACCAACCACTGCATTTCAACCAACTCACTATGACTGAGCAAGAAAGACATACTTATTGGGTTTGTCATTGGGTTTTGGAGTAGTTTGTTACATAGTATTACTATGTATTATGTACTATGTTACATAGTATTACATAGTATTACTATGGCAATAGCCATTAAATAAATACCCTAAAACTGTGATTTATTATAACGTATAACCAGGAACATTGGTTTATCACTTAATGGTGATGATTTAAAGTTCCCTTTGAAAATTAAGGTGCATAAAAACAAATTAAAATATTAGATAATTTTTTAGAAAGTGGAATGTGAATGCTTAAAAGTAGCAAAATACTAATACAATAAGGAGAATTTTGAAAAGGAAGTCAAGAGACCAGGATCACTCACTGGCTATAAATCAAAGCACAGCCCCACAGTACCTCAGTTTCTCTGTGTATAAAAGGAGCAGAGTTGTATTATATGGCTTATTAGCTATTAAATTCTATGATGCTATAAAAAATCCTCTTAACTTTCTCCATAGCTCAGGATAAAGGTGATGGAGAAACAGACAATTTTATAGCATCCGGAATGCTGCATGGTGTTTGGACATGGAGGTAGCAACAGTAATAGTTGTAATCTTGAATTACTGCTGAAAACAGGGATAAGAGCTCTATGCATATTTTCTGATTTCTTTCCATGAAAACTCCTGTGATAAAGAACATCTAGCCATAGAGGAGAATTAAAGTTAAGAAAATAAATGTGCTCAAAGTTACAGAAAGGAATGCTGAGGGGCTGATTATTTCGTGTAAGGAATACTCAATTCTACATTTTTTGCTTTTAATAATTCAAATAACATATGAATACAATTGCCAAAATCTCTGATAAGACAGTTGTAGGCAAACAGCAAGTTTTCTCCTGCAGTCAAGTTCCTCCCTCTTATTCAGGTAGAATACTCTCCCACAGGCCAATGTGGTTAATAATGTAATGAACATCACACTACTCCATCATATACATTTTAAATTCTTAGTAAGAATATGTATTTTTCCTGATATCAACCCTCTTGTCACGTCTCATCACACTTCATTAGTGTGAAATTTGAAG
Source organism: Solenodon paradoxus (assembly GCA_004363575.1). Lineage (NCBI taxonomy): Eukaryota > Metazoa > Chordata > Mammalia > Eulipotyphla > Solenodontidae > Solenodon > Solenodon paradoxus. The sequence goes on from RJWH01000003.1 coordinate 1,648,321, forward strand.
TCATACTACCAGAGGCCATGGCCTCCTAGCTGACAGTGATCTGGTTCCTGGCTTTCTCTTCACCTTCCTTTCCTTTCACTTTTCCCCTTGATCATTAGCTTTCCAAAACACGAAAAATTTGTTTCAAACATACACTGCACAATCTTGCTTCAGGGCCTTGCTGTCCCCTCTGCCTGCACAGATTTTCCCAGACTCTCCTTGACTTTCTCTCTCCTTCCTTCTACACCTCTGATCAAAGGTTACCTTTTTAAAGAGGTTTTTTTATGACTTCTAGCTAAACTATTCTCTCTTCCGTAAGCTGCTTTATGTCTTTTTAGGACTCCTGTCACCACCTGACACAAAGTTGTTTCCTTGTCCATTGTCTTCTCAGCTTCAATTCTCCCTGCAACAAGTAAACTCCATAAAGACTTTTGTTTTACCTTTAGTTCTATCATCTGCACATAAAATGGGACCTGGAACTCAATAACTATTGTAGAACAGATAAATGAATAAATAATTGAGTTATATGAACAATATAATTATAGTCCTATATTTATTTTCTATATAAACTCAAACACATATTGTGTTTTATATTCTGAGATACTTTTTTATGTATTAGATCTTAAGGATCTTTCAATGTGAGTGTATATTGCTCTTTCTCAAGTATCTAATGTCTACATACTAGTCTATGGCATGCTTACACTAATATTATTTAATTATTGTCACTTTGATGAACATGTAATTGTAAGTTTTACCACAACAAATAACCCTGCAACAAGTATTATCGACTATGTCTATAAGTATTTAACATGTCCTAGTAGGATCCATTCCTGGAAATGAAATTAGCTCACAAGCACTGAATTAAAAGATAATTACTTTTTTAATTTTGAAAACACTGACATGTTTCTCCCCTCCCAGTTTTGTTCAATGTAAAACAACTTCAACAGAAGAGAAGTTAGTAATTCCACTTTTTATATCTCATTACATGTATGAATATAGCAAAGGGATGCTGTCTCCTTAACAGATTGCACTGGAAAATACAAATACTATCAGTGTACCTCCTACCCCAAAATCTAAGTAATCTGAAGAGCAAGGTTATTTGAATGAGACTGTGAATGAGATACCATGAAAATGGCCAGTGAAGGGTTGGAGTGCAGTGTTCAAGTTCACCTAGGCACCATAATTATAAGCAATGACTTTGTTTTTGTTTCCTTCATTATACCTTGGAAATAGCTGTCATAAAGTCATTTATTGCCAGCTGCTTTCATGTTTACAACTACAACTCCACACAATATGAAACAATCTATTACATAGCTGAGAATGGCAGCAGTCCTCTTCCAAACTTTTTATTTTCCAAGAAGACAGCTGGATTAGTTCTACTGTGAATTTGTTAGGATGCAAAATGTCAGAATTAGTACAGGAAAAACCCTACCTTTTCCTCATGTGACAGGTAGGGATGTCTTACTGTAAAGTATACATATGTGAAAATGAGAACAAGTCACTATAAATTTGCTGAAACCCCTTCCCCAAAAAGTGCATTCTGTTCAAACTGTCTGTCTATAAACTGACTTCACATAGAAACAAAGGGAAGAAACAAAATTTTAATAATATAAAAAATTCATATCAACAACACACCAGTAATACAATATGAAAGCTCCTATTGAAAAAAATGTCTCTAAAATGATGACTTTTCAATAATCTTAATCACCTCCATTTTTCTGAGGATTCCCTCTCCATCGTCCTCATTAGTAAGTACACACATACATTAGCCACTTTTTGCATCTCTGGGACCAAAGAATGGGGGATATGTGGGAATGCCCTCAGGTAACCTCTTCCTGTCCAGAGCACCAGAAAAACTGAGATGAGAGTCAGCCGTTTCAGAACCCTGGGAAAATTGCCCACTTGAGGCTGAAAGACCCACAGTTCAATGCTGCTGCCCAGGCCTCACTGTGTCTATAGGGAGGAGCCTTCAGGCTGAAGACTGGTCAGAAATGACAGGAAGGAACCCCCTACATGTAAGGACTGATAAACTAGAACACTGCATTAAACAGCTTTAGGTGGGAGCTCTAGAGGACTTATGGACCTTAGAACTTCCCTCGGCAGGACTGTGCAGAACACCAGTAGTGTTCTGTCCCTTACCATTCCTGAGTTCTCTGGCCATGCTGTTGCCCACATACAGCAATTGTCACAGGACTGCCCTGGGCTTCCAGAGCCCACTTTTCCAGTGCACTCTGAGAGCAAGGAGCCTGGGAATCAGATTCCTCTCTTCCCTGTAACAAGGGGTAGCCCTTAATTGAAGACGGATGGTTGGAGTGAGGTATGGTTTAGGGGTGGAAGCACTCGCAACACACCTTGCCTTGTGAGGACCATGCTGAGATGTTACCTTTACAGTCTGGAGAGCATCAACGTGGTCACCTGGAAATTGCCTGAAACCACCTGTCTCTCTCAGTCTTAGCTCCACACATCTCACCTGGTTTTGGGCCTAGGATTTTCCTAATAAATCCCTTTCCCCCAAATCTTTATCTCAGAGACTGCTTTTGGGGAACATACATATGTTATTACTAAACTTGATGTTTTAAAGTGACAGTAAACCTGGGGGTTTATTTTGGAAGAGCCTCAGAAGAAAGAGCTCATCATTATTGCCTGTTTCCATAAAAATGAGAAGTGAAAGTAGTTACATCCTTGAGAGGACAGATTGTGAAGAAGAAAGGATGTACCCAGACCAGGAACAACTGGAGACTTAGCTCTAAGTCAAGGAGGGGTTACCAAGGATGTCCAACAGGGAGGACACTTGAGGGGTGACCACCCAGGGAGCAGGTGGCTGCCTTGGGATGCTACTCTTCCATGCCCAGTTCAAGGCCACACTCAGAATGTGTGCCATGTAGAGTTGTTAAACAACTCAAAGTGGAGACTACTCTACTCATGACTTTGTGTCAATCCCCAACTTCTTTATTAATAAATGTCTTCCTATCTCTTGTAATTAGAAATTTGAAAGTCTGACATCTAGAGGAATCGTTTAAGAAAACCTATTACCAACAAAAACCACTAAATAACCAACACAGATGGTCTCCAAGAGGAACACCCTTTGGCCTGACACACCTGAGTGGCAACTTGGTATTTTATAAGAGTCTAAAATGTTGAGCGCCATGAATAGAGTAACTCAAGCATTTCTCAACCAACCTGTGCCTCAATTATTCCAGGGTCTGCTAACAAATGGAACTGTTTCAGAAGAGAAACAGAGAGTGTATATTTAGCAATAATTACAGAATGACCATGAAACTAGACAGGAGATCGACATGTTGAAAAGTTTCAGTCATCAGGTTTTTCTCTTATTCTGACTTAATACATCAAAGGGAAATCAAGATAGCATGTAGTAATTTACATCTGAAAGCTTCCAGGATGTTCCCATGTGAGCTTTTCTGTCTTTCATAATAACCAAATAAAACTAAGAGGAGACATTATACTAATTCCAGATGGAAAATGTAACCTCCCCAAAGTCACATAGTAGATAAGAGGAAATGTTCAGACAGAAGCCTGATCCTCTGACTCAAAATGTGAATCACTTTGTGCTACAGAATAGACTCCAAGAGGTCATGGAGAAGAAGGAAGATGAGAGAGAAGAATCCATTGTGAGTATCCTCAGTTCTTGAGAAAGGACTAGTGTGAAAACTCTTTTAGGTGTTAGTTACCAGATCTTGAAAGTATTAAATTTGCTGTCAAACTGAAGTTTAGGAGACTCTGACATCACTGGTCCATCTCTTAAAAAGTCATCATGTTCTCCCCAGAAATTGAGCAACCCCATTTCAGCTCTTCCATAATTTTATAGTGTGAACTTGAAAACATAACACAGGAAGAGATGGGTTTCCACACGAGTACAGCTGACACTTCTTAAGTTAATTATATGTGCAAACACCTGACTCCATTATATATTTATGGGAGTCAGGTGAGATTCTCTTGACAGTTGCTTGGGACCTAAACTGCAGCATAATTTCTAAAGAATAAGGGCTTTAAATAAAATGAGTTGTGAATTATGCAGCTTGAGTCAATATGTAAAGATAATAAATTCTTGTTTCCTTATTCACAAAGGACGACATTAGTCAAGCCTAATGTACACTTTATACTTAACAAGGGAATTAATTAGAGGATAATGACTAAGAAAAAGGTTTCTAAAGGATGTACCCTGTAGGAATGACTAAAGTAAAGGAAGCGAAGAAAGGAAAAGGATACTTATTGTAGCCATATTTCCCAAATTCAAGAATTGCTACTCAGGACCTGAAAATAGCTGTGTTTTGTGGGTCATCAATCACTATGAAGAGTTTATCACTTGGAGTCTGTTATGGAAATAAGTAAATAAGAGCAAGACCAGGAGTGGCCCAACTGCAAGATGTCTGACAGTTCAGGTGCCGGGAGGTGAGTTATTTGTACACATTTCTCAGTGGTTATTGCATTAACCAAACCAGAATCATCCCAGGACCACAAATCATGGAGCAGGAAGTTGAATTTTCACTATATACACTGGAGACCAGCTTTGGCTCCTTTACTGGGAGATGAGCCAACCATCCAGAACAGACCAGGTCTTTCAGAATATGACACACCTGTGATTCACTGAAAAATAGTTAAGACTAAATTTCTTTCTACTGTTACAGTTAATTATAGACTCTAAAATGTTATCGTTTGAGAGGCAATGAGATCACATATGTATAGATGGATAGATGAATGGATACCTGGATAGCCTGATGGATGGATGAATGAAGGATACAAAGATAAAAGGATTCATAGATGGTTGGATGAATGGGTAAATGTAACAGTTTTTGATTTATAAATGAATACTTATAGCTATCACTAATTTTCTGAAACTTTGACTTTGAAGTCAAAGAGACTTAAACTTTGAAAGTTTAATCTCACAGAGTAAGGGGTTTAATATTTAAACATAATCTCACAATTGTATCTTGATTAAGTAAAAAATAAAAATGATCCATAGCAGGGTATAACTCTGTGCCAGGTAAACCTAACTACAGCAAATAACTATATTCCTTTCAAATGTGTGTGGAAAGATTTCTGTGCACTCATTTTCCTTTCCCTCCATGTAACCACTTATTCTCGTTGGAATTGTCTGAACTGGGATACATCCTAAACATAGAAAATTATAATTTAATTTGTTACAAATATCATTGATATAAATGAGGAAGGTTTTGAATACATGCTAAAAGGCTAGTGATCATGCGAAGCTTCTGGCCACAGATTTATTTCTGATAAAATCCAAAGGGTTGTTCTAACCTATGAAATATATTATTTTCTCATCCAACATTTCATCACATGATCTCTGATTCTTAGCTAGTTTCAGAAACTAGAAATTATCCCTTTGGGCAACACTTCCCACTACTTTAATGGTGTTAGTGCTCTGATAGAAGCACAGATATCTCAGAGGTGCAGTTAATCTGTTCCAACTGCCTTAAGCATGGCTCCCCTCTCCACCATCTCTATTAGGTCTCAGTCAGGAACATCCTGAACTTCTGAGTGGGGAGGGGTTACTAACTCAGAAAGTGCACAAATAAGCGATTGTCAAACTTCACCTGGGCATATTGCTAAAATGCAAATTCTGATTCAGTAGATTTAGGGCAAGCATTTCTAACAGTCTCTCAAGTGATGCTAATGCTGATGATCTGTGTATATTTATAGTAGCAACTGACTAGATAATAATATCATTTCAAGATCTACTTTTCAAGGTAACATTGAATGAATCCCGACCTGGGGAAATCACGGGGGAAGTTGTTATTCCCGCCTAGAGGGATACCTGAATTGACCAAGCTTCCAAAGCTACACAGTAGTTAGTAAAGTATCAGGAAGAGAGAGGATGATGAAATCCATGTTCTACTACACCCCCCCCCACACACACACCCCTTTCCCACAAAACTTCCCTGTTTAAATACCCAACTCCTCTCATCCTATTAAACACACATGTATTCTGTTCACATAAAATGGTAACTTCAGAGTTTCAATTGTTTCATGTCATTTCTGTCTGTCCATGTCACTTCTGTATTTTAGATCCAAAGTCAATGTATTCCAGAAAATTGGACTAGAATAGTTTTCAAACATGAATGTGTAGACAGGTCACCAGAGGACTTTGTTAAAATGCAGATTCTTATTCAATATGTCTGAGTTGAGGTTTTGTCTGCCTTTTTAGCATATTATCAGATGACATAAATGCTGTGGATCTTTGGACTGCACTCTAAACACCAAGAGTTTAGACCATTATTCACTGAACTTTCATACTTCTGATCCCTCTGCTCACGTTGACCCTTGTAACAGAAAAATTTCTTATTGTGCAATGACAAGCAACTTGTTTCCAAGTGGCAATCAAGATAAATGAATGTTAGACTTTTATAATTTAAAAAAATCCTTCAAGTTAAGTCTTGATTCACTTTTTCAATGATGTTTCCAATAACTATACAAATGACTGTCATAGATTAATCGAATGATATGAACCACATGTGTATAGATGTAGAAGTTATGAATATTCTACTTAGTGAAAGTCAAGTAGTCAGGTGATTTTATTTTGTCTTTTTGTAAAGACAAAAGTTGAGGTGTCCTTTCTTACCAGAATTACAAGTGGATTTTTTCCTTGGGCTGAAGGAAAACCTTATGCAATAATTTCTGAGAACTGTTTTGCTCTAAAGATTATGATTAAGTGATCAACGGGACATTATGAACTTGATCGTGGTTGGAAGAGAAACATTATAAAGGTCTAAATAAAAACAAATACATGTGAATTCTTATGTCTTTCCTATAGATTGAAATCTAATTCGCTAGTTAATTTATAAAATTTTAAACTCCATTGAAGAGTGTCTCTGAACTGTCAACCCAATAATAAATAATCCTCCCCAATCACATGTACATTCAGTCCTTTGTGCTGTGTTTCCTCTTCTTTGACTACTTCTACCTTAACTCTTTCCTTGTTTGGGTTTTGGTATAATGGAGTCATCCTTAATGAAATACACTGGGCCATTTCTCATAGAACTGGAGCTCCTAAACAATAACTTGAAAAAAGTTAATAAGAGGAAGTAAAGACAATAGGTTTCTGCTTCCTTTAACTATGGTGTATTTCCTTTAGACTGGTCACTCCAGTTCTTCCATTCAGAATTATGAAGTGCTTAGAATCTCAGAACTCATTTTCATTTCCCTTTGATGTGGAGCAAAACTTGCAAAAAAACGTTTCAGATTTCTATAATAAATGTCATGACATTTTGCATTCTGCAGTGAATGCACAAGCTTGCAAGATTATGTTGATGTGATGGTGGCTCTGCTATTACATACAGGAATTGAAACGATAGAAGAAAGATGCAAATATTTTCAAGCCTTGAAATCAAGGAAAGGTACTTATTTATAATTATGGGTCTTTATTCTATTTTTCTCCTCTGCAATGATAAAGTAAGGTATTTTCCAGTTACTTATGGAAGGGATATTTTTAGAAAATTATTAGCAATGCAGATATGAATATCTTTGGGTACATTTTATTAGAGAGATTTTCAAGTATGTAATGACTCGCCTGCAATATTTTAAGAGATTTCATAAATGGGTCATTTGTCCAGATAAGAAATTTAGTTGTAGACTGAACATAGAGTTATATTTGGATCTTAATTACACAGGCCAGAACCATTGGCAAAGTCATTAGACATAATAATTCCTAAGCTTCCCTGAAGAATGGACTGATGAGGGAGGATCTCATTGGGGCCATTTTCTGGCTTTAAGAAGCCTGAACTTTTAGCCTGAGGTTTCTCAATAATTTAAATGGTATAATATCTGTGCTAAGATCTTAGGAAGCTTTCCATTATCCATTTCCAGGTAGAAAACAGAATCTGAGTATACAGAGTCTCTACAAACTCAGAAAATCAATACAACTATCTTCATAATTCAATCAAGTGGCAATCATTTTAGACCAGAATTTACTCTAACCTACATGATGGCCATCTTTTCAGTTAGTCCATATTCTTTGATGCTTTGGTTACTACATTATGACTCACTGATATGAAGTGGCATGATAAAAGGCAACAGATAAAGGATATTAAGTATCTCTATTAAATGGGCTGGATTTTCTTCCCTTCTTGATCTTTTATCCCCATTTTCTAGCTTTTATGCCTCTTTAATAGTGCATATGCAAAACTAAATTCCCACTGAACTTGCTTAACCTCTGCTCCACAGGTCTTCATTAGGCTCATTAACAAATATAAAGTTATAGGGTGTTTTGAGATGCCAATAGGTAGCAACGACTAATATTATTCACAGCTCTTTTTCTAACAGCAGCTACACCTCTAAGGAAATGATGAGAAACTAATTACAAGTGATTTTGTAACTGAAATTTCCAGGCGTTCTTTGTGACCTACTATATAGTGAGCACTGGAAACAATATAGAACATAGAAGCACTAGAAATAACGAGGGAGGAGGTTGATGAGAGGTGCTAAGAATCTCCATAGAGCCACAGGTTCATCAAAAGCCACAGGAATATCCACAGCAACAGCCTGTGCAGAGACTCTTCCAGCTCTACTCCCATGATTCTGTGCAAAACCCAGGAAGGGCTAACCTCCTATAGACTGTAATTCCACTCAGTGAGCAGGATAAACTTTTCGGAAAACACTGGCATGTCTCATCGGGTCGTAATTTTTCTCCCAACTCCATACAGAGTCTAAAATCTCAGTTGTAGTCAGAGCATAAAATCATCACAACTCTAAGATATAGTGTAAAATACTAATTGTTTGGGGACAATATGAATGCAAACTTTATTAGGTTAATGTCATATGTAAGGTTGGAGCAAATAATATTTTTCAGTAAGACTCCTTCAAACCTATATAATCATAGTTTTATTATATACATTCTGGGACCACTGAAAAAATGTATTAAAACATCCACAGCAGAATGCAGTCTTGCAAAGTTACCTGAAATGGGGAAAAGGTGAGGGGTTGGAACAGGACTTTCAAAATCTGAAATTTTTTTCATTAGTTGACATAATCAGTTCTGACAAAGTCTTAAAGTAAACCATTTAACCAAGTAAAAGTAGAATACTATATGTGAAGTATATTAAGATTCTCTTTACCAATATTTCAGACTAACAATTAGAAATTTAAAACTCATATAATATTGGGCTGGAAAAGAAAAATTATGATTTCTAAAAACCTTTTGTCTTGGAATATTTTCCAGGTTGTGATTTAATTTAAAATATCTGTGTGTGTGGATGTGTATATGCACATACACTTAAGTTTATACCCTGAAGGCAATCAGTACCCTAATCAAGTATACACCGTCAAGAGATGACTACACCAACCCATCAACTATAACTATTGAATAGCAGAGTTAACAAACTCTTCATTTATCATTTATCATTTATCATTTATGTAATTGGTTAGAGAAGTCATAAGGGTAACCTCACCCTTGCATGAGTTATGTATAGGACTCTAAAATTTCTGGAAGCTCAGTCATGAAGATCTTGGGAGTCGAGTTAAAGTCCACAGCTCTATCTGTTCCTACAATTGCACATGGAATGGATGACTCCATGCCCAATCTGCCTAGAGACTGGTATCTCAAAATGAACTGATGCTGGAAAGTATTGGCTGGAGTACCTGCAAACGTAGGAGAATTGCTAAGAATAAAACTGGATGACTTTTTTTTGTTACTGCTTAAAGGATGGTTGCATGTATAAAAGAAATAAAACTGAGAACTGCTTGTACTATAGCATAGAATTTGACATAACTGTTGAGTTATGGGAGGAAATTTTTTACCTCTTTCTATTTCTACTCATACCAGAGGTTAGTAGTACTCACAAATGGCCTTGTCAATTGTTGGTGGAGTTGAGAGCTGTCAGCAAAAACAGAGTTTCAGAGGAGGAGAAAGATGCTGGATAGACTGACTCCATATTAGGCATAAGAGAATCAATATTCAGCCAAGTAAGGTCACCATCAATGCAGGGGAGACATGGTTGTTATTTTTTAAATCTAATTAGAAATTATATTCTCAGCTCAAAAATTAATGCCACCATATTTTATATGTCTCCTGGTCAACATCTATTTTATGGTAGTATTATAAAGGTAAAGGTATTCAACAGCTGTCTTTGGGGGATGGAGGGTGAGGGAAAGCTCTGGTTGACTTGAAATATTTTCTTCTATTACATGAATTCATGTAAATTGGCTAAGAATGTTCATTTGATTTCAATCATCTTTATCATTTGCCCACTACGTCTATCTATTTTTATTTTTTTCAGATAGAAAGGAAAGAAGTATAAAAGAAAAAGAAAAAGACAGAGGAACAGACATAGATTATGAGAGAAAATAAGTGAGTCAGATATTACCAGTCAATTTCATATCTAAGATCATGGATGGCACCGATTGCTCCTTTAGCTCAAACAGACTAGGTTATCACTCTCATTTGGTGTGTAGCAGATGATGCCAATGTTTCATCCATAGCCCCTTGAAGCTCAATGTTCCTTTGCACACAGTACCTTCTCCATAAAAACGTCTGTGACTTTCTGGCTGTGGGTATTGAGGCAAAAAAGGTGATGGATGTCAGGTGGGGTGACCCTGATCATACTCCACGTTGACTCTCAAAGGATTCCAGTGGGACTGAAAACATTATCCACAACAGTCACCTGTTCATTGGCTTCCTGAAATTCACATTGTTATGTCCCCATTTCCTTATCAGTGGGTCCTAGCATGACCTCAAAAATGAACTACATGTCCTCAGCTAGCCTCCATGTTGTTTCCGGAGAACCCAATCTCGAACATGTACGAATAGGAGTGTCTAATGAGGCACAGGTTCAAAACTATCTTTATTATCTAAGAGGCATGAACAAGTAGCTCTTTCTCTTTACTGCTGTTTCTGCCTTCTATTGCCATGTTCTGCTTTTCCTACCTGGAAGAATTATAAACTACAGCATCATGACTCCTATAACTGCATATAATCACTATTCAAGAGGAAAAATGAATTGCAAAATAAAAACCTTCCCTATGAGTTGATATACAGAAAATAAAAGCAAGGAAAAAGAGAACTGAAATCTGAGGCAAGCCTGATGCTCAATCATGGTAATTTAACCATAAAAATGATGAGGGAGAGCTTTAGGATATGTATCACACATCATTTGGTCATGAGTATAGGCTGTTTTATGGCACAAGCCTTGTAGATTGTCCCTTTGTACATAGCTGATCTATATCCAACCAGAACCTGCTTCCATGAGAGCTTTAAAATAATAATAATGATCATTGTCATGATAATAAAATGATTTTGTCCGATCTTTATCAGTTTTAGTTAAGGCAGGCAGAAGTGAAATTAAAAAAATAGACTCAATGTATTAATATTAGAGTAGCTAACAAGTAAATGAGATATTAGAAATAATTTTGTTGGTGAGATGAGTGGTGTTAAAGTACATAGTTGAAGAAAAAATAAAGGAAAAACAAAACACAATCTGATAATATAGCGGTAACTATTTACTGTGAGACCAAAGGGAAACTGAATAGACAAAATGACACCTTTTTCGCAAACCAACGTGCTTCACCTTTTGAAAGATTCTCTCCAGATTTCCTTTGCCAGACATACTCAAAGATAAATAGAAACACGACTCTCAGACAAATATTTACAAGCCTCTGCACCACAGAGCTCTCTCCTTTCTGTAATGTTTTGTGTATTTATACGGAGGCACGGAGGCACGCTGGATGCTGCTGAAAGATGTTGTCGTCTCTTGAGAGTAAGGGCCAGAGATCATCTTTAATGTGGTTGTATTCCACTGATCTCCAGTGACTGAGCAGGAGGAAGAGCTTTCATTTAGGGAAGGCTTTGCTCTGATTCTCTTCTCGTGTGCTTTGCCCCTTTCTAGTTTAAAGTCTACAGTAAGATGAGAAGTGACTTGCATGGAACCGTGGATTTAAAAAAAGAGAAAGAGAATTAAAGCAAAGAATTCTTACAGAAACATGTATTTTTAGTTTATTAAAACTTCCATAAGCTAGTGAACACTGCCATCAGATAAATGCTATCTGGATTTTCCCTCTTCAAAGGCAGGATTTGTTGTCCACCCATGCCAGGAGGTTAAGCTGAAGTTTGTAAAGGACTCTACAGAGCAGGGTATTTGTACCTAAGTGATAGATTCTTCAAAAGGACATCCTGCCTATGGTGTTGTCAAGATGATTTTTTTTTCAGTCTTTGAAAATGAATTTCTGGTTTCAAATTCATGAGATGCTTGAAATCTTGTATCATTTCTGCACATTTCCTGCCTTGCACTATCTAAGAATTTAAAACAAAATCAGAAAATTGAAATGACCTCACTTGGTCTCACTTCTGAATGAAGTATTTGGTTGTAGGGCTTTTCTAAAACTGAATTTTGTGGGCTAATGGATATTGAGCTCAGAGATCTGTGGCTCTGCTGTCACTCTTAGCTGTGTGACCCTGGGGGAACCATTCTGTGTCTCTTCTTAGCTTCAGTTATCTCATGTGGAAAACAAAGTCACACTAAGTAATCTCTAAATTCCTCCACCAGTCTGATAGTCTGTGGTACTAATCACCTGAGCTAATCTTCGCTAAGTGTGCACTAGGCACTCTGCCATTATTTTGATAGTCTTATGTGGATGCTGCATTAAATTTTCCCCACAAACCCATAAGATAGGTACTAACTTTGTCCTGGACACCACCTTTCAAATGAAGAAACTGAGGCTCAGTGTCTTGCAAAAGGTCACATCTCCAAAGAGTGTTAAAGTTAGACCCTGACAATGCACTCTGCTCTAGGAAATGCTTTCCTAACCACCAGGGTAGCCGGCCCCGATAGGTGCCTCTGACCTCCTTAATGCTGTCCTAGGAGTAGAAGGCCCACAGTTAGGTCCTATTTCAGGTATGTTTTACCCCAAGAGTAGATAATGAAACTAGAAATCTGGAGAAAAAATATTTGATTTGGAAGGTGATTTCAGAAAGCTTGTGAGGAAGATGAGGAAGACAAGGAAGAGAGGAAAGCTAGTGCAGTGTATGAGAATCAGTGGGTTAGTGATGAAGGGAAGTGGTATCCAGTCTTGCTGGAAATATTCTGAGGCTCTGTATAGAACACAGCTTGGAGTTTTCCATTGAAGGGTGATTTAGAGAAGGTATTTACCAACCAACTCTCATCCTAACTATAATTTCTAGCCTGCCTGTACTTAAGCCAAGTGCAGCTACTCAGCCAGAGAATGTCTCTGGTCTGAGCCATAGAAAATCTTCAGTAAGTTCAGGAACTGGGTATTAACATCCTAGGTATGCTGAGTGGCAAGTGCAAGGTATTGATAGCATCTGTTACATACGGCAAGGAAGTACAAGAGCCAGGTCTCAATGCGTAGGCCAACTGCCTCAATCCTTGACCTCTGAACAGGCAGATCACCTATATTGACAACTGTGTAGTCTCAGAAGTTACTAAGGGGAAAAATAGCCTTACACAATCTCCCTCCAAATGTCTCTCTGCCAACCAGGCTCCTGTCTGGTGCAAGAAGAATCCTGAACCATTCTCCTGCTGGGTTTAATTCCAGATTTGATGACATATCCCATGATTTATAAGAGGCCCAGGATACTTAATGAGTTTGATCTGTGCCTTGAGCTAACTACATCTTCCAGTTCTCAACTGTTATCGTTAAAAATAAACACTGGCTTTGTTTATTTTGGACAATTTATTTGTATTCACAAATGTTCCATTAACTATCAGATTCGTTTTTTTTCAATTCAAATGCCAAGATTTTCTGTAAGTACAAAATGATACATGTCTGCCATTTATGTTCCAGTTGAAGGCATTTAAAAAATATTTTAAGCAAACTTTCATCTTCTTTTAATTAAAGAATAAAACCCAGTTTATCTTATTCCTTTGTAAGAACATTACACCAGTAAAAGACATTCTCCAAGGACTCTAATAAAAAGAAAAAATTATTATAATACGATTAATCCATTAAAAAATTCTCTTATTAAAGAAGGTAAGCCAGACTCATTTGGTATCATGCTTAGCTTTAAGCCAGGAGGTCAAGGGTTATTACTATTTGACATTTATAGACCTGGCAGTGGAATATCATGAAGCATTTGAGTGAACAAACTGAACATGACCTAACAGCTCAATAAAACATGCTGGACACTTGAACTGAGCATTACAATCATTCAGTCTTCCCATCCTCACATTACATTGCAAGTGATGTGAATGTAAATGACAACTGTAACATCAAGTTACCTCACCTGGGTCCTGTGAGGATAAGATGACCAAACGGTTGCAATGTAGGAGGAAAAGAATGCAGCAGTGAATACTCTCAAGGACAAAACTCCCCTTTCAGAATACCCCGATAGCGCATTCTCTTGGGTAGCCAGAGAAACAGAAGACCACTATTTCTACTCATTCTTTCAGCAGGTCATCAGGTACTCATTGAGATCTCACTATGTGCCAGACACTGAGGAGTGCTGAAACAACTTTTGTGAGCAAAAATATAGGCAGAGTCTCAAAAACTTCAAAATCTTGTAGGAAAAGACAAGTGAAAGAATCACATCAGCATGGAAGTCCTTGTTGAGAGTTGCTGGGAAGGATAACTGCAAGATGGTAAGAAATGTGACCTGCTTGTGAAGGTCATGGTCGGGAGATGTACCTAAGGCAATAACACATGAACTAAAATCTGTAAGATTAAGGGAAATTAACTAGACAATAAACAGGAGGGAACAGATTCCCAAGGAATGGAATACACGTTCAAAATCCCTGTGTTGGGAAGGGGCTAGAATAGAGCAGGAACTTAGACTCCAAGAAATGCATGACACAAGACGAGACCAGAAAGACTTCATCATAATATGTGATTTTATACTAAAAATCTCCTCATTTGAGGAGCATCTTCCCATGGCTTTTGGATTCCACCCACACGGATGGGCTGAGTCGATTGCCTGCCCACATTGGCTGTATGAGATGTTTGAGATCTAAGTCAAGGTCTTAGTTGTTTTTTTTCCTCCTCTAAACTTAGTACCATGACTGGCACAGTAAGTCTCTTCTTTTGTAAGTTATATTGAGCTAAAATTAACATACCATAAAATTCACCTTTTTTTCAGTATGCAATTCAGTGGTTGTTAGTATTTTCACAAAGTTATGCAAAAGTCACCACTATCTAATTCCTTAATGCTTTCATCACTCCAAAAACTCCCTCATCCTCATTAGCAGTCACTCCCCATCCCTCTCTCCCCTCAGCCCCTGATAACCACCAATCTATATTCTATCTCCATGGATTTTGTCTCTTCTGGATATTTCATATAAATGCAATCATATAATATGTGGCCTTTTGTGTCTAATTTCTTTCACTTAGCATAATGTTTTGAAGATTCAATCATATTACAACAAGAATCAGTACTTCCACCAGTTTGATATTTGAATAATATTCCCTTGCGTGACTATACCATATTTTGCTTATCTGTTTATCACAAATGATAACTATTTGGGTTATCTTCTTTTAGGCTATTATTAATGGTCCTACGAGTATTCACGTACACATTTTTTCTGTAAGTACCTGTTTTCATTTCTGTGGGTTATATAGAGTTGTAGAATTTCTGGGCCATATGGCAACTTTGTCTTTAACATTTTAAGGAATCTCCACACTGTTTTCTGTAGTAGCCTGGAGAACTTTATATTTCCGCCAACAACAGACAAGGGTTCCAGTTTTTCCACATGCTAGCCAGTACTTGTTATTGTCTGGCTTTTTGATTATAGACATCCTTGTAAATGTGAAGTGGTATGTCATTGTGAAAAGAAGGGGAAATGAGGGGCGGGCACAGGAGAGAATAGGAGTGGAGCGAGAAGAGCTCAGGTGTTTAGTCTTCAAATAAATTTGGGAAATATTGCCAAGATGCATGTTAAAGACAATGTAAAACAAAGGACACTCATATAAGCAACTGAATTCCAAATTTATTTCACTAAAATTACTTTTGGGAGAAACATTAATTAATAAAGTGAAACATAGTATGGAACATGTAGATGATCATTATTCACAAGTATTGTGGAAGAAGGAAAATATTTTTCTTGACTCCAAGGACAGGGAACCATCCACAATCTCAGCCATCAATGAAAGATGTTCAATGATAGAAAAGAAATGTAAACAATGGTTACAATGTTTGAACAATAGTTGTTGGTCTTTTTGGGAAGACTAGGTTCACCCAGATACCTTGTTCAAAAGGATCTAATGGACACTCCCTCTGCCCACTGTTCTGTGGAGCTAGAAAAGTAACAGAAGAATTTCTATGGATAATAACATGAGATAGATATAATAGCAACAATTATTATTATGATGTTGTTACTGTTGTTATATAAAAGGTCTTCCACAGAATAATAGCAAAACCTACCCTAGCCTCCTTGGAGTCCTTCTCTTGAGTAGAAAATTTTCGAGGTTTGTGCTAGCCAGCTGCAGCAAATTCCATCAGATTGACATCCTATTCCTCCAGGACATTAACAGTTGTCCTTTATCTCTTTTGCACATCTGCACAGACTCCAAACAAGCTATTACGGAGGTTCTGATTTCTAATGTCATGTTAACAGCCTTTCAGGTGTCTGAATCAGTCAGGTGTCTCCTGTGGTTCCTCAGCTAAGCAGCTCCAGCTCTGAGCACCATGAAGCAGTGGGGAATTGGAAACACAGGTGGGAGATTCAAGGTAAGAGAAAGTCTCCCCTGCCTCCTTGCCTTTAGGTACAGTTGCAAGGTGTGGATTTGCTTGTTATTTACTTAAAATGTCTCTGATTTTTCAGCTAAGGATTTCTAGAATGCTTCCATAGGATGATGTAAGTAAAGAACTGGGAGCAGAGTCAGCTAACCCTCCACATAGAGTATTTCATGTGATGGCAGCCCACTGACCTAGCAAGAACTTAGCTTATTTAAAGTACTTGTTTTGCACTGGGTTGATGTAGGATAGATTCTTGAAATCCTTAATGTCAGGAGCAGGCACCCTTGAGTCTTCATGAGTGTGTTCTGGTTTTCCATGTGGGGCACTATCCACCCTGGTGCCCTCCTTCACAGCCCACTTCAAATTAGCAGGTCCTTCCAGTTACTCCTGACACTAGCCTTGAAGACAAAAATCATCTCTATAGAGTAGCCTGTGACAATTTCTCAGCTAACAGACCTTGGTTTAAGGAAACCAAGAACTGGCATTGCCCCTGGGTATGCCGCAGGCTCACCATCTGAGTAGAATCAAAACAGTGAATCCTTTCTACTAAGCAGTTTTCAGAGTTGAGGACTGGGGGAGGGAGTCGGACTTCAGGAGTAGGACTTTCAAGGAAAAACCTCTTAGGACACTGCTGAGTTCTCCTAAATCCTTTTCAGCAAGAAGGGAGAAAGTAAGAGTGAATTATTTTCTGGAAAATGCATGTAAAATCTCTCTCCAAACTTACTGACTAGGAGAAGAGTAACACCTGTGAGCTGTGGGCAAACAGCGATCTATTAAGGACACCCAAGGAATCTGCATCACATATGCTACCGTGACTTCCACCTGCACACGACTTATGCAGAATAAGGCAGTGAATAGAGCAGCCCAGTGCCGAACACAGCTACCACTCCTGGAATAGCAGTGTCAGTAAAGCACTCCAGGACATCATCCTGACTCCCCACCAATCATCTGAAGGAAACACTGACTTGATCACCTGTCTTGCGGTCCATCTCATGCTCCACCACACCCATGCCTTCTTCCTGCTACCAAGAAAATCCTATCTACTGTGCTGATAGCAGTGAAAACAGCAATACTTTTGTGAGCCCTTCTTATATGCCAAGCATAGCTCATCAAATCCTCATTCATGATTGGTGCCATTATGATGTGTGACCTTGAGCAAGTCATTTCAAATTTCTGAGCTTCTGTTTTTCTTATTGGCAAAGTAAGAGTTAGAAGAGCATCCATCTCACGTGGCCAGACATGGATGATCCACATACTACTGAGCATACTCTGGATCATAGTAGAAATTCAGTAAATGTGAGCTAACAGTTATAGTATTTCCATATTTTATATATAAAGGGACTACAACATTGTTTCAAGGTCATGCAGAATGTCCAGCCTGGGTTCAAATATCAAACATCAGCCTTTTACTCTTAATCATGACACTGCCACCTCTTAATCATGACATTTTACAAGATGTATCTTAGATTCCTCTTCTATCAGACAACCAATAGCTCCCTGTAAATGATATCTTCTGAACTCCCTCCTTGTTAGTTGCACCCTTTAATATTTTCTTATTTATAGTTAATATTGTAACCTAAAAACATAACCCTGATATTCAGGACTTTAAACTCAATCATTGAACAAATTCTCTAAAGCATATTCTGTGTGTCAGGCATTGTGATGAGGTCTGGAGTTACCCACATAGAGCTTACAGTCTAGTGCTGAGGGAGAGAGAAGAGCACTAATGGAAGGGTTATATAAATGAGTGCAAGATATAGTATAGTGACTGGAATGCTTAAGAGAGAGCCTGGATGCTTCTAATGGGGATGGGAGATCAGTGTAGTCAGAGACATAGTGATGAGAGAGTTTAACTGAGGTATGAAAAAACAGAGGAGTTGCTAAGGTAAAGAGGAAAAGAGAACATTCCAGACAGAATGGACAACATGTGCAAAGGTGAGAGATCATATGACAGAAGCAGAATTGAGCAATCATTGGACCAATAATTGGTGAGCACATCTGGTAGATATAGGAATCAGGCACTGAAGAATCTTGAAGGCTATGCAGAATAGTCAGAGTTGATCTAAGTACAATGAAAACACATTAAATTTTCAAACAGGGATGATGTAATCAGTTTTATGTGTGAAAGAAAAAATCCCTTGTCTGCAGTAATGGGACTTGATTGTATGGAAACAGTATACATGCAGGTAAACTGTAGCGGGCAGGGCATGATTTTCTGTATTCCAGGTGAGAGACGGCAGTAGCTTGGATGAGAATAATGGATAAATATTTATGATAAGGGTAGGATGCAATCATGGAGGTCAGAGATATCTTTTCTGAGGTGACATTTCTGACAGTTATGAAGAAATCTGCAGCTCTCCATCACATCTATCAGCCAGCATCTACACTTGCAACTCTTTAAAACAGTTATTTTTATGTGTGCACTTGGATAGGCAATGGTAGACAAGTAAGTGGTCAAAAACTAGTCTGCATGATACTGTAAAGGAATTTTTTAGATGAAATTAACATTTAAACACATGGACTATATATAAAGAAGCTTAACTGCCCCCTAAAATGTGTGATTCTCATCCAGTTAGTTGAAGAGAAGACAGACTAAGGTCCCTCAAGAAGAGTGATGTATCTATCTATCTATCAATCATCTATCTCCCTATTGCTTTTGATTATGAAAGTACTGTGGACTTCCACCAAAATCTAATGACTTTATCAGAACTTATTCCTCTTGCCTACTCACAGATACAACACACAATTCTTCCCTGTCTCCTACGGCATGAATTTGTGTTTTGTTTAGTTTTTCTGCTGTGTTACTTGTTCATTGTTACTTCTCATCCTACAATACCTCCTTGTCTATGCTCCTTGGAGAAATGATTGAATACAGTTTGGGGGCAAAAAAAGGTACAACATATGCCTGTGACATCTTTTCACAGAACACCAGAGAGCCATCAAATACTATTAGGATCGTCTTTAAAGATCCAAGAGTACATCTCAACAGGCTCTTATTGGCTAGTGATAGGACAAGTGGAGTGTTAAAGAGGATAACAACTGCAATGGGATAGAACATATCAAACAGAATCTTATGTGTATTTTTATTAATGATATGTAAAAGTGAAATTATTGGAGATAATCACCTTTGGAGATACTAAGGAATCAACTCATTATTTTCAAAACTGGTAAATAAATAGAAAGCATGAGATACTTGTCCTGCTGTTCCTATTGATGCTGTATAATTGCAATAGGAACTTTGGGTAACTGAATAGTGATGAAGGGTAATTTTTCTTTATAAATAATTATAACAATAATATAGTATTATAATAATAAATGCAGTTATATTATATATTGCAATAATAAAGGGGGAAGAAATGATAGAATATCACTATTTTGCAAGTGAATAATGGTGTATGCATATGCCTGTTTGTGTACATATATACACATATTCATATATATTTATGCAAATATATGCATATTCATATGTGTACTGTCATGCCTATTTGTATTCTGTTGTAATAAACATGTTATTACACAGTGGTAAAGGGAGAGAGAAAGAAATAGAGAATGAGAGGAATGTAGAGAAGACTGACAAATTGAAACTGATTTAAGACATGAGGAAATCCGTGTAGCTGAATATATACTATATTTTGATCTGGAGAACAGTTCACTGCACTCTAAAACTTAGATCAGTGTATTTTTCCCTCTTGACTGTATGTATTTTATGGCTCCATAACAATTTTAAAGAAAGACTAACTTAAAAGACACACTAAATACATGCAACATATGTACCATATGCAGATCTATATTTAAACAAACAAGCTGAAAACAAAAGAGGCAATTTAGAGTCATGTGAACTCTGGCTGAATTTTTGACATTAATAAATTATGGATATGTATCTTAGTGGAGATTTTTTCTGTTAGAGGCATATTCTAAACTATTTATGGGTGGTGATATGATGTCCAGCAAATGAGAGGCAATGCAACTGAAGGTTTGCACACAAAAAAGATTTCAATGACCCCGGAAGGTTAAGACCTGAATAGAGATAAAGACTGCCATCTTTCACCAAAATTTTCAGTCAATTAAACTTTCGGGTTAGTAGATAACAAAGAGGATAGTTCTATGGCATAAACCTCAAAGGAGCAGAATTTTTACAAGCAGATAGAGCAGCAACCATCTGAAACATACAGAGAGAACAACTTCACCTCTTGGTCCTGAGTTTGGAGGAGGTAAGAAAATAAATCACACCTACATTCCTGCTCTTGCAATGCTGTCACATGCATCCTGCTCCCTAATATAGATTCTTAAACGTTTAACCTTTGTTGATTTATTCATTAAAATTTTCTTTAAAATTCATCCTCTTTCTTACATAGCACTGTTAAAAACAATTTTAATTAGGTTTCCTTTAATAAATTAAAGTATTAATAAAATAATACTAAATTTATAAGATACTAAGAAAGGATCAAGCCTAATAAATAAGTCAAATGTATTCTGTATAAAATCAAAATCTGGTTAATGAATTTCTGTCAGGATTTCTTGATTGAGAACAAAATAAATCTAAAATTATTCTATAAGTATATATACCAGGGTTACCAATAGCATATCTATTATACTTTCAAGCACTATAAAGGTGAAAATATCCTTATACGTTTTCAAATATTTATGTCCTCCCAAATAAGTTTCAAAAGAGTCCTGGCATTAGATACTGAATGAATGAGAATTGCTTTTAATCTTCCTCTTTTTCTATGGCTCCATGTATTTCTCTGTAGGTATAATTATAGTCACCATAAGCAGCTTAAATAAATACAAATTTATTCTCCTCTCATAATAGGTGAAGTCATCTTTCCACAAATTTATCATTTCCCTGGATTGTTCTTGCTCTTGTCTGACATCCTTAGGGTGGTCCTGCCATTGTAGTGGTCTCGACTTCTAGCCTCATAGGCTAAATGTCAAACAAAAAGAAGAAAGGGACAAGGAGACAGGGAAAATGCACATATAAAGAAACAAAAATTTGGTAGATATCCTCAAAAACTTTTACATTGAGACTGCTTCTCGAGACCAGTGACATGTGATCACACCTAGCTGCAAAGGAGTCTGGGAAACATGTTGATTGCAAACCCAGCAAAACTGGATTTATTCTTAATAAAGAAGTAAAATCAGTATAGCATAGCAAACTATCAGTCCACCAAAGTTACATAATAAACACACACATATATGCATATTTAGATATAAAATGAAAATAAAGACTGGGTCATAGAAAATATTAGAAAAAATGTAATTTCTATTTTTGCCTCTCTGTATGAGCATTGTAGGTCTATTGGAGATCCTCCTTGGGATATTAGTTTATATTATTCTTGTGTTTTTCTCATAACATTTAAATATTTCATGTCTCTCAAATACATCAGGAATCAATTTTCAATTCAGTTTTCAAATACTAAGATACCTATTTAAAGTAGAAGGACTTACTCAATCACATCAAATTATTTCCTTTGGAAAAAGATAAAAGTATATACAGATGGAGGAGGACATACATGCAGTACAAATTAGTTCTATTTTTACATTTAATTTTTCTTTTCTCTTGCCCCAGTTCCTAGATACATCTTCCCAGAGGACCACTTCTCTGAGTTTCCTCATGACTGCTCACATATTCACTTTTGAAGCCTTTGAAACATCCGGAAAAAAAGTATTTGATCTCAAAAATATGAAAGGAAAATTTTCTAGTTAGCTATCCTTATGAATCCCAATATTTACAGATCTCAGACATTCCCAGAGCATTAATAGAGAAAATATTCATAATTTTATAATTTAAAATATTTATAGTTCTCAATTATGCAAGTAATGGGCAATTTTGTTGCATTTATTATAGGTCTAATTCCTGACCTCAGTGTTCTCATTATTTGGGTAGTTTATAAAATGGAAAGGATATTCACATTTCATTTTCTAACTTCCTCTTATTCTTATAGAAACTCCAACCAGACAAGTTCCAAGGATAAATATCTACAGTGCCATTCACACAACAGCCCTGCCCAGTGACAAGAGCCTCAGGAAATGTCATTGATCTGTCTTGACCCATAACATCTGTGTGGCTTAGATCATTGCTGAGAGTCTTGTCAAGGGGGTTTACTAAGACCTAGAAAATGCTCTGAATGAGTGTGAGGTGATGAAAGGTACAGAAGGTAAGCACTGCTTATAAGATGTCACAAAAGATCACAGACAGATCTTATCATCTCAAAAATAATACATGATATTTGGGAAATCTAAAGTTCTTGAGTTGTAGAAACATCAGTGGCCCTTGCTATTTTCAGGCTTGCAGGGAGTCAGGTGTCAGTTTCTGCGATGTCTTTCAAGCATCCTTCATGAGACTATTCCCTTGAAGTCTCCTTTGTCTATCACTCAATTTTACCTATGGATCACATCAATGCAATTCCTCTATTGTTATCTATAACCAGTCTCAAACCCTTAACTTTTTTTGTTGATAATTTATTTAAAAATATATATACTAAACTTCTAGTCCTCTTCTAAGAGTTGTACATGTATTAACTAATTTAATCATCATAATCCCATGAAGGAAGTGCTACTATCATCCCTGTTTTTCAGATGAAGGAAATTTAGAGGTCAGGTAATTCATTCAACATCATCTAGCTAGTAAAACTGAATCTTGGATTATAGCTGGGTCTTTTGGCTCCAGGTTTTAACCATTAAACAGTCATATACCATCTCATTGGCGTAAAAACTTTAACTTTAGAAGTCATGTACCATGATTTTACTCATCAGTAAATTCCTAGGAGAGTCCCTGTGAAAGACAGTGGTAGACTTTTGACTTAAATTCCTTATTCCTTTGGATAAGACTACTACTAATTCTCTTCTCTCATGGGGCACAAGAAGAAGCCTACAATTCTACCTCACTGTTCTGAGAGTCAATGATACCTGGTAAAATATGGAGGGAACTCGGTCAAGGTCTAATACCTCAGACAATCTTGCACACCAAGTGACAATCATGATTTGGCAGGTGTACTTAAATATTCCAAGTGCAATTGTTTTATTTTACTTGGAATGACCAAATTAACCTGTATGATGGTTTCTCAAAATAATGGTGAGAAAAATCAAACCCAAGGAATTTTCATCCTCTTTCTCACCCTGGCACTAACTGCTCTCAGAAACTTCCATATTTCTTCTTTTTGTCCTGAAACTAATCCTGTATCCCCAACTTCCCTCACAAAAGCAATTGCAATTACAAATTATGTACTGACTTGGGTAAGAGACACACAGCTAGGTCCTGGGGATGGAACAGTGAGTTAACAGCTTTACAATAAAGAGCTCAACCACAAAATAGCAATAGGAGTTAAAAAAAAAAAAGTGTGTGATGAGACTTCCAAGAGGATCAAGCAACTAAACTAGGGGGTCAGTGAATGCTCCTGGAAGCAAGAGCTACCCTGGGCCAAACTAATGAGGAAGGTGGCTTAACACGCAGGGTTTCCAGCAGTGCCTCATCACCTAAGCAGTGGATACACTAAGAGCAGCCTCACAGCTGAGAAAACATGCATACTAAGCTAAAAAAAAAGTTTTCTATTTAATGGGATGTTTAAATAAGGCATTTTGTTGTTTAAATTTAAGGAGAAAATACAGCACTATTCCAAGCCTTTAGCAGCAAAAAAAGAAGCAGAGGGAAACTCCCTTATTTTTTAACTTTCTAATTTCATTCATAGTGGATTTTCTTCAGGGGTAGACAGCATGGGTCCTCCAGAGTCATTTCTAGTCATTTCTGCTGGTCACTCAGCATGGGTGAAGTCTACAACTACATCATAGCAAGTGGGATGTGGACAATAACCACTCGCACGACAGAGGAATATACGCTTGGAACACAGCTTGGTGATGATTAGCCCATTTCAGATTTTCCCCTCTTCCCTGGGAGGAGGCCTCTGATTTCTCTTCAACTCAAACAGCACATTTATGCCATTGTAGGATGATCAATAAATTGTCATTTTTCAGTGAAAGAAAAGCCAGTCTGAAATGACTTAAGTCTGGAATGGAATTGTGGAATTGACCTTAGTTTTAGAAACAACTACTTAAATTGCTAATATTCTTTAATTTAGAACACATCCTTTCCAGAAAGAAAAGCATTTCAACATTTGGATGAGTCATATCTACCAATGGTAAGGACTAGATAACACACATGCATAAAAGGAAATGACTTCTAAAATTATACATCCTAGATAAGCAATAAAATAAAGAGAAATGTTTAGGGAATGCTAAAGAAAACGGACAGAATAGAATAGTATTCCATGCTAGATATACTTGATAAAAAGTAATGATTCTGGGACCAGGTTTATTTTTTCATTTTGGGAAAGTACCACTGGGGAGCAAGTATGTATCTTGCAGTAAATCAGGGTCTGCCACCATCTTTTGAAGAGCAGCTATTTTAACTTCTCTGAAGCTCAACAACACCTCTGGACTGTGGTATAGAAAGAAGGCCAAAGGGACCCTGTTAGTTATTGCTGCAGGTGATATATATTGCCTGTCTAATATCTGTTTCCTCTTTGTCTACCTTGGAGGACCCTGCTTGTTTAGGAATGTCAGTGTGCCCAGCCCCAGGAGAGATTACTCCTCCCATAATTCTGGGGAGAGCATGTAACACTCATAAAGTTAATATGGTAGAAGCAGAAGGTTGCTAGGAGCTTTGGATAAACATCTGCTTTTCTATGAAAAGCAAAAATATGGAAGCTTGAATGCAGTTGTGATAACTGGAACTGCAGCAGCCATTTTTACTCCCCAAGAGCTACAACAAACACAATGAAGGTGGAAGAAAGACAAAAGATGCTTAGATCTTTCTTAACCATATCAAGCAATTTTATTTGCCCTAGACAAGCTAACACTGGAATTGTGAGAACAGTATTATTTACAGATGAGCTTGCTAATACCTGACACAATGATCCTTTTATTCACATCCTTATAAGACTATATGAGGAGAGAGGAACAGTTTTTCCTCTACCACCATCACCATCACCACTGTCACTCTTTCATCCCTACCTGGGCCTCAAACTCCATCATGGTAGAGCAGCCTAATACAGTAAAAAAAAATACCTATTAGAAGACCTGAGTTCAAATTCCGCTTGGATCCCTTAATAACAAGGTAATATTTAGCATCTGAATTTGAGTCTCAATTTCATCTTTTGTGAAAATTGAGTTAACCAAACAGTTCATTTACTGAATAATACACAACAAAAGTAATGATTGCCTAAGAATCTCAATAAATTAAAAAGTGTATTGGGTGGTAAATCACCATAAATCAGAAAGTAGATGAGGGTAAGAGAAAGAGAGAACTATTTGCTTATTGTCCTTCCTAGATCAGTTTCAAAAGATCTGGTTTTTACCTCTTTATTCTGTATTTGCAGAATAGTCAATTCCCTTGTTGATTTGATCTTGTCAATCTAGGCTCAGTTACCGAACCTATATATAGTTGTATCATGACACAGATAACCAGAGGTATCTGTGCTCTATATACTTCTTATAGTAATAGCATGTGGTTGTTCTCTGTATGAGTTTACTAAATTATACAGAAGACATTTGACATATAACTTATATATTAGAAAGACAAATTCTCTCTACTCAAAATTTTTTTAAATTAAAATGAATCTAGTGTGGAGATGATAATGATATTCCTGTTGTTTAATATTTATTGTATGTAAGCTATCATCCTCATGAGAATACACTGCTAAGATAAACTCCCAAAATGATGAAAAAATTGAGGTTGTAAGCTTCCATTAGCTTCATGATAATTTATGCATCAGATTCACAGATCTCAAGAATATATGAAACATTCAGGAATTTTGGTTACTTCTAAGATTTTTCAAATCTATTATAAAAATGTACTCATGGAGGCTGAAAATTTACTTACAATAAACATAAGATGTAATAGTGTGTCATGATTGGATTTTACAATTATGGTTGTTTTTCACAGAATGTAGGCTGTACATGGCTATCTTTGATCCACATGACTAGAGCTTTAGATAGACAGATAGACAAACACAATCACATATATATGTATATAATATAGATGTAAAAAACATCTATCTTTTGCTTTGCTCTGTTTTTTCAGCGCTTTCCACTACTCTCTAAGAAGTTCAGAGAAGGTATAGTAAACCCTGGTGTCTAGATTTGAGCTTTCAATTAAGTAATGTATTGTTCTCTCCCATTCAATAGAGCACTGAGGTGGGTTTGTTAAACGAAGACTCACTCACGTGGAGGATGAGGGGCAATCAGGTGTCCCAGGAAGCCCATGATTCATAATAAGTTGAAATAAGTTAAAAGAGAAAAGTTGCACAGACTAATGTCCCCAGCAGGAAGACATCATTTTCTAATGAGTTCATGTTCTCTTTATTGCTATTTTCTCAGGCAGTCACATATTAAACACAAAACACAAAACAAAACTTTTAAAACACCATTAAGATCAGCATCTTACTTCCAGCAGTCTACAACTACTTGAACTTCAAAACTCTGAGCTTCAGTTTTCTTGTTTTTAATAGAAGATTATACTAAAACTTCTCTAATTTCCCTTCTCTTATAAGATTCTGTTATTGATCTCAACTAACTTTAGTTTAGAGAAAACCTGTGCCTTTATAGTTCTAGTATAGAAGCTAACCATTCTTAAGTTCAAATATATTCTGGGATACAAAGATATGTAACTCTGACCAAATTATCTAACCTCTCTTAGCTCCTTATTTATAAATTTTTCCTCATCTATAAAATGGGCATAATAATAATGGCACCTGATTCATGGAGTTATTAGGAAGCTCAAAGCAGAACTTTCCTGAAAAACAATTAGGATAATAATGACTGTTGTGATACTGACTCAATATACATTGGTTACCTTCATTATCACAGAAATGAACTTATAATCAGTGGTCCTATGGGGTTTAGATGGCATCATGAATTCCCTGACCAGAAAATTTTACCATAGCTATCTGCCAGGAATTTTACAAATGGAAATAGCTGATTGCGAATTTAAAATATATGTTTTTTATAATATGTAAGTACTCCTGAAGGTTGAACAAATCAAGCTACTGCCAGTGATTCACTCTTTGAAGTATAGTATTTAATTATGTCCTTTAGCTATTTGAGGACAGTGTGCTGAGGACCAGCAAATTGTGTTGGGGGAGAAACAGAATTTATGTAAAGCCAAGGTGCTCAGTATGACATAATAGAGGGCAGCATGAGATCTCATACATTGTCAGGGAAAAGAGCAATAGAGATGGATGGACATCAGAAGTGATTTTATGAACGATTATAGAAATTTTAACCTGTTGGGACTTGGAAACAGGAACCAAATTCTATTCATCAGTGTTCCCCAGAACCCATAATATTAAATAACATGATAGCAATGATCACACAAGAACTAAATAGTTCTTTAAAATGGGATCAGCAAACAACCTTCAGATAAAGTTTTACTGGATAACAGTGAAGTCTTCTTGTTAGAACAAAGTTGGTACTAAAAAACTAAAGAGTAAAGAGTATCTGTGGAAGACCTACATTTTGGCTAAGGCACTTATTCTGTATCTAAAAGAAAAATAAATATATGGAACAAATACTGATTTGGCCAAAGTGGTTGAGTAAACAGTGAGCATGGAATGGAGTTAAAAATGATAAATCTAGAGATGGGGTAACAGGAAGAAAATATCTCAAGAGTCTGGGAAAGGGGAGGGGGTAAAATGACCCAAAATTGAGTATAAAAATATGTATTTCTCAAACATAATAAAAGAAAAAATTACGGGACTGACTCAGGATGGAAAGAACTAACAATATCTTGATATCTGAACCTCAGGTGGCAGGAAGGAAGAATGATGAAATTTTGAACACAAATGGAAAAAGCTAGAGAGAAAGCCAGTGTGGATAAAAAGTCATGAAGTTAAATTTTAGGGAAGTAAAGTTAACCCTTGCTGTTTTTTTCTGGTTTATATGCTTTTTCTAATTAGTATCATGAAACAACCAACAATGATTTGGCTTATCACACTATTGCAGCACCTAGCAGGCTGTACCATCAATCTACTAGCAAGAGGCCATGCCACTCTTTGACATCATCAGCTTCAGAAAGAACAGCATTTCCCATTTGTCACAGAATCACATTGGGAGATTCCAAGAGACTCAAACTAGAGTCTTGCTTCTAGAGAAATGAGGAGACAGGGGTGCACCATCAAGCACTTTTCAGATGCTTTATTTACAGTACCCTCTTATCTCAGCCTCCCCAGCTGCTCTTGCCAGAACTGTGAACTGAGACTGAGGTAAGATATGTCCTAGTAAGTATATTCCTGATATACAAATTCCATCTTTCTATCCCATAAATTATTCTTATAAAATAGAAGAGACAAATTGTTCTTATAATATATTATTTAGAGGAACAAACTTAAAGAAAGAGGAAGGAAAATAAAGATCTTGAGGGAGGGAAAAAAAAGGCAAAAAGGGAAGGAAGGAAAGAGGAAGGGATCAAAGAAAAGAAAGAGAACAAAGCTCAGGAAGAAATAGAAGGAAGGAGGATGAGAAGCACTAATACTCAAACCAGAAGTTTAAAACTTTCTAAAAATTAGGTAAATCACTTTAATATCTCTGCATCTTCAGTTTTTCCTGTTGGTAGACAGACATAATGATGATTATTATTCACCTAAGAGAGATGATATTAAGTAAAATGATACCAATTATGCAAAAACAGAAGTAATTGACAAAAAAATTCTAACAGTCTTGAAATGTGAATATTAAAGATATGAAATAATCAGGGGCCATTTAAAAAATTAAAATAATAAATCACATTAAATATGATATTAGTGTCAGATTATTGGCTTTTCCTCACAGTAATGGGCAGCATATTCAAACACTGAATATTAATACCACCTATTAGAGAACCAATCATAATAAAAGTCAAAGATGGTGGATATTCAGTATTAGCCAACCCACACAACACTGGAAAAATAAGAACTATTTTTTTTTGTATATATAAAGATATTTTCCTGTAGTTAGTTCCTCTATCAAAATCTCCTTTGAATGATAAATATTTATTTCATCTTTGAAGTTTAACAATTTGTTAAACTTGTGCACAATCCGTATTTAACAAATAGAAAAAGTAACTAAGTAATTTATTGTGTGTAGCTTTCTTACATTCTATATCTTTCTCCATTTAAAAAAAAATAAACATAAAACATAAGAACCTCAAATACCTTAACCCAAAATACTGAGATAATAATGTAAAAGCTAAATTTGGGGACCAATTTACATTAGATAATTGTTTGATAATACCTAGGCATTGTTTTGTTTCCTTTATCATCAGACATTATCATGGAACCTTAATCCTTTTTTCTTAGCATAGGTAAATTTATGCCATAAAAGTGGAGTCCTTCAATGGTAACTTACACTGAAATCTCTGGAATAAGATCTTTTCACTTTTAATGGAAAGATTTACCCAAACAATTCTATGTTCAAGAGACTATAGGGGTCAAGAAAAAAGGCAAAGAAATTAGAGAAAATAAAGAACAAATCAGCATTTGAGGACTAAGGAAGACCTTGGAAACTCCCTATTAACACCCATACAAGCTCTTCCTGTACCTGCTACCCAAATACATGGCTGGTAGAAATAAATCCTCTCAAACTTCTCGAGACATGAACACCTTTCGACTTCTGTCTGCAGCTAGAAGTCTTGCCCTCCTCCACCATTGCAGATCTTCTCCAGTTTCTACATAGCCCTGAGTGGGCTTCTAAATGGTAACTAACTATACCAAACAGCTGTGACATGATGAAATCCTCAAATTTCAGCACACAACTCCATATCTCTAGGATTATTCCTTTCCCATCTTTATGGAATATTTTGATTTTTGAAGGTCACACATAAATACAAATGCACTGATTGGGCAGATGCTTCTGCTAAACTGTTTTGTCTAGAAAAATTTCTGGATTCCCTTTCAGAAAGGTTAATGATCATTCAAACCCTGTGAGCAGGTAGAAGTATCTCAGTTTGTTTAGCCCAGTCTCTGTTAACTGTGTTTTATTTAGTAGCAATAGAGTTCATGTGCTGTCAATTTCTGCAGTTTCCTTCAGCTATTTATTTAGGTGTCTCAGTCAGTTCTCGCACAATTCTCCTGTTTTGATGAAGTGATGTTGGATTCTCCCAGTATATTTGGACCCGCAGATGTTAGTATCTTCCAAATAAATGATGCATAAGTGAAATAGCATGACTTAGGAAGTGTGATGGAGAACTCTGGCTAATGATCTCCTTTTTTTTTTCTTTCTCAGATTTAAATAAATCTGCTTTGCAAAAGGCTGAATATGTATGATCAATGAATCAACTGGAGGTAGTAACATTTCAAAATATCTGTGTAACCAAAATAATTTACTTATGATTGTTTTTAAAATTTAGACATTTGAAATATATAAATTAGTTGTATTCTAAGAGATTCTCTTGCAGTATTGCGTGGTGAAACTTAGAACATGCTTTATTCCAAAGAAATAGATTTGCAAATGATAGCGAGGAATCTAAGGTGGGTTAGAGATACCTTTTAATTCATAGAGAGTTTGATGTTGTCTTCCCCGACTAATGTATTTACTCTTTAAGCAAAGAGTAATAGAGACTACAATGTGTCATGCACTATCCCAGATACTGAAGATAAAGCCTACAAGGGATCATTCTCAAAGGATTTAGAGTTCAGAGATGAAAGAAAATGAATCAAGGAAACAATATATAACATTATTTTACATAGTATTAAGTGCTAAGAAAATGTAATGGAGCTGTAATCAGGGTGCACTAAGGCAGGTGGGGAAAGTTGGGCTGTTCAGAAAAGTTCCTACTGAGAAGCTTACATTTGAGCTGAGACATGATGGCAAAAGTATCCAGCCATGAAATGATCTAGAAGAACATTTTAAGTGAAAAGAACAGCAAAAGTTAGAATAGCCCTATGGTGACAATGGTGTGTACAAAGCGCATATAAACGGCTGGTGTAACTGGAATTGCATAAACAAGGTTAATGCTAATAGAAGATGAGTTTAGGTAGGTAGGTAGGTAGTGGTCAGATAACATGATCTTTTTTATCATGGTAAAGAATTTGGATTTTGTTCTAACTGTAAATTGCTTTTTAGTCACAGAGTTCCTAATATGCTGAAATAATTTGTTCTGTCATTTTTTTTCACAGACTCAACTATTATCACAGATGGAGAAATAATTTCAGAGTTATCCCGTGGGTTTTCAGAATCCTCTCTCTCCTTTCAGTATGAAATCTTTCTGTTTCCTCTATTCACATAGGTTAAAACAGGGACAGAGGGGAAGTTCACTTATTCACCAGTTGATTCAATGCTCAAAAGAATAATTGGATGATTGAATGGAAATCAGAAGTAAACGAACCTGGCAAAAGTTACATCCTCTTGAATTAGGGAAAGCGGTGGAGTCTAACAGTTTGGGTGAGGTAGACACAAAGGAGGTGGAGAAGATGGGAGGAGGGCTCTGTAATTCCAAATGTGCTTTGGAACCTGGGCACAGACATGCCCAGTCATTTAGTTCTTTTCCTCTCACAGTCCTTGGGACTATGTGGTGAAACTATGAATTAGCATGTGACCTAAATCTGCTGCGTTAATCTCCTGATTCCACTGAGAACAATGTCTAAGCAGGAGGAAAGGGCACTTTAGAAAAGTCACTCTTGCTATGGTGAGTGAGGGAGGGGTTAGCTCTTCATCGTTCTCTTTCCAGGAGAATTTATCCATCCAACTTATTACCCTTACCAGTGCCCTCAGAGACCATGAATTGGAGTTAGAACCTTGAACTGAAACTCAGAGGATGAAAGGGTTGATCTGTGACTGCTTCTGTGCATACGGGTAAAAAATACTAAAAGACTCCTGAGGTGATGGTTCTTAGGTATCTCTTTCTCCAAGTTCCCTAAGTTCCCTTCAAATAGTCCCAAACATCCTAGGTCCTCTCCCTCTGGGAATGCTCATGATCCACCATTAAGTAACTAAAGAGGCTTCTAAGATCAGGACCTGTTTCATCGCTTCAGCCAATGACCATTCTGGTTGCTTAGTGTCTGAGCCATAGTCATTGTTAAATATTATGAGTATCAAATAATTTGAATATGGAGACAGGTTCATTGATTTAACCAAAAAAATTTCCAAAATCTTTAGAGATCTCTGGAGAATTGATAATTTATTATTATGCTCTTAGGATCTTCTTCTAAAATCTCCTTTCTCATTTTGCTCCTTGGTGGGTCAGGTATGAAGCTGGCAGCTAAGGCATAGATCATGTAATGTGCAAGGACCTGGGTTTGAGAATCACAGCAGGGGGCAGAGGACTGGAGTGTGAGTGTGTGTGTGTGTGTGTGTGTGTGTGTGTGTGTGTGTGTGTGTGTGTGTAGGGGGCAACCATAAATAAAGTTCTTCCTCCTCTTCCTTAAAAATGCTTTTCCCTCCTCTCCCTTCATCCCCCCCTGAAAATCTTTCTCCTTTGCTTTTTCAATATTTCACACAGTACTGGCCACTGTTCTGAAGTATCTTTTCTCCTTCGCTCAAAATGCTTAGTCAGCAACCATTTCTAATGTTTTTGCTTAATTTGACAGTCATCTACCAAAATATCCTGGCACTTTTTTATGCATAGCTTAGGCTTACTCAGAGATTCATTCACAAAACTTTTATTAATGAACTAGTACTTGATACTTAGTGACTAAACAGGATATATTTCAGACAAATAACAAGCACTTTTTGATATAGGCATATCTGAAATACTGCATGGGGCATACTTATATATTTAAAGAACCGTGTTTATATCTGAAATTCAAATTTAATTAAGAATTCTTTATGTTGAATGACAAACTTATTGTTCGTATGGTAAGCACTATTCATTACAAGAACAATATAGTCCCCTGTCTAATAGCACTTAGTGTACTGAAAAGTACTGAGTAGACTAATCTGAAATTCATGTCCAGAGAAACACATTTGCACTTTTGTAGTCTCTCTCTCTCTCTCTCTCTCTCTCCCTCTCCTTCTCCCTCCCTTTCCCTCCCTCTCCCTCCCTGTCCCTCTCCCTCTCTTCCCTCCCTTTCCCTCTTACTCCCTCTCCCTCTCCCTCACCCTCACCCTCTCCCTCATCATTATTTGAACACATTATTTCCCAAGACAGCAAAAACCTCCACCTTCTCTCTCAGGCTCCTCTCTCTACCCTTCCTCCAAGTTCATATTATCCCATTTGGGTGACTTTAGGCAAACCCCTTCTCTAGTAACAATGTAAAACACCCTTGAGTTTTGGTGCTTAAGATTTATAATTTGTCTGAAGACAGAGGGAGAAATGAAGAAAGGGAAGAAGAGAGGAAGAAACAATAGAAACAGAATGAAAGAGAACAAAAGGAATGTAGAGAAGGAGAGAGGACAGAAAGAAGGGAAAATGCAGTCAGGGAAGGAAGGAAATCTTCAGAAAAAGCAAAGCACCAAGTGACTTAGGGTTCTACGCCTTGTTGACATTAACTTCTCACCTCACACTCATCAGATTTCTTTCTGAATTAACTTTTTTATGAGCTATGACTGCATTCTAAGTCTTTCCTAAGTTTTGCTGTATTATTTCTGCCAAGTTTGTCTTTGTTTTCCTCACACTTCCTGTGAATTTTGATTATTTAGGGAAACAGGCTTTTCTTTAATAATATTTGGGTTGAATTGTTCCTATCTCTCTGTGCTGGTTGCTTTTTTTCTATTCCTTTAATGATTTTCTTACTTAGAAGGATAGCAGGAGGAAGGAAAATAAAAAGGATTTGGGAGTCAAGTTTTCTCTAAGGACTACAGACAAGTCAGCCAAAGATCACAGATTACAAGAACGATCAAAGAATAGATGCTATGAGGAATAAATTAAATACATTAAATTTTTTTTGTTCTGCTCTAACTCAATAATAATTGATTTTCCAATGATTTGGTCAATATGGTCTACAACACCACTTTTATTGTCCAAGGGAGTAAAAAAGACTAAGGTATTTAGTCCACATCTTTAAAAGGAATATATTCTGTTACTAAGATTCTGACTATTTCTGTCAATGAATGCAATGTATTTCAAGGAGTCTGAAATTATAATTACTAGCTAAGCTGTTACAGTTTCAGTGGTATTTTCATCAATCCTCTGGTCCCAGCAGTTCAGGATCGCTCTCTGACACTGGGGTTTTGAATACCTCCATATTATTTTTAGTGACTACTATTGAAATTATGATGGAATTTCCCCAATGGGTTCTTAAAAGTTTTACCGCTGTAAGTGGTTTGAACTTGATAGTTCACTTACCCTTCTCTGGGTCTTTCTTCATTATTAAAGTGAAGGATTTGTACAAAATTATTTTTGGAAGTTCCCTCCCAACTATAAAATTCTGAAAACCACAGAGAGCAGAACATAGGAATACAGAAGAAAAAGAGTTGATATATTACTAGCGTATGTTGAACTATTGTTTTAGATCTTACAGACATAATACAGCTAAGGGCAAAGGTGGGGAAGTCCGCTACTTTTGTCCGTAACTATGACATGTAATCTATTTTGCTTAAAAATACCTCTACTGGGACAGCACAAAAAAATACAGATGATTTATCACTTTATGACCACTTCCTAGTCATATCCGGATAGCTGTCATCATCCTGCATTAGATGCTCACTTCTGGAATCTTGACATCTTAATATTTGTCATTGTGGGCTTAAAACAGAGCAGTGAAAAAGACCTTCATGTATCAGTTTTGAAAAAAAAAAAACCACCGAACTGATGACTTTGACCAAGTAACCTTAAAGAACAGAATATCATTTATAGAATAACTCAATTCTAAAAACTGTTATTTTAGACCCAATTAAGGGAATTTTCTCTTTGGTATTTTCAAGAAAAGACACTCTTGAGGATACATTAAATTTTACCTAAAGAAATAATTTTAGGTTTAAATATATTCAAAGTGCTCTTGGCTAACTTCGCCTTCATTGTAAGACATAAATTTAAGTAAGCATAGGTTGCTCTTTAATGGAAAAGGACAAACAATAACTGATAGGAAACAAATAAAGCCATAGTAATTCACCAAATATTAATGGACCTGTCTAGGGAGAAGTTAATAATTTACGTGTGTGCATGTATCCATTCTCAAGAGGATATTAAGATAGGTCTCAGGGTAGTCTTTAGACACTAATGTCAAGAACACAGGAAAATAAACAGACAAGTATATACAACTGGCTTGCTCAAATAATCCAGACCAGACTGAATTATACAATCATGTCACCAAGTATTCATATACTTTAAATATTAATGCCTCGGACCTTCTCTAGGTACCATTTTGAAATTATTTCATTAAACTCCTGCTAAAGACAAATGCAAACATTGTATTTTGTAGGAAAGTGCTTTTCATGGTTTGAATCCAGAGTAGTCATCTTATTCTAAAACTCACTGATCTCTATCCTTTATGAGCTCAAAATTTTGTCCTGTTAAATTAAAAATCATTCAAAAAAGATGTCTGTCTTTAGAGTGTTTTCATGCACTTGAATTTGTCAAGTGTAGATATCATCTTCTTTGTCCTCCTTTCCAACTCTAAACCTCCCCTCACACCTCCATTCTCTGTGTACATTTGAAAATGATCTATCTCCAGCATGACCTTCAAGGTTCTATTGATTACAAAATATCAGATAGACTCTGTAGTTCATTATTTAGTAAGCATTTTTGTCTTTCCTGTAATCTTTTTTAACAATTTTGTTATTTCCACTGAAATATTATCACGGTTTCACAGGCACTTGCCAACTCAGAAGGCCAGATTAAGGGATGAAATCTTAATTTGTCTAGTTACAACCAAAGTGTATACAAGTCCAGGTTTGGAAGGCTCCCTTGACTATTTGCCAAGATGCAAGTAACAAACAATGCAGGTAAATGTGTTTCTTGTCTGTTTTACTGCTAGCATAACCTCTTCATGAGAGATATGCATATAGGCCAGTGTTTATTTTGTATTTTAACTATGAAGATGTACTAATTAGCAGTTTTTTGAAAGATATCAATTATATCAATTGAAAGATATCTATCATATACATATATATCAACTATACAGTTTTCACAATCATGAACCTTATCCCAATAATTGACACATTGCTTGGCATATAGCAGTTCAATAAATGTTTATTGAATACCTGAAAGGAGAAACTAAAGAAATCATGCCTTAAGATATGTAAAGGTTTGCAAAGATATAACTATTCCTCAAGAGGGCCCTCAATCTTAACAGTGTTCATTTAGTTGACTTGAAATATTTTAAACTCAAAGCCATATTTTCTCAGAATCAAAGGAAATAATCTTGGATCTATCTTGGCTCTTTCCGGAAAAAAAGAATGCAAATAATCAGTTGTACTACCTGAAGGTTATATGCTATAGATTAATGTCCATTAGTAACTGAGTTGAAGCCATGGTACTGAGACAAAGCCAACATATTATTAAGAAGGGCACACAGTCCGCCTCTATTTCAAATGTAACTAAATGCATGAAGTTTACGGAGTGCCATTAAATGTTCCTATGCAGTTTTGAAAAATAAATGTTTTTGACAAAGCAGAAGTACAAAGCATTTACCAGATTTCTCATTTCCCAGAAAAAAAATGGCTTGAGTTGCTCCCAGAGCTAATTGATGACCACTTTTTGAGATCATAATTTAAGCAGAGAAGTATTAATAAAAAAAAAAATCCACTAAAGGGAATGGACCTGGATTACGGAAACCAACATACTATTATAACTTCTTTTATGACAAATAGATAAATGACTTGCAAAATAAAATGTTTCTGCTCAATATGAAACTTATCAATTGTTTTCAAAAGAGAATGCACATAGCCTTTCATTTCTGGGAAGTGCACAATGACAACAGAAAACACAAGCTTTCCTGTAGATCAATGCATATAGAGGTCTAAAATAATAGGGACAAGGAAATTCAATTGTTTGATGCTGATGAAAGCCAGCAAAGCATGCTCAGTCTCGTCCATTTTGTCCCTAATAACATTAAATCCAAAAGGAACGTCATATTAAAATAAAGTTGAAATGCTTACTGGGAAGCAAATGCTGTTTTGAAAAGAACTGAACTACAAGTTAGTTTAACCTGCATTTGAAATTCCATTTACTGAGAGAACTTGGGCAAACTTTAACCTCTCTGAGTTCTTTAACTGGAAAAATAGTACCTTGTTCCCTGGGCTACAAGGATTAAAAATGTGGTATTTGGTTTATTGAAGGTACGTTAGCCAGAATTGGCTCACTCTGATGAGAACATATTTATCACTAATAACATACCTAAACATGTTTGGAAATTTGTAAGAACATATTTGGAAATATTTATAAAGTTAAATTTTAGTTTTTTGATTGAACTTGTGTTCAAATTTCAATGTATTAAAATTTCATTTTATTCATCCCACTGAAGTAAGTTCCTACCTTCTAGAGATTTCCAATCTCTAGATTTCATGCAGTTTAGCTTTGTCTTCTCCTCCATCTTTTGTTATTCTTCTTAGAATTGGGGGTGGAAAGTGAATTAAGATAAAAGTCTAGAGGACATTGGAAATGTTTGAATGCTTTTGAGAGTTTCTCTGCCCATGTATCTCTGATTTTATGTTCCTCCTATAATTTATTTTCCCTCAGACTCAGAGAACTTTGCAAATCCCTTAGCAACATTTCTGTTCTTGATCAGTTTCTGTCTCCCTCTTCTAGAATCTAGTACATATTCTAACACTGATCCCATTATATATGCATGTGTGGCTATAACCACCTCTATTTCACTGAGCAAAAACTAGATGATATGAATTGGCTTCTACATGAAAGCAGATCCACTATTTCTTTCCTCCTTCTAGGAATTAAAAATTGAATTTTCTCATTCTTTCACTTCTCCCTACTGAGAGAACATTGTATTAAAAGCAATTTATGTAAGGTTTTTCTGAGACAGCTTCATCATTGGCCAAAGTAAGCACCAAGGAACTATCATTTATTCTTTTGTACATTCATTATGGAATAAATATTTACTGAGCATTCT
Organism: Solenodon paradoxus; assembly: GCA_004363575.1. NCBI lineage: Eukaryota > Metazoa > Chordata > Mammalia > Eulipotyphla > Solenodontidae > Solenodon > Solenodon paradoxus. The sequence continues at coordinate 1,686,928 of RJWH01000003.1, forward strand.
TTATGTGCCAGTTTCCTGATACATTACAGTTTTCAATTTAGAGGGAAGACAACAAATACAGTAAATATATATAACTGGCACAAATACTCTCCTTTTCTAGAGGTCCAAAGCTGGCCCCTTCTACTTTGGACATATGAAAGAGTTCTGAGATTTCCTATTCCTAGTTGGAGACACTTCACCTGGAATCCTCCTTATGCAAGACATATAGTTCCTTTTATAGCTGTCATTTCTAAAGCGAGTCATTTCTAGCTTCTTTATACCAATTCATTGTACTTATTTAAGCAGCTGTTTTATAGAGTATCTAAGCTGATTCTGTCTGATATGCCTGCTATGAGGCCTACCTCTATTCAGTGGAAAACCTTAGAGAGAGAGATTGCAGAGTTGGTTCCAGACCACTGCAATAAAAACAAAATAGCAGTAAGTGAATATTGTGATAAAGTGAGTCACACTAATTTTTTGATTTCCCAGTGTGTAAATAAAAGTTATATTTATACTCTACTGAATCCATTAGATAAGTGGGCAGTAGGATTATAGCTAAAAAAATTGTACATCTTAATTAAACTTGACACAGAGACATAATGTGAGCCCATGCTATTGAAATGATGCTGATATGACTTGATCTGAGGTTGCTGTAGACCTTCAATTTGTAAAAATTTCATGTCTGTTAAGTGCCATAAAATTAGGTATGCCTGTACTCACACTTTGCCTAAACATCACTAGATGTACTAGGAAGTCTCTTAGCAACAATCTTTCCTTTCCTCCCTCTCTTAAAGCTGCAGTCAAGCCCCCTCTCTGATTTTTTAAGTTTTTCAAGTGAAGTAGAACACCAATTCACAACACTCCTCAGGCAGATCTGAGGGACAAAGTCTATGCTCTCAGTCATCTCAGGGAAGTGCCCCTCTCTTGACTTGAGGTAGAAAGAGAAATAACTTGCCTTCCTCTAGGACAGTGGGTCTAACCCTGCATTGTGTTGATAAATGTTTAATAAAAACCTACCTATAAAAATGTATAAAAATGAATGCTTACATACCTGCATATATACAAATACACTTTGAATATATGTGCTTGTTTATGATAAATTTTACTCATGCAAAGGAAGTGTAGCATATAATTATAGATAATAATGAATATATAATACTTTCTCTTGCAAATATTACATGGCTAATTGAGGCTCATTGAATGATTTAATTGATATTCACCAAATGTTTCAATTTTAACCAATCTGTATTAGCAAGTTGTAAGTACAACTCCAGTACGAATATTGGTTAATATTTTCATTTACAATAATGAGTAATATGAAAGCATAATAATGAAAAATATATCATATACTTCAATAAAGTTGTTTCTATAAAAATGTATATCAGAACTTTCCTCATTCTCAATAATGTAACTTTTATTGTATTTGATAATATGTTTGGAATATAGGAGACTAGTTGTTTCATTTTTGCACCATATTATAAAAGTATTATTGGTGAAAAGTTTGTGTCCCCCAAAATTACATATAGAAATCCTAACAAGTGGAGCCTTTAGGAAGTGCTAAAGGCTTGAAGAGGAGCTCTCATGAATGGGGTTACTGTTTATGAAAGAGCCCCCATAGAGCTCCCTAACTCCTCTACTTATATGAAAACTTAAGAAGTCTGCAGCCTGGAACAGGGCTTTCATAGATTTTGTAGACTCCCTGATCTCAGACTTACAGTTTCTAGAACTGTGAGCAATAAATTTCTGTTTTTCATAAGTCACCCAGTTTGTATTGTTTGTTACAGCAATCAGAGAGACTTAGACAGAGAGCTACAAACAGGACAGACTTAAATTTAGTTTGTATCATTGACCTTTACTCAATTACATTATTAAGTTGAAAGTATCAATAAAAAGTAAATAAGCCTTGATTTATAGTGCTTGCCAATTTTTTGATGTACATACTCCATCGTGGCTAATTTAAATCATCAATAGAATGCTACTGAAGGCAGAGTTGAAAAGACATGTGCAATAACACACCATTATATATACAGTAAAATTAAGCATTAATGACCTTAAGAACATACATAATACATACAAAACATAATATGATTAGAATGTGATGACATTTTCATATGCATTACTTTTGTTTTAATATAATTTCTGAATTATAAATACCATGTAATGTATACCATTAATTTAATTATCGATGCATTGCTATCTTAAGAACAAAACTCTACCGAACTTGTCACCCCATCTCTACTTTTGTGATTCTTTAATTTTCTCTTCATGAGTAAACCAATTTTAGTTATCTACCTGATTCCTGTTCTTCTTTGAAAATTTATTTGCAACTTGTTCACTTTGTAAAGGGATGTCTCCTAATTAAAATTCATTCTAACAGTCTTCTATAAAAATAAATGGAAAAGACAACTTCAGATAGTGATAAGTGCTCTGCAGAGTTTTAGCGATGACAAGACAAAGAATGACAGATGTGGGTGATTCTTGCAAACATGTTTTCAGAGAAGACCTCACTAAAGACATGCCATTCAAACTGAGATCTGATTGACAATAAGGAGCCAACAATGTGAAGATATGGAGGAAATTTTTCAGGAAAGTGCAAACAGAGACTTGAGGAGAGGATATTCAGAATGTCTTCCCTGCATCTTTAACATGGTAAATACTAGAAAAGGTGAAAAAATCAGAAAGACAAACCAGACAAGATTATACAGAGCCTCCTAGCCATTGTAAGCAGTTTGGAATTTATTCTATGTGTTATTGCAAGACCTCGGAGAGGTCTAAGCAAGTTAGTAAAATAATCTTATTTACATTTTAAAATGTTCTTCATGCTGCTGTTTGGAAAATGGATGAAAATATGAGTGGAAGGCTGAGGGACTAAGATTCTCTTGCATGAATCCAATAAAAAGATAATAATGAAAAAGTAGTGCTAACTGTGGAAACAGAGAATAGACAAATTAGAGATACCTATCTTTCAGATCAGAAAGAGATTGCAGATGAATGAATGTGAAGTGTGAGGAAAGGGGAAGAAATTAGGATGATCCCCAAGTTTGAAGCCTGAGCAATTGAATGATAGTAGTATCATTTGTTGAAATGTGAAGATCTGTGATTGGAACATGTTAGTAAAGAAAGAAGGCTTTATTTTGATAAGCATGGTTCATGTTAAGACAATGTTAAGAGGAATAGCTAGTGGAGAGTGGCGTATAGCAAGGCAAATCATGTGAAAAATCTCATTATTGTAGACCCTAAATGATCAGACACTATCAGATTCATGTGGTTTAAATGAATATGAATTTGAAATTCAGTGGAAATTCAGCCATATATGAAGTTACTAAACATATAATGAAGATTTTGTAACTGTTACATAATTTATAGACATTAGAATATAGCTTATTGTGGTACTATTTGTAACACATTTACCTGAAGTCATACCAAGTGGCATAACCAATCAGATTATGTGATTCATTATCCATAAGAATTTCCTTTAGTACTCTGTAATAAAGACATTTCCTTCACTTCTATGAGGTTCAATTTAGAATTCAGATTCCTCAGTGGCAGCTGAGTGTCACTCAGTTTAATAGCTGGCACATGTTTTTCTAGAGTATCCTCTTAGCATACTGGAAACACGCCAGTTTTAGGAGAGAGAATCTCATGCTTTATCTTCTTATTTTTCATTTTTTTTAATGTTTCACTCTTCTGTTTTTATTTGCATGAAAGTTGCAAATGTGCAAAATCCAATGATCGCATTAACTCTGTTTACTGTAGAGGCGATTGTGTTATCATTAATTTTTATAGTAAATAAGCTTTTGACTTAGAAGATCTTATTCCATGACAGTGTATTTCTTCTCTAAAGAAATAAATTACCCTCTCAAAGCAAAGTAAGATTATATAATATTTTATCCATCATACAGTAACAGGCTGTTTGGGAGCACAAATAAATACATAACACAGCCTATGAATGCAAGATACATTGCTGTAATTATCAGTATCATATTCCTAATACATTCATAAATCTCAATATTTAATTTAAAACATTTCTAACATGTGCTTTCACCTTTCCCCTCCATCATCACTCTAGATGGCATTACTGCGTGGGTTGCCAAAGCTGCCTTCTAATGTTCTTCCCACCAGCCATCTTTCCTCCTCTTTATACTCCTGCCACCCCAGCTTTCCTGTTCTCATTAGCATCATCAGTGACTAATGACAATATATATATGATTCACCACAAACCTCTCAGTAGGAGGCTAGGTGTGGAATTATAACCACTCTGCAAAGATATTTATCCCAATGTATTTGAAGCAATGAAATGAAGATCACTGTTTTATTTTCTAAGTTTCAGAAAGCAAGTAGAGGGCTTGTTTGTTTACCGGGAAGGATGATGTATAAGATAAAAATAGTTCCATCCTGAAAACATGTTAGATTGTGGGTATTTCTTGTGATGTTTCTTAATGGATTAAATGTTCAAATTCACACAGGAAGCACTTCGGAGCTGAATGATAATGAGAAGATCTAATTCCTTCATAATGAAGTCATGAATTTAAGGAGTTTTCAGATTTCACTTTTCAATCTTATCTGGAGGTAGAAAGCCAATAGTGAAGTAAAAGGCTTTTCATTTTATGCTTTGTTTTGTTTAGACCCCTGGCTTTCATTATCTCTGTGGACATCAGTGAGTTCTAAAAGACTCTGAAACTATTTTCTAATAAGAATGATTTTACATTATTCAAATGTAACACACTTAAACAAATGAACATTATAGATGAGAATTACACATTTATAGAAAACTAGGAGTTGACATGATATGGTAAGTATATCACTGAGCTGAAAGTAAGTCTATATTTGTTTCAGTGTTAATCCTCCTACTAATTATCTGACATTGAACTAGTTAATTCTTTTTTCTGTTTTAAAATGACCTCATCTGTGAAGTTTCCTCATCCGTGATCTCAAAGAAGTATATAGCATTCACATTTTATAATTCTCTAATCTCTCATTTCCCAGCCTAAAGCAATTCTGTAGTAGTAAGTTAGACAAGAGTAGTATATTAAAAGGCATTTTCTCATAATTTTTGATAGAGTGAGGTAACATAGGAGAAAGCTAACTTCGTTGAAATTGGAGGAAGGGAGCCTCTCTAATTCTCACCATGAAAAAAAAAGAGCAAAAAAATGTTTTAATATTTCTTCATTTTTATTTTCCAGCAGTAAGTACAGTTGGTAGGTAACTGCATTTTCTTATCTATTAAACAGTGATCATTTTTAGTCCCATTTATCCTAAAATCTGTCTCAATTTTCTCCTTTGTCTGAAGTCTTCATGGATTTTACTGTCTTTGTAATCTGCAGGCAATGCACACAGGTACTGTGGTTATTGCTCTGAGCAAAAAGATTTCTCCATCTGGACAGGGCAAGAAAAATTTGTAGATGGACCCTATGACTCCCCCTCTCCAGAGTTTATGCTGTTTTGTGACATCAGTCCCTTCATTGTAGGTAAGACTTATCTCTTGTTTCTATTCAAGAGAATATAGGAAAGTTAGTGGATGTCTCTGTGATTATGTTATGTAATATGGCAATGATGACAAGCTATGATTATAGCTATGATTATAACTATGATTATGTTCCATTATATAAAAATTCATCTTGTTAATAGATTTGTTCTAGAATCTTGCTCTCCTTGCTGGTTTTGAAAAAAAATGTCTTCATTCCTACACCCTAAGGAAAGAATTCTACCAACAACTCAAAAGAACCTGGAAGCGGCCCCTGCCCCAGTCAACTCTCCAGATGAGAACACAGTCCTCATAAACATCTTGATGTGAGTCTTGCAGAGGACTCAAACAAACTATATCTGGGATCCTAATCCACAGAAACCAAAATGAGAAGTGTGCTGTTTGAGCTTCTAAATTGTGGTTATTTGTCTTATAACAATATAATACTAGTAAATGAGTTTATTACCTTGAATGCTGGGAAACTATTTGCTTAACATTCTCAGCTGTCAGCTCTCCCAAGGAATTGTCTCAGCTGAGGAGAACAACTTCACTCAAAGTCACACTCCCTTCTAGGGGAGGCCCATATATAGTAACAAATAAACGTCGAGAAATAGAACCTTATTGCTTAGCCCCTACTCAAGACAACAGACCCAGAACACCTGAGGGTTCAAAGTATTCTTCTGTTCAATCCCTCTTCCTTCCCTTTGCACCAAAGATATTTATAGCCATAACTTTCCTAGGTTTGGAAATCAAACAGCAATAAAAGTATCTAATATTCTGTAAGACTATCTTTTATTCATTTCTTCCCAATCACAAAGATCCATAGCTACAGTGTGAGGAATACTGAAACAAGCTATCAATAATGATATTACCAACATTACCTGACTCTTATACCCACTCACAAATTCTCAAGGACACGCCAGAATCATCTGATAAACAAGAAACACGTGATCTCAAAAACTTTCCCAGTTAAACTAGATAATACTGAAAAGTCAAGAAGTATTGAGCTAATACTAAGGTTAGCTAACCATATGTCCTGTTATAGACAGGACAGTACCATTTGTTTTCACATTTCCCGACTGTCAATTTTGTCCCATTTTTAATAAACCAGAGGCAATTGAGTTCCCTGGGACTAGTCTATTGAGGGGGCCAAAAAAACCCATCCTGTTGTGTCCCGTTTTGAAATGTAGTCAGTCTAACTAAGGTGAGCATACATTGATACATATATTCATTATTACTGTTAGTAAAAAAGAAAGCAAGCAGGCTTTCAAAAAAGACACACTGGATTTCAATAGTTATTAACAGTAAAACCTTAAGTAATTTGTTCCTCTGAAACACAATTTTATATTTTTAAAATGGGTTAATACTAGCCTCATGGAACTATGAGAATTAAATTATATGAGCTGAAATATGACAATGCCTAGAAAAGTATTCCATATGCAACAGACATGCAGTAAGAGCTAGCTTAATTTCTTACATGTTTTGTCAACTTCTGAGTCTTGATTTTACTTGCTTTTAAGGAAATGAGGAGACAAATGAAAACTACTCATAAAGGTAACGCTGATCAATTTCTGGTTCACTCAAAGTACAGAAGAACTGAGAGTCATCTGGTCTAGGTCTTTGATCATCTTTTTAATAACCTTCCAAACTACTGTTTGGCTTAGCCTCCAGTTCTATAATGGGTGAATCTTGGCATACTGAGATTTTTCCCAAGGTTGTTCTCATTCTAGATTCATAATTAGCAGCTGCCTTACCAAATTACCACACAATTATTGCACCTGAGTCTTTCTTGGAGCTCTTTCAATTGAAAGACTAGCTGGGAATGGTAAGGCTTAATTTTCTCCACCTTCTTAGTACAAATCAACAGTGTATTATTTGGTGCTATATTGGGGTGATAGTTCCAAGATCCAGGTATCCCATGTTTATCTATAATCCACATGACTTTATATGTCATTGCATGTTTTGCTACTAGGTAGACTAAAAGATTTAAAATAACAATACATTGAGAAGCACTTGGATGGACCTCCTAAATTAGAGAATTTAGTGATACCAAGGTGATGATTTATAGGACAGTTGCAACATATACGTGAATAATCAAAGCCTGGAATATCTGGCAAATTATTAAGAGTACAGAAGTGGAGAGCGCATTGGAAGTTGATCCAACACCAGCCCATTTCCTGAATAAACAAATCCCTTTTAAGTTGTTAAGAACTTTTGCCAAACTAATCCATCTTCATCCATGTGCAGTTGTTTGATCTCTGTTGTATACTTGTCTGAGGTAAAGACATTTAATTTTTGTGGTAACTAACCCCCTCAAGACAAACAGCACATCTTTAAAAAAAAAAGTTTGCTCTGTACCATTAACATCGTAAGTGGCTAATATACACCCTGGTGGTTGTAAATGTATTTAGTGAGAGAACGGGTAGGCTCAGGATATGAAACTGGAAGAATCTCTGTCTTTCTTGCTCATCACTCTTTTTCCCTGAGTAGAGTCTCCAAAGAAAATTTACATAAAAAGTTTCTACAATTAAAACAACTGTTTAAAGGAGAGGTACATATACTCAGAGATGGCTAGGCTTAGAAAACTCTTCATTTCTTCAAATGAAATCTAAGTAGAAAACAAAAAATATTGTGTATATATATATGGTATATAATATAAGTAGTGCAATTACGGCTGAAAATGGTTTCAGTATAGATGGAAAATATGGACGAGACTAAGAGAATTTGGGGATCATGAAAAATTATGTTCATATACATACTTATATACACATGCATACACATGAAAATATAAATATGAACATGCATATCATTTCTGAAACTTATATATATTTGATTAAATAGTATTGACTTGTCAAATATTATATATAATCAAATATATATTCAATATTCGTATATATTTATAAAGTATGTTTAGATATATTAGTCAAATATCTCTATCATATATATGTATATATCAAGAACTCTAGCTAGAATAAAATAATAGAGAACATAGGAGAAATGAAATAATGACTGTGCATTTTCCAGAACTGGAGAAAGCATGAGTGTCTATCTTGAAGGATAAAAAAAAAAAATCATGGAGACTAGAATATGATAAAAGTCAATCTAGGCATGTCAAAATGAAGTAACAGCACATCTAAATAAAAAATAAAGAAATCTATCAGATGAAACAATTCAAGTAATTAACAAAGGAGGATATAAACATGTCCACACACATACATTGATCTTGGATTGGAGGAGTCAATTACAGAACTTTATCAGTTCTTACCAAATTAATGTATTAATTCCATGGTACTTCAATATTCATTAAAACAAAAACTTCTTTTGAAAATTACAAATTATCCTATCATTCAACTGAAAGAGATAAGACCAAGAATATTTAAATTATCTTGCAAGAAAATGAGTAAGACATAATGGGGATTTGTCCTTCCAGATATCAAGATTATAAAGTGAGAGTCATTGAGACAGTTTATATTTAGAGAAGAGATAGACCCTTACATCCAAATAAAAAAAAACAGAGGTAACGAAGTTGCACTTTTATGAAAACATAACTTATCAAAGAAGACCAGATGTATTAATAGCCTAAATCTGAATAACAAAATTTTAATATTTTTCTAATAATCTATAGAATAGCTTTATGAAATTGTAATATGAAAGGCTTTTTTTAAAATTAGAATACTGTGTACACTTATATTTTGAAGTGGCAGGAATCAAAAAAGAAAAGGGTCAGTACTTTCTTAGCAATAAAATGTAACACATTACATAAATATTTATGGACAAGGTAAAAGGGAAGATCCAGTTTAAAGGGAAAGGAAGAAACACACGTAACTGGTAAAACAATTATAATAACAAAGATATGAAGAATTCCTATGTTACAACAGCAAAAATACATTAACTCATTAAGAAAAAAAGAGCAATGCACATTAAGAGTAATTCACAGAAGAGAAACCCTATGGACAGTAAAGTAAGATACTCAATTGTACTTGTAATCAGGGAAATGCACATAAAGCATCAATGAGATACTAGTTCATATGCATTTAACCGGAAAAAGATAAAGTCTGAAAATACTACCACTGAATGTAGAAAAAAATATGAGCCCTTATACACTACTGGGAAGAATGTAAAAAACTTTGGATAAGAATTTGCCTCTTGTGAAGTTGAAACTGTGCACATTAAGTCTCGGGAACGCTTCTAATATATGTCCAGACTAGTTGAATCCTTGAAATTGAGCAGTGAAGCTACCATTAGTCACCAAAAGGATAAAGCAAATAAGATGCAATTGGACAGTAGACTCCAGGAAGTTTAAATGTTCTTTACCTCTCTATCAACTCATACTTACTCTACAATCATAGACATTTAAGTTCTTCTTAAAAGATCTAGTAAAATGTATATTACATTTCTAAAAACAAAATGATTTTAGGCTGTAATCAGCAAAACATAGGTCAGAGATTTTTAGAATTAATTTGCATTTCATTATGCAATGATTCCAGGTGCAAGAATTAAAATGCCTCATTTTACTTTACCATCTTTATTTAAAATTTCATTCCTACTTTCATTCCTGTCGAAATGACATCCTACACTCATTTATGTTTTGTTTGTTTGAGGAAAAAGAAAGTCTGAACTCAGTCTACTGGGATCTAATTATCGGAGCCTAATTCTAATTACAGCCTTTTAAATCAACGCTGTAGGCTTTCCTCCTCTCCACTTGTTTTTGAAAAAGGGCCATTTATATTGTTCAGAAGAAAAGTCTTCTGACTCTATTTATAGATACCATCTACCAAGGGTTTGTAACTATATAATCTCAGTTTGTCAAACAACTTCATGCTCATTTCAACTATAGAATTTCTAATTTAAATGTACAGAATAAGACACGAGCAAAGATAAAAGACACAAATCAAGATTTTCTTGAGATAAAGCAAAATTTTTTAAAACCTATATTTTTCAAAAGTGTATAAAGAACTATTAATAGAGGATATTTTATAGATGTTTAAATAAAATACATAAAATTTGATCATTCTCATTAAATTGTCAGAAGTCTGCTATCTAAACGGTATTCTCCCACCAACCCTTTGAACAACAATATAATAATAGGCAAGAAATTCAACTTGCAATACCACAGCGCATATCTAAATAATTACTTCCATTTTCCATTTAATTATTTTTATGTTTTCACTTTGTAACATGCTTATTTTCTCTAGGTAGGAAATGAACATTTAGTTTAAGAACTTTAAATGTATTTCACTTGGGAATTGTGTTCATTTATTGAATATTAACATTTCAATTCTACTCAATAGGCTATCATCTCCGATAGTAAGCAAATGCAAATAAAATCTCTCAGTCTTGATTTCATAGGAGTCATTATAATGCCACATTTTATACCTGACTAAACCTATATTAATACAGGCTACACGTTAGTACTAGAGGATAACAAAGGTGTATCTACTCTGCAGGCATTGGAGAATCCTGCTGAGGACTAATAAAAGGCTTTGGTTTTCCTCGTGGTCTAGCCATGAGGACACACATCAAAAACCAATGTACTCATGCAAACGTATTAACAACTCTGTTTGAAGGCAGCAATTGCAATTTGATCCCAGACTCAAATATTATACTTCTGTAGGAATGTATGTGTTTGATAGAACATAAAATGATCAACATTTTGAGCAAACAAGGATTAAGGATTTTTGTTGTGTTGTGTCATGCATTTTCTTTCCCTGAAGAACTTCTTGGAGACTTTAATGAAGTAATTCTATTATTTTTGCTATGAAGATGCTAAAGAAGAGATTATCAAACTCTAGTGAGGATCATTATCACCTAAAAGTCTTGTTAAAACATGATTTACTCATTCTTCCTGCAGAGTTCTCACATTTCAATAGAACTTAGGTAAGCCTGGACTTTAGATTTCTAATTAGTTCCCAAATTATGTGGACACAGATAGTCCAATAAGCACACTGTGAGAACATTGAGTTTAATAGTTGCACCTTATAGTTTTATTGTATTTTCCCCCTTTTTGTTGGAAATTTCATCTTCAGTTACCAGTTGACTATATTTTAAGCAACATATTTTATAGTTCTTTGGCTGGATGGAAACTTAAGTTTGGGACAGTATTCTAGACATTCATTTCAAATATCACATGTGAGAAGCATTTGATAGGTCTCTGAAATTGAATAAAAAAATGGGATGCATGCAGTTCATGAAGATATTTCTCTCTGAATTGCAACTTAGGATGTTTTAATACTGAAATTATTTGTGATATATACAGATCAGTATTTTAATGCATAAGAATTAAAGTGAAAAGAGATATCATATAGGAAATGTCAAATTCTCAGGTCCAAGCATATATATAATCTTTCTATTTACAAAATTGTATAATCAGGACCTTCCTTAGGAGAAGAGAGAATAAGGAGTTAGCAGGAATAAGTTGTACTAAGTTTACAAGATCCTGGGTTTCTTTATTCTTGGTAGTGGTCCTTGAGAGTTTGGCTTCCTGAGTTTTATATTAAGGTATTTGAAATTTTGATGTTTAAAGAGAAATTCTGATGTTAATATATACTTAGAAGTACCATAAATTGATACTACTTCAGAAAATGATACTATAAAAAAGAAAAAAAATACTCATATGCTTTAACTCTCCCAATAAAATTTATTCCAAGGAAACAATACAAAAGAAGAAAGTTTAAACCCTGAAACAATGCCCTAATATCTTTATAGTTTTTAATGTTAAAGAAGATAAATGTTTCTCCAAACAGGAAAGGTTACTCTATTGTAGATATTAAATTGATGAAATTTGTGTCAAGATTAAACAGCAAAGTGATAAATGGTATAACAATAAAAGGATGATAAATACAAAAATAGATCTCAAAATTACTTATTCAGAGAAAAATACACAAAAACGGTCAATGAAAAAAAAGAAAAATTGAAGACTTTTTCTTTAAAATGTGCCAATGTTATTTTAATAAAGTTTAATATCTTAAATGGAGCTATCATTATGCTCATTATCCCCAGAAAAGTATAACTTTAATTTTCTGTCATCTGATATTAATAGCACTGAATCCGACAAATGATAGAAGTTTCTAGAATAGGTAAAAAACTAGCAGAAAAAGAATTACTGAAAAAGAGAAGACTGGAAGCTTCCATAACCTATTTCTTACAGGTTGTTGTAATGAGAATTCACTGCATCTACACAGTTGTCCCACCTATAATAATGAAAATACCTTTTCCCATTCTTTTCTGCCTCCACCTCTGCCTACCTGGTCACATTCGTAAAGGCCATTTATATGTATTTACTGGAGTAGTGTCCTTTAGGTTAGAACAAGAAAATATTTATGTCCATTTGAAATTAACAATCAATTTTAAACCTTAATATTTTAGTTGGTTTCCATTATTTTGTGCATTTCAAAATAAGTTGTGTAAGAGATATATATCATAGGGCTTTTCTTAGTGGGCGTAACTTGAGACTGCTTTGTTTTCCTTTAACTGTGATCAGATTAAATGCTTAATTGTTTGGCCAACTTGATCCCTTTAAAGAAAGACTTTTCTCATCAACTAAAAAATTATATACATTATAATTAAATGTTAATATAATATCAAATATTTTTCTTACTACAAAGGCTCAGGATTTTGAATATTGGATAGAGGATCTGTGTTCATTACTCACTGAGTAAGGCACACGTTTCTTCTTTAACTTTTATCATTGTAAGTTTTTTACCTAGATTTTTCAATATTCAGAAATATAAGTATATTCTCTGCAGAGCATTGCCTTTGATTTAAAACATCTGCCTTAAATTTCTGACCCTCAACAAAGAATTTATAAGTACTTAAAAAAGCCAGTTACTTAAAAAATTGTTGTGTGGTATAATTATAAAGTTGCCCTAAAAAGCAAGTCTCAGCATATTCTTAATCAGAGTAAAATGTGATTCTTTCCAACAAATGCAATGTTGAATTTCTTTTTGCCTTTGTCAGTAAAACAGCTGTGAACAGATTAAACTTGGTTATTTTTTAACTTTTCTCTCATGACTTACTTGAGACTTTTTTTCCCCACTGTTCTATAACTATTAGAATGCTAGTGGAAACAAATTGGATCAAACACATTTCCAAGTTCATGCAATTTTATGTCACATAGTCTACACTAGGTTTTAAACTTAAAAATCACACTTTGCCACTTCCACTTCACATTCATTGGGGAGTGCACACTCACTGAGCACTGACTGGGTGTTCTGATCCTTGCTCTAAATCAGTTTCTACTGGAGAGAGAAAAAGCATGCTGATATCCATGCCTGTAATGAGCTGGTGAAAAGAAAAGATCTGAGAAACTATTGACATGACTCTTAACTCAGTCATTGATTTTCTAGTAAATGAATCTCTGGAAATTCTTGAATTTCAATCCCATGAGCATTAAGATTTTGATTCAGGCTGTTGGAGACATAGTATAAAAATAATAACAGAACTACAGGAAACCGTTTTTTCAACACTGGATGTATAATGAACTACATAATCTTTAGAGGGAAGGATTGTGGGACAAAGCTGGGTAGAGTGAGTGGGTACATGTGCTGACAAGTAGGGTGAGTTGACAGGAGTAATAGGGCAGGCAGCTTCAGAGGATTACCTTGAAACAGATTGGACAGACAGTCAATACATATCAGACTCTTAAAATACAATGGTGCCGAGACTTTAGTGTTTATTTCAGTGGAAACAAGGGTGGGAAGAGATGTAACAATTCAAAAAGACTGGAGACATTTAAAGAATATTAAGCACAATCATGGAGGGCATGTTAATCATTTTTTTATTAAGAATAAAAAAAATCTTCATTTAACCCAGTTCTCATGCTTGTTTTCTATTCAGCAATATAGTCACATAAAGACAGAACTTATAGCAGGAAATTTAAAACCAGACATTCGAATTTATCCATTACAGTTACATTATTAATTACCAAAAGTTAACAAAAACCATTTGAAGAAAATAAGAGAAGTGAGTTCATGTGAACAATTCAGACATTAAAAAGAAAAGTGGAATACTATTAATGAAAGTGCCAACTGCCATCCTTGTAGTCTGCAACATTTCCATCCACTGGCCCCCTACAGATACATTATACAAGATTGCGAAGCCATTTGCAACATATAAAGTGCAATAAAAATACTGGATAATAATGATAATTCATCTTGCCTTCCATCTCTATAGCATGTATTTATATTACTCTAAATTTGAGCTTTTATTGCTCCCAAATGAACCAGTATCCATATTTCTTTCTCTTCTTCTTGCAGTAATACAATCTAAGAATATCAGCTAGATTAGGGTTGGATGCGAGGCAATGCTTGCCTACAGCAGAGTTTATCTGGGATTTTTCCCGGGATCTACAGCACAGTCTATTGCCCTAGTCAATCACAACAGACATGGTCTTTTTATCTCTACTTAGAAAAAGCAGATGAAGTGAGCAAACCCTTTTAACTGGTCATTTCTACCGTCAACTCATGGTCTTGTTTTTTTAAAAAGCAATATATTATCATTGTATCTTTTGAAACTTTTTCTTATAAACTTTGTTCTCATTCTACCACACATAGATTTATATGGTGAAATTTAATCATATTTGTTAATCCAGATTTTTCTTTACCCTTATCTCTCTGTCAGAGAAAGACTGCTGAAATTGGAGACTCCTAGGGAGTCTATTAATACAATGGTTATACTTGAATATCACACCATTGAACGTGTCAGCACTTAGTAGGCAGAGGGCCACTTCTTGCATCTGTTCTCTGTGGGAGTTCTTAAGTCAGGGAACACCTGGTTTTACAAAGAAAAGAGATAGTAGCAGATGACAAACAGAGAAAGAAGTATCAGGGAGATAGTAATATAGCTGAGCAAAATCTAAATTAGCCTAAATTTTGTACTATCATGAATGCCTATGGATCTGTTTCTTCTTTATAATATTAACACAAAATCAGATTCCATGACGTTAAGGAGTTTTTTTTTTTTAATTTTCCTTTTACATGCATGTAACAGTTTAGTTGGTCAAAAGATGAAATGTTTGTTTATTGTATGAAAATAACTAATTTCTAATCTTGAGTTGAATAACTATTAAAAATATTCCTTTGATACAGTCAATGTAATCACCATATTAACAGTCTAAAAAACTGTACAGTCATGTCAAATGATGCAGAGAAAAAGCATCAGATTGAATGCTACATTCGTTCATAGTAAAAATAATCAGAAAGCTAAATGTAGAGGGAAACTTCTTCAATTTGATATAATATGTACCAAAAGAACACTAGGGCTAGCATCATACTTAATAATGACAGACTATTTGCTCTGTAAGATTGGAAATAAGGCTAATGTGTCCATTTTCACCACACCTGACCTGTACAATAAGGAAAGGAAGAAGGGAAACTTTCCTTATCTGTGGATGACACAATGGTCTACATAGAAACGCTCCAGGAATCAGAAAAATAAAACAAAACAAAACCCCTCAGGGTAGGTAAGTTCAACAAGATAACAAGATATAAGATCAACAAACAAAAATAAATTAATTATTCCATACACTAGCACTGAACACTAAGACAATGAATTAAAAATGCAGTTGGATTTTAAAGCACTGAAATTATATAAAAATCTACCAAAATATACATAAAATTTTCATATTTGAAAACTATAAAACATTGATTAAATCAATTCAAATAAGGCCTAAAAAATGTAGAGGCATATTATGCATATGGGTTAAAATATTTAACGTGAAAAGGATGTCAATTTCCCCCTTAATAATATGGGTTAAACACAATTCCAATCAAAATATCACAAGATCCTTTGGAGAGATAGATATGTTTGTTCTGAAGCTTATATGACAGAGGAACTAGAATACCAAAGAGAAGAATAAAGTAGGAAGTATCACTCTATCTCATTTTACATCCTATTCTATAGCCACATTAATCAAGAGACTAGAGAGTAACTTATAAATCAGTGGAACATAATAGATCCACAAAAGTATGGCCAGCTGGTTTTTGACAAAAGTGCAAAAGAAGCTCAGTGGAGGAAGTATAGCCTTTTCAACAAATGTTGATGAAGCAGTTGGATATCCCTGGACAAAATATAGAAAAAAATAACCCCAGCCTAAATATCACATTTATGCAAAAATAAACTCACACAGAAAATATGTTTTAATGTAAAATGCACAACTTTAAAATTTAAGTTTCTCTTAAAACATGAGAAATTCCTCAAAACTCAGGGCTTTGTGAAATGTTCTTTGACATTGCAAAAGCACAATTTATGAAAGAAAAATACGACAAATTAGACTTCAATTTTGTTAAGTTTTCTTTGTAAAAGAAGTATAAAGGATGATAAGGCAAGATACAGACAAGAAGAATATATTTGAAAACCACACAGCCAAAAAAAGATTCATTTGGAATACCTAAACAATTCTCAAAACTCGGGAGTAAAAGTACAAACAACCAAATTACAAAATGGGCAAAGGACATAAAGAGATAGTGTACTGAAGAGCATATTTGGATGTCAAAGAAACACATGAAAAGATACTTAACAGTTCTAGTCCTTAGGGAAATATCAATCAAGACTTTGAAGAGGTGCTAGGATACCCCTAACAGGCATCTAGAAAAAAAATAGTAACAATTCCAAATACCGGCAAGGATATGGAGAAACAAATTCTCTCGTCACTGATGGTGAGAATGTAAAATTATACATGCACTCTGGAAAATTGTTTAGCCATTTCTTAAAAATCTTAATAAGCAATCACAAAAATGAAATTTCACATATTCACAAAAACCTGTATGTGAATAGTTATATCAACTTTATTTGTAATAACCAAAAAGTAGAAACAATGATTCTTCAACAGATGAATGTTTAAGCAAATTGGAATATTCATACCATACACATCTGCTCAGCAATAAAAAGGAACAAAGTATTGATACAACTTGGATGGACCTCAAAAACACTGTACTGAGTGAAAAAAACCTCTAATCTCAAAAGGTCACATCCTATGTAAGATTCCATTTATATAGCATTCTCAAAGTGGCAAAATCATAGAGGTAGGAAACAGATTCCTGGGTGACAAGTATTCAAGATGGTGGCGGTTAGGATATAACCATAAAACAGGTAGCATGAGATAGGTAGATCTTTGTGGTAATGTAACAGTTCTTATGTGTGTAGAGTGGGGTTACATAATCCAGAGACACGGATCTACCAATGTCAGTTTACTGGGTTTGATATTTTAATATGGTTATATAAAATGTAGTTTTCCCATTTTGGGAAATGGAATGAAGTGCTTGCAGGATCTCTATATACTACTTTTGCAACTTTGTAATAACCTATAATTATTTCAAAAAATATTTTTTAAAGGAAAGATGCAGGCAAGAATGAAAGTCAGTAGGTAGGCAGGCAGGAAGAGAGAGGAGGAAGAAGCATTTTATTTTATTTTTATTTAGTTGTTCATCTTGGTTGCTACACCCAGCCCTGCGTCTTGAACCCAGGTCTTCAGATATATGTGGACTATGCCTAGTGGATTTCCCAACTAAGTCCCCAGAGCATACCTCAAAATATTTTATATAAATAAGATGTTCTCTTTTTAATTAGTGGCAAGGGATATACACTTTATAACCATATATAAAGAAGTAAGGAAGTGCATACTTATAAGCACATGATAGGTATAACTTTATAACTGGATCTATGCATCTCATCAAAATCTGAACAGCAGGAAAGAAATAAGAACATCTATATGCAATTAGTAAATTTTAGATTGCATTTCTTAAACATTTCTTTAAGCTGACTGTCCCCTGGATGGTACAGATAATTGTGAGGCTACCAGAATATTGCTTAATATCATTGGTTCTCCTAGATGGTCAAGAAAATGAAAAACACTCCCAAAATTTCTGTAAAGTATTGCCTTAGGTGAAGGCTGTGATTTGTATGATGAAGTACATTATGGAATGAATGAATGACTGCATGAGTAACTCATAAAAGAACAAATACCAGAAAAATGAGTACAGTTCCATGGCTACACAGTCTCTAAGACTGTATTCATTAAACTCGAAAATCAACTGTGTGGTCTAAGTGAAAGCCAGGTCATTGGTCTCATTGGGGAAGAACCAATAAAATTTTTCAGTTAATTTGGTCAAAGGAGAAATGTGAATATCAATCATCTCAATCACTGTACACATTGATTTCTCCATATATCAAGGAGCTGTAACAAGTTTAACTTGTTTCAATGAATACTATTTAGAAATTCCTCAAATACCAGGTTTTTTGACTTACATTGGAAGAATATGTTAACATGCTGTCCACATATGTGCACAGATTTAAAATGAAGGTTTCTGCCATAATATACAATTAAATGAATTTAGTTTGCAGTATTTTGATGAACACATATTCAGATTAATCTGCATAGTACTCACAGACTAATATGTAATCCTATATAAGATCAAGGACTTTCAATGCCCCAAATGAGTAAACATCAATTTGCATTTGTGATTAAAGGTTATGGGAATATTTAATATCAAGCTGGCTTTCTCCTTTCGCTTATCACTTCCTCCCATTTACCTACTTCCAAGTGAAAACTAAAAGTTAACTCTATTTAGGAAAGCGCACCTGCAATTTAAAACAAAAACAAAAACAAATACATAATCTATGGTGAAATGCAAATACATTTAGTCATTATCATTTTTTTCTGAGCATCTCCAGCCCTGTTAGCCTGTGTAAATGAAGTCTTACAGGGCGACAGCGAAAATACTCAACATTATGATCATTGTGGCCTCATTGAAAACCAGCCTTAAAACTATCATGACAAAGAAATGAAATCCAAACACAAGGAATACCCATTTTTTCATGTCAAATAATAGCTTCTTTCTCTGGTCTGTCAGTTAATTAATCTCCAAGTTAACCTAACTCAGTTTAATTAGAATGTTCTTCTCACATACTTTAAAAAACTCATGCTGTAAATCTTACCTGTATTTCATGGTACAAACCTATTTCAAGTTAAATAAGAGAAAGCCCCAGTTCACTCTAGCTATTGCAATTGGAAAGCTGCTTCAGGATGGGAGAGGGTGGCAGTGAGGTTGTACAGGGAGTGGATTGCCATATCACATCTTGCTTCAGCCAAGATGAAGCCCCTCAGAGAAACCCGCAGCAAAAGAAAACTAATTCTTAGAAAGGTTTTCCAATTTGACCATTTCATTCACTATATTTAAGTTTTATTATTTAGTCATGATTTTTCTTAAATTTTGATTTTTTTTAAAGACATTGCTTGAACTGAAAATTCTAAAATCGATGGCAGAGAAAAACTGGAAAGCAAAATAATATCCCCACTGAAACACGGTGTGCCAGCTTACTTGGTAGCATGTGTTCCACAAGTTACATTCTAATTATAAAAGGAAACATGAAAAACAACGGCAAATAATTTTAAAAAAGGAAAAACTTTAGAGTAAATAAAGTTAAAAAAAATTGTTTTATGTTCTCTGAATTGAACAAGATGACATACACATTCATTTAATTTTAAATATTTCTAAAACACAATACATTGGGTGGCTTCTAGAAGAAGTATAAAGAGCACATCAAAGAAAAATGTTTCTGAGTGTGGCCTAATATTCTCTAGAGTCTAATGCTTCTCTCCAATGAAGGCTATTAATCCATTAGAATAAAAGAAAAAAGAAGGAAGGGAGGGAAGGAGCGAGGGAAGGACAATAGAAGGAAAGAGAGAGGAAGGGAGGGAGATGGAAGGCAGGGACTTGAAAGAGCAAAAAATATGAAAGAGTTCTTTTCTTTATATAATTTAAAATTTTTTTTTCTTAAATTGACACATTGAACAATAACATGGGATACTGATTTTTTTCAAGTACATCGTAACAGACTATAACACTCTTTTAATGAGTCATTTTAATAAACATAATCTGCTTCTCATGGTTATAGAGACATTAACTGCTTCTGTAACAAATCAAATCCCCCAAATTCAGTGGTTCAGTTCATATCAGGTTACTTTTCCTATTGTTACAACAATGTTTATGCTAAAATCCAATCTGTCTGTTTGGGTGTTGGGTTCCCCTTTGGGACACTCTTCTCAACACTCCTTTCCTGCAAACAGATGAAACAAACTGGTCTTTACCTCCCAGTCCACTTGGTTCCATGCAAGAATGGAGGAAGTTAATTTAGCTCACTGGACTCTGTCACTTGTGAACTTTGCTGCTCATTGTATGCTCTTGAGACTAAGTTCTTTTTATCTAGAAACTTGTCTTTTCTTGGTACCCCAATTCTCATCCCTGAGTAGCTGCCTACGTTGAATTTCATTAGCTAAAATCTCCTGTTAGTTACTCTTGAAAACCTCCTAAAGAGCAAATTCTCCACAGGTGGCTATGTATTGTCTCCAAGAATCAAACCCTGGCTTCCTGATTAAGCACCTTCCCATTCATATATACTTGATACATGAACAATCTGGTTTGGGGGCCCCTGGGCATCCAGGATGGCTCAATGCACTGCTTCCTGAGAGGCAACCAATCAAAAGCAGCTGTCTGCAATCTTCCAGAGACAATAGGGAGTTGTGGCTCATTTAAGCTGCACTGTCTAATAACATGGCCACCAGTCACTTGCACTTATCTACATTTAAATTAATTGCATCTAAGAAAACGTTAAAGTTTAATTTCTTAGTTGCACTAGCTATATTTCAAGCTCTCAATGTCATATATGTTCAGTTGCTAACGTATTGGACAGCAAAGAGAGTATTTTCATCAGCAATGAAAGTTTTATTGGACAGTGCTGATCTAGAGCCTGGAACGGAATGTCAACAGACAACCATTTGTCCAAGAGGAGTCAGTCTTGATTCATTCATGAAATTAAGTGATATGTACTGAACTATGCTAATCCTATACCTAATGTAAATAATATTCTAATAGATTGGAAGCATGAAGCGAAGAGTAGAGATAATGAAGGGCAGTATCATTGTTGTGCTCATTGATAATGCAGGAATCTAGACACACTTGGTGTCCTAGCAGTTTAAACCAGGTGCAGTCTGCATACATTCCAGGTCCATGGATCCAAACCTGGGGCTGGGGAAACAACCAATAATGAAAAACTGAATAAAATAAATAAGGCGCTTTTTCCTCCTCTCTTTCTTCCTGCCTGTGCATGCCTCTGCTTGCCTTCATCTCTGCCTTCACCTTTCCATTAAAAAAATAAAATAAAATAAAAATAATTTAAGACAGTGACTGTTACACCATAGAAGCACAGTTAGTACATATTGAATGAATAAACACAGAGTATAGTTAATTATAAGGGAACCATCATAGAGGGAATAATTTTCCAGTTTCCATTACAGATCAATGATTAATAACTCGCTAAATGTTCCCATGTATTTTTTATGGTCATCACTTTCTAATCACTAATTCCACATCTTTTGCCCATTAACACTAGGAAAGGGTAAATAGAAAGGTCCATTGCAGCTGCAAAACTAGACTATTTGTACTTTAGTGGAATAAAGTGATATATTCAGAAATCTATACCCTGTGGGTCTGGTTTTCAAGGTTGCTGTTCTCTGGAAGAACACACAAAGTTTCTACACAAAACAATCTGAAACTAAAGCTTAGACCCAATTAGTCCCTGTTGGTGGTTACATCTAAGCAGTGAAACACCTGGTTGCTTTATTTATCCTCTTTCTTTAGTAAGAGTATTTGCCTCCAATCATGTGGCAAGAAGAGTTTTTTCTGGCCCTTCTAGCCATCCAGAAATATACATATAAATTAGAGTAATGCCTCTTCCCCTCTAGGTCCCATCTACACTTCTCCAATCCGACAGAGTATATAGACTGAAGGATATCAAGGAGAAGAGAGTAAAGACTAGAAAACGATAAGAGTTAGGAATCTCTGAAGTGTGAAAAGAGGCTGGTGTGGGGGATGGAAGAAAAAATTATATTTAGTATCTGTATTTGAATATGTATTTAGAATGTAAAATGAGATCTTTCTGCTACCTTCTGAATCATTCTCTCTAGAAGAATCTCATTTGAACTGTACATACTTAGATAACTGAAACTTCAGGATTTTAGATGGTTGTTTCCATTACCCTTCTATATTTTTCTATGCTTAGATTTAAAATAAAATGAATAAGCAAGAAGTGCAGCTACTCATATACCTGTCTTCATCTGATAAAGTCACATTTGAAGGGGATATGTAGACTGCAATGGAATAATGGATATATGATCACACCAGAGTCAAGTAGATCACAGAAATCAATCCTGGCGTTTGTTGACATGAGAGATGTTACAGCTTATCTTCCTCACACTCAAAATGGCCATTCAGTTTTCTGAAAAACCATTATCCCAGGATCTCTGAATGAAAAGCTGAGGAAGAATGAATATTTGATAAGGTTACTTCAGATTTTTTCTTAAATATGATCAAAGAATACTTACATTAGAAGTATTGAACTGGGAGGCAAGACCTGTTTCTAGTCCTAATTCTAGCACTAATTAAATGATTTATTTTTTACCTCTATTGTCCCTTTTCTATTTTACATTTCATATTCAAGGTTGGAGACAGATAATTATTAGATGAGGTGGGTGAGGAGAGATCACTGATTATCAATGTATTAGATAAATAGTGTGTTCTAATAAACACTTCTACTGAAACATCACCCTATTTATGTCTAGCAAAAAAAAATAAAATAAGCCTGTCATACCAACATTTTTGTTCGATAGATCGGTTTTTCCTTTTTTATTGGGTTGATACCATCTTTCGAAAATGCTTATAGTAAGTACTTTGGTTTCCTTTGGTTAAAAAAGGATTTAAAGTTGTTCAAATGTCAAAATAATGTAGCAGAAGCATGCACAAACCAAACAGTATCAGATGTGCTTTCATGTCTATGACCCTAATTCATTCAGAAGTGAGTGGAGGCCTGGCTGTTCCCAGGCCCCACAAGGAATTCTGACAACATGCCTTTTGCTTTGTGTTGTGCATGCTGCAATTCCTAGGTGTGCCTCAGTTAGCATTGAAGCAATATTTTCTACTGCCAGAGCACTTCATATTCATTAATGATTAAGCCTTACAACATCTCTCCAAGGGAGGTCAGCCGTACAACAACAGGAATACTGATGAAGAATCAGAAAAGGAAGATGTTAAGTGACATGGTAGAAATTGCAGAGAAAAGGCCATATAAAAGCAAGAGCATCATTCTTCATACAGATCTATCAAGGTACGCAAGTGATAGAGCATTTCCATAATGAGATCACATCTGTTCTCTCACCACCAATAAAGTTAACCCTCTACAAACTCCCTCTCCTGTCTCCAATCTTTTCTTGCTGGCTCCTTTATCACTTTAATGTCTGAAGTTACATTTTCACCATGTTATAGTGTTAGAGTACTCTGCTATTTGCAATTCATTTAGATATTCTTGGTTATAGTCTAGTGGAAGCTAATAACATAATAACAACAAAACCAACCAAGTGAGGGGTGAAAACCAGAAGTACTTACATTCTATCATTAATTTGTCTCATTACATACATTTTGTTCATGACTAAGATTCTGGCATGTCCACTGATGTCCATCCATAGATATCCTCCACTCACTTTCCAATTATAGGCATGCTTGCTGACTGCCGCCTAGAGATTTCATTACCAATGCGACACTTCCCAGGTCCTACTCCAGGGTTTGATGGAAACTATTCTCAGACACTTAAAATCTAAGTTAACAGACCCTGTTCTGAGGTCATTTTACATCTGTGCAACTTGCCCTGATCTACAAAAAAAGTTTATTTCTATGAGGCTGTATGTGCACCATCATTTTATAAATTAGATGACATGCTGCTATTGATTTATATTGTACTTTAATACACTTTTTTGTCTTTAGGTTAGAGGTATATCAAACTGTCAATCAGTCTTTATGCTTAATTTTACACGTATTCACAGTTTTCTCTTTCCTTTGCTCACCCCCCCTGAGCAAGTATCTACCAATCAATATTAGAGGAGCCTGAAATAGGAGAGTATTAGAGATGTATGTTGTATATTTAATAAATGTTTTTGTAAAGTGAATAAGCTCTCAATTCCTCTATATTTGTTGTCATTTTCTTGATGGATGTCAAAGTCATTAACAAGCAGAAAGTTTTTTAAGAGATGGTTTCAGGGCAATGTGTCACTGCTAATGAAGTTCAAGTGCATACAACTTTCTGGAGATGTCTTATACAATTCTTTTGGCTGTACCTAAGTAGTTTTTCATGAGATAGTCTTGAACTAATCAGAATCATTTCATGTTAAGGTAATTTACTAGGTACTATAAAATTACTTTTATATAAGTTAACAGATTTTTTAAATTTCTACTTAATATAATGAGTTGAAGATAGTGTTTACATGAATGAAACTTAACTATGTGATAGTATTAAAAACTTAAATGTTATCAAAGAACAAATTACATAATCAAAATAAGCAAACTATTTGTCAATAATTTTCTGACCATTTTAGGTCCCAAAGAAAAATCCAAAACCTCTGAGTGTGGATGTGGGATGCTTTTGTGGGAAATGTTTTGTGCAATGAGTGTAGAACAGTATCCCTTCACAAATCAATTTAGAATGAAATAAGTAGTCCTCTTCCCCACAGAAGTAAGCGATTAACTGTAGAAGAAACACATGCTATAAATTAATAGTTTCAATATTTTTTATAATTTTCAAAACTCTATTCAAAATAATTTTGGTATGCTTTGTAATTTTATGGAAATATATCTAAAATACTGCATTTTGAAGAAAGATCATGTGAACAGAAAAAGAATAGTAAAAATAGCAGAAAAAAGCTTCTGTGGAAGGTAGATAGTTAGACAGCCAAGATTTGATGCTTTTATTCAGCAGTGATCAGGTGGGAAAGACTGAACTTGAAAAGTGTGTAAAGTCAAATTATAGAAAAGTATCTTCTGCTGTGAGACAGGGAATGGGTTAGTTAGGAGGAAAGAGCTCTAGGAAATTTGACTGCTTTTACTATCTTCTTTTCACGAAGTAACCTTCCATTGCTAAGTCATCTTTCCTAGGTCTCTGATTTCAGGAAACCCAAGAAGAATACTGGTGTAAACTCATAAAAATTCAGTATAGTAACATGAGTTGTTTTTATCCAAAGGAGAGATAAAAATAAAAGTTGACCAAAGGGAAAAGACAAATTTGGAAGCCTGGGGAAAAAAGAAAAACCTAACCCTATATTCTGGTTATTTTCCCAAGACAACAGGAATGAAAGAGTCATGCTGTCTTAAATATCCTCTTTCTCTGTAGCTATCAAACTAGGTAACGGTCAACAATCCACTTACCACTTCATTATTAACATTACACTGCAATGGAAAGAGATAACACAAGACATTTTCTTTCTCTTTCTTTTTTTTTTTTTAGTGGGGTTGGGGGTAGTTCATAATATTAGGCCAAATGGTAATAGGAGATGTAGCTGTACTTTCAACTTTTAACATTGCTAACAAAATTATAATAAACCATCTTTAGATCAAAAATTACTATTTAAAATTCTTTTTCTAGGTATTCCATTAGTAAAATCTGGTTCAAATCATGTCCATTAGTAGTCACAGTGCTCAAAATTAGCCTAGAAAAATGAGTTTGACTTATTCAGAAGTCCTCTTAATAGAACAGATCTGTTGGGCTGTGCAAATTCACTGATAAGTACAAGATAAGTTACTGCAGAAATATTTTTCCAGCCATGTTCAGGATCCCCGGTCATGCTGGGATTCAAGTGCTAGAAACAAGGTAGGAGCCAGTTTTTCCATCTGCACGACAGTAGGCAAGCCGCCAGCAGCCAGGAGGATCAACGGCCTCTGGAGCTTGTGATTACCAGCCAATGAGTAACATATTTTGCTGTTCAGTGCTTTGTCGATTGATTTCTTAGAGTGATAACTGCCAAAACTATAGCCCACCTGCCAATACTTTCATCTCTGCCAAATTATAAAAAAACATAATCTGAACATCAAGATACACATAACCCAAAACCTCACCTATGGTAGATGAAACCTTATTACTTATTACAACTATTTACTAAGTGACTTAGTGACTAACACTGATTTTCAAAGATATATATATATATATAAATATATATATTATATATATATTATATATATATTTATATATATATAAAAGCATGTATATGTGTAGACTTGTCTGCATATCCACTTGAAATACTCCTGAGATCTAGAAAGAGTGATTTTTCCTTAGTACAAGATCTTTTCTTATAATGACATGTTTGCTAAAACCTAGCTCTAATAGATGAAATGAGCTTATATGAAGAAGCCAGTGAAACCAGTTGTGGATATTAATAAGCTTCGGTGACTGCACAGTGAAACATTCCAAATAGTCTAAGTATACCATATCATCTAAATTGTGAATACTGGACTTATAAATGGAAAATTTTAAATCATGCTTTAAAAATGAACTATGATGCTTGTGTTTACAATCAGAATTTGACAAGAGTGGGGAGGGTGAGCAGACATGGGTAACACACCACTTAAGAGAGTGATTAGGAATTAAAGTTTTGGAAACTGATCCTGTGTGTTCATAACTGAGGTTCTACTACATACTAAAATGACTTCATGCAAGTAATGTAACCTCTCTACACCTCCATTTCCTCATTTGCAAAATGGGGACAATAATATTTCAGGGTGTTATTCTGAAAAGTAAAATAACACAAGGAAAGTTTTTAAAAAGTGTTTAGCATTCTTAAATCTTTTATAAGCATCAGTTATTATTACTACCTCAAGATTTAGGTTGCTAACACTCATAAGCACCTCTGGAACTGACTGATAACCAGACCTCAGGAGAAAAACCTCAGGCATTTTCAAATGAAAATTGGTGATTTAGTCACAACAGAAGGTTTCAGGGATGAAGCTAGCTGCAAACTTCAAATGACTTGTCTAGATGTTTCCCCCTCCACCCCCACCCCGGGATGGAACCTCATTGGCATATGGAGGGAAAACATGATTGAAAACTGGAAGAGGATACTTGAATGAATAAATACAAGATAAAGTAATTTGTTATAAGTAATATAAGTAATGTGTTATAAGTTAAAATGGAAAGAAAAATTATACTGTAATATTATGGCTTAATTAGGGTTTGTGTCAATGTGCAAAAAGGAGAAGAAAAGAGAAAGGGAGACAGGTTGAAATAAGTGCTGCTGAACAAGACATCTTAGTTAACCTCATGGTGAGAGGACTTATGGTGTATTTTGTAAAACACTTTAAAGCCACTGAAGAGTTTTGAGTATGGTTTAATGGTTTATGACCTTCATTCAAACTGTACAATATTGATAGGAGTGGTTGAGGGAATAAAGTTCTCAGTCAAAAGTGTTATGGATGCTTCAGAACAAAGAAACCAGTGGGAAAAAAATTGGAGACAAGGATGGAGAAAAAATAGATTTCTATTCAATCATATTTCTCTTACTCAAGAAAATAGCTTTGTTTAGTTCTTTAAACTCTTTCAGGTTAGTTGTCAGACCGGTGATGGACAAGTCTGTGTGCACACACGCACACACACATACACACTTACACATGCACACACACACTAGGTTAGGAAGTTAACAAAGTCTAAGGACCTACTGAAAATCCACTTTTTAAAAGGAGAAACTGAATGTTCAAGAGAGAGTGTTAATGATGGAAGGAATGTGCCACTCTGACACTGACCCTGCATGTCAGGACAGATTCTTCCAGAATGCAGAAGTAAAGGTTTCATTTTGAAGAAATAAAATTTCTAAACTGTCACTGAATTATTTCCAGAACTCTAAGATGAAAAGATACAAATGCATTGAAAGGGACAGAGGACAGCTTAATAAAAGTTCCATTAAAAATAAAATTATCCTGCCCCATGGAAGGGTGATGAAGAGAGAGGAAAGACAAAAGCAGAAGATGGGTCAAAAGGATAACACAAAACCACCTAATCTCTGTTGAAGACCATACATGGGAAACATTTTCAGTCAACAGCAACAACAAAAAAACTCCACCTATTTTTGTCATTGTTGCTAAAAAAAAGCATGGAAGTCCAAGTTTGTAATTTCCTCTTAGGTAAAGCCAAAATGTCTTCTTCACCTCAGATGTGTGCACAACCAGATTCTAGCCATACAACAACAACAAAATGTATAACTTTCCAACAACTGACCTTCATCCAGAGGCACAGGTTAAGTGTGGAGAAATAATAGTGATTTGCAAGATAGGGGTCTTACCTTCAAATTCCTTATAATATAGGTATGAAGATAAGAATTGAATGTTTCTATAAACAAGGTCTCATTTAGTTTTACAAGAAGAGATGTTCAATAAACTTTCAAAAAGTGCAAAAAGAAAATTGAATCTTGGGTATTTTGCTGACCTGGGTTTATCCGAAATTTTAAGAAAAGTGATATTTCAGTGGAGTTGAGGAAAAGATGGAGATCAGACATCCTATGTATGGGGGACAAAATGAACAAAGGCCTAGTGGTTGGAGTCTGGAAAGTGCAAGGCATGTTCCAAGAAATTCAAACAAGGGAGTTGGGCTGGAAGACTGGTTAGCAGAAGGAAAAAACATTCAAGATCTGACCTGCTCTGCCCACAATTGCCCTGGGTGTTTGGGCTTGACATTAATAAACACTTGCTTTGGATACTGATTAAAAGCTTCATTTCAATCACTTAAATGTTGTACTTGTAGTTTTGGTTTTGGGATTTTTGATGTTTTTGTTTGCTTGTTCTTTGCTACATAAGAAAAGTTTGAAGGAAAGGAATACATTTATATTCTTTAAGAAAATTATGATGCAGGGACTCTGGAATTAATCATTACCACAGCCAGCAATAAATCCCTTAGAGCAAATTGTCTCATAAGTTATTTTTTCATTACGACTATATTTTATATTTATTATTTGCATGCCTCACTAAGACCACATTTGGGGGGTATATAGAGACTTGAAAATACATAATTAAAACAAAACAGTAAAATGGGTCCCTTTCCTAAGGAGCAGGAATAAAAAGAAAAATAACATTAGCAGATTAGAAAGCATCATAATAAAAAGATAAGATTATTTCTGCGTTAGACACAAGTCTTTTATATGCAATGCTTGGTAAGAAAAATAACTTGCAATTATCCTGGAAGAGAATTTCTATAGAATGTTCTTTTTGAATTGAAAGATAACAGCAAGTCCTCTTGAAGGACTCAAATAACTTTGTTGTGAGAAGGATCAATAACAAGTCCTATCTAAAAGTCATGAAGAAGCCAGTCACTGCACAAACTTCGGAAGAATCCATAATGGATTGTGATTTCCAGTCACTGCCACTATCATAGCTCAGATCTATTTCTTAATCACAGATTGGATGAAGAGACCAGAATTCCCAATCTTAAACACTGTGGTAGCATTAGTTCTATGGATTTCGCTGCTTCTTATTTTCTTCCCCGTGATAGATCTGGATTCTATGACCACTGAGATTCTCATCAGAGGAATTTCCTCTGATGCTGGTGATGAAAGGTAGAGAATATATAAGAATATAGACAAAGACACACTGAAATCTGCTGTCACACTGGACTTATTATTGGAGACTGTAAACTTCCTTATTGTTAAAGACAATTTGTATCAGAAGTTTTCTCTTTTTTTTCAATCAAAAGTTGATAATATTTCAAATCAGTGTTCAATGAATGATCTAACTAAATATGTTTTCTAAATTTTATTTACTAGTTATATAAGTTGAATATATTGAACATTAAGCATTAAGCATTTATAGGTAAATAAACATAAACAAGCATATGTAATTTTTTTTCATAGTATGGGGCTCCTCATAAACACTTAATGAAAGTTACTATCAATTAGCTTTTGGTAACTATTATCTGAATGGCATGTAGCAATTCTGAAAAAAAAATCTACTTTTTCCCCATTTGATTTTCTCATCATCAGTATGAGGAGGCACTATTATCCCAGTTGAAAACTCACCTACGTGAGAAAATTGATTCAAGAGGAGAAATGAGTTTTCTGAGTCAAAACTAATTCAAGGTACATCAGAACCACATCATTGACTCCAAATATCTTAGTTTCTACTGACCCACACAGTCTTTTACAGCTTTGTCATAAGACCAGAATCACAAATCTATTTTGGTGAATCAAAATAGTCTCCTTACTGACTAATAGAACTTTGCAAAATAGCAGAAGAAAAACAAAACATAAACCTGGAGAGTCATTAAAGCCAAAAATAAATAAATAAATAAAAATAACTGCACTGGATATTCAACCAAGGGCTGAAACAATCACGTTTTCACATCTGTCCACAAGAAAAAGTAGTTAACTTATTTAAGAAAACAGCTTTTAAAGAAAAAAAACACCCCACATACTAGAAGGTAAGAAGTTGAGCGTTAGTTCATAAGGGAACTGGGGCAAAGATGTACGCAATTGTTTCACAAACTTTTCAGAGAGCTGCTAAGAGAATAACTTAGAAACCACAAAGCCTCTTAATAACAAAACATTTCATTTATCTTGGACTATGAATGTCTTTTATGATTGTTCTAAATGGAAAAAAAAATCTTTATATGAAACCCTCTTAAAGCTGTGACCTAAGTAGTGCAATCTAAAAAAAATACAAAACATTTTTTAAAATGTAGCAATGAATTCTGCCATCAAAATATAATTTCTAAATCATTGAGATTCTTCACTTGTTTTTATTCTGAGTACTTGCGAATATACTGCAAACAGCAATGAAAACTAATGACTATTGAACATTGTTCCATGCTCTCTATGAAAATTAATTAATTGAATCCATGTAATATTCTTCCAAGCTATTATAACTGTCTTATATCCATTTCACAGAAGAGGAAACTGAGTCTTCTTAGAGTCAAATTCGTGGACCAAAGTCATCATCTAACAAATAGCAGAGCTGGTGTTTAAACCTGACAACAAAGTCAGGTTCTACCTCTATGTGCCTATCTCACCCCCACCACCATACATGCAACTTCCTTATCCAGCGCTGACCTCCAAATTCCTGGGGAAATTCCTCTCTTACTTCTGATTTGAACGCCCGCCCCTTCCTCTCAATTCTGCATCACAAAATCTAAACTGACTAAAAATGTAATCTGATAAGAAAGTAATTCCCTTTGACAGAGAAGGGAAGAAAATGAGTGATGAAGCCTGAATGCTCTCCAGCTGGAAGGGAGGGGAGAAAAGAGGCAAAGAACTTTCTAAAGAGCAATGCCATTCATGTTTTAGCATGCATAGAATCACCAGCAAAAAAAAAAAAAAAAGGCTATGATATTATCTTATGTCCTCAATATTAAAGAATACTCTCTATCACTCTATCATTCAAGGATTATAGAGGGATGGATGACTTATTTCTAAAAAATGATGCCCTTCTATATCTTTTTTTTTGTTGTTCACAAAAATTAAACAAGGCAATAAATAAAATCAGAAAACAAAAGTCAAAATGGCAGTAGCAAGCCCTTATATATTATTAATGATCCTAAATGTAAATTATCTGACTCATCAATCAAAAGTAAAAGAATGGTTAGATGGATTAAAACACAAAGCCCAACTATATGCTACTTATAATAAACTCAGTTAAGATACAGAGACAAGGAGATTGATTTCTGGATGGTGACTTGATAGGATGATCTTTCTAGTTACTCCCCATAGACACCGAAAAAAAAGAGTCATATATTTTCCTGAGACAAACATCAAGAGATGACTGCCACTTCAGCTAGAGACAGAACAGCTGACGACTAATGGTGGGTGAGGGCCTCTGGCAGCATTCTCAGCTAAACTGCTGATTTGGATTCAGGAGTCTCCCAATGCATGTTGGGGCAGAGGCTAGGGATTTCAGGAACAGCATCAAGAGGCGGGCCCAGGAGGTCTAAGACTAGAAGCCACAGAGAGCCGACTTGGGAGGAAGTGAAAGGAGAGACAGTATACTGGGAGTTGAACTGGAGCCCTCTTGGTGAAATTGCACAAGGCAGAGCCATAACTGGAAATCAGCCAAAGAGCTCAAACCCCTCACACAACCATTTCAGGCCAGAGATGGGGTCCACCTAGCAGAAATCCCACCCACTGCATCTCTGCATACTGGAAATCCCACCAATTGATACCCCACCCTCTGGATTACGGTGAGAGGGCAGTCCCAAACCTCAACACTACCCTCTAGCAACACCTTGTGGGTAGAGCTGAAATTGCAGCCTGTTTGCCAATCCTGGGCAAGTCAAGCCTATGCAATACCAGGGAAAACAAACTCTCAGAAATATAAACAGAATGAGAGATAGAGCAAAGACACAGAGAAATATATGTGAAGTTATGGATCCAATTAAAAAGAGAAAATCTGAATATAACAGACATATATAATTATCTGAATGAATTGAGGGTAATAATAATCAACATACTCATGGGAATGCAGAAATCAGTAGAGGCAGCAAATGAGAATGTCGGAAAGCAAAGAGAAGAATTAAAACAAGATATCAAACAGGTAAGAGACACAATGACTGAATTAAAGTACTCAATAGAGGGACTCAGCAATAGGATAGACGAAGCTTCCAGTAGAATCAGTGATTGGAAGATAAGACAGAGGAACTAAATCAAGCATACCAGTAAGCAGAAAAAAAAATTAAGAACCAAAGACAGCATTCGAGAACTCTGGGAGCATCAAAAGGAACAACATTCACGTCATAGGGGTTCCAGAGGAAGAGAGAAAAGAGGGCAGAAACCATATTTGAAAAAATAATAGATGAGAACTCTCCCAATTTCAAGAATGAAGCAAGTCTCCAGAGCCAGAAAGCTCAAAGAGTTCCTAATAAAAGAAACCCAAACAGAAATACACCTATACATATTGTCATCAAAATGTCAAAAATACAAGATAAAGAAAGATGACTAAAAGCAGTAGAGAAAAATGTGTCACATACAGAGGAACCCCCATAAGTTGTCAGTGGACTTCTCAAATGAACCTCTTCAAGCCAGAAGGAATGGCATAATATATTCAAAGTGATGAAAGAAAAGGACTTTCAACCTAGGAGACTATATCTGGCAAGATTATCATTTAGAACTGAAGGAGTGACAAAAACCTTTTCTGACAAGCAAAAGTTAAAGGAGTTCATCACCACAAAACCAGCTTTGCAAAAAATACTAAAGGATGCTCTATAAAGAGTAAGCAGATCACACAGAAAAACAGTATGACTGCAATTATTAAAAGTGGGGAGGAAGAGAAGAGAACAAAAATGTAGATAGTTAAAATGATTGGAAGACTAATATGCTTTCAAATAAAACTAGGTAATAAACATAGAACTGTGAATGCTAACTTTGGGGTAACCTTAAAATACATCCCCAGGGAAAAAGCGAAGAAGAAAACAAAAGGAGAAATCAGTAAAATCATAGCAGCACCCATCTGACCTAAAAAGAAAAAGAGAACAAAGTCATCATCTGGAGCAACACAAAAAGACAAATTATAAAAGGACACTAAGTAGTTATATATCAATAACTACCCTAAATGTTAATTGACTGAACTCACCAGTCAAACAACTCAGATTGGCTGAATGGATTAAAAAGCATAAACCAAACTTCTGCTGGATTCAGGAAACATAAGCAAAGATAAGCAAAGGCTCTAAGTCAATGGCTGGAAGATAATTTTACAGTCAAATGGCAACCACAAAAGAGCAGGAACAGCTATACTCATATCAGATAAAACTTCCATCTAACAAAAGACACAAGCTGACACTATATAATGATTGAAGGATCAATCCAGCAGGAAGACATAATGCTTATTAACATGTATATGCCAAATGGAGCACCAAAATACATGAAGCAAGTATTATTAGACCTGATGAGAGACATTGACAGCAACACCCAATAATAGTGGGGGACTTTAACACCCCACTTAACACCAATGGACAGATAAACCAGGGATGAAATTAACAGAAAAAAGTGCCATTTTGAATGATAATCTGGATCAGATAGGTCTAATAGACGGATACCAATCAATTCACCCAGATTTCACTTTCTTCTCAAGTAGTCTTGGAACATTCCAAGGAGAGATCATATGCTGGGACACCAAGCATCTCTCAAAAAATTTACAAAAATTGAAGTCATTAAGCATCTTCTCTGATCACAATGGACTAAAACTGGAAATCAATCACAAAAAGAAAGCTGGAAGACCCCAAACCAATTGGAAATTTGACAACAGGATCCTAAATTACTCTTGGGTAAAAGAATAAATCAAAGAGGAACTTAAAAAAATATTAGAGCCAAATGAAAATGAGGACATGAGCTATCCGAATCTATGGATGCAGCAAAAGCAGTGCTAAGGAGAAAGTTCATTACAATCTAGGCCTATTTCAAGAAATAAGAAAAATCTCAAATAAACAACTTAACTCTACATTTAAAACATCTAGAGAAAGATGAACAATTAAAGTAAAAAACCAGCAGAAGAAAGGCAATACTCAAAATTCAAGGAGAAATAAATGAAATAGAAAGCAAAAAGAAAATCCAGAAAATCGATGAAATCAAAAGTTGTTTTTTTAAAAAATAAACAAAATTGAAAAGTCATTGGCAAGACTCACAAAGGAAAAAAGGGAGAAAACTCTCATAACTAGAATCATAAATGAAAGGGGAGAAGTTGCAACACATACCACAGAAATTCAAAACGTCATATGGGACCACTATGCACAGCTCTACACCACCAAAATGGACAACTTTGAGGATATGAACAGATTTCTAGAAAGTATAGTCTACCAAGATGAACCCAGAAGAATTAGAAAACTTGAAAAGAATAGTAACAAGCAAAGAAATTGAAGATGCTATCAAGGGCCTCACCGAAATTAAAAACCAGGACCAGATATCTTCTTCAATGAGTTCTACCAAACCTTCAGAGAAGAATTAACAACTGTTCTTCTCAAGCTCTTCCAAAATATTGAAGAACAGGGAACTCTTCCGAGTACTTTTTTATAAGGCTAACATTACACTGATATCAAAAACTAGCAGATGTCACCAAGAAAGAAAATTACAGACCAATATCACTAATGAACATAGATGAAAAATTCTCAACAAAATATTAGCAAAACGAATTCAACAATGCATCAAAAAGATCGTCCATCATGACCAAGCAGGATTCATCCCACTTGATGGAAGGATGGTTCCACATACATAAATCTATTAATGTCATACACCATACCAACAAAAGCAAAGAGAAAAACCACATGATCATATCAATAGATGCACAGAAATCTTTTGACAGATCCAACACCCATTTATGATAAAACCCTCCATAAAATGGGAATAGAAGATTCATACCTTAACATAATAAAAGCCATATATGGAAAACTCACAGCCAACATCATAGCCAATGGCAAAAAATTGAAAGTATTCCTCTTAGGTCGGGAATAAGGCAAGGTTGTCCACTCTCACCACTGCTATTTAATATTTTACTACAGGTCTTAAACAGAGCAATTAGGCCAGAAAAGGAAATGAAAGGAATCCAAATTCAAAAGGAGGAAGTAAAACTTTCATTATTTGATGACATGATTACATATAGTTGAAAACCCCAAAATTCTATCAAAATCTTCTAGAACTCATCAATGAATACAATAAAATGTCAGGCTACAAAACCAATGCACAAAAATCTGTTGCATTTTTATACGCAAAGAACATGCTAGAAAAAAATGAACTCACAAAAATCACGCCACTTAACATGGAAGTTAAATGAATAAAATACCTGGGATATACCTAACAAAGAAAATAAAAGATCTATGCAAGGAAAAATATGTCTTTCTTGAAAGATACAGAGGAGGACAAAAGGAAATGGAAAGACATCCCCTACTTGTGGCTGAGAAAAATCAGTATCATTAAATTGGCCATCTCACCCAAGGCATTATATAGGTTTAATGCAATCCCCATTAAAATCCTAGAAGCATATTTCCGTGAAATAGAACAAAAAAAATTTTTTTTAATTTGTACGGAACAATGAAAGAACCCAAACAGCCAAAGTACTCATTAGAAAAAAAGAACAAATCTGGAAGATTTACACTTCCAGACTTGAACGTATATTACAAAGCAATAGTGATTCAAGTGGTATAGTACTGGAACAATAAGAGAAGCACAGATCAGTGGAATAGAACTGAATCACCAGAAAATGACCCACTCACAAACAGACAGCTAATCTTCTTTAGCTAATCTAAAGGAGCCAAAAGCCTATGATGGAAAAAGGAAAGTGTTTTCAACGAATGGTATTGGGTAAACAGGATAGCCTCATGCAAAAGAATGAAGCTAGACCGCTCTCTAACACCATTCACAAAAATTACTCAAAATAAATTAGAGACTTGGACATATGATCAGAGACCATAAAATTCTTAGAAGACAACAAAGGAAAGACATTCCATGATATCAACTTTAGGGAGACCTTTGGAAACTCAACTCCAGCATCAAGGGAAACAAAAAGAAAAATAGACAACTGGGACCATGTCATCTAAGGAGCTTCTTCACAACATAAGAAAACATCACCAAAACCAAAAGGAAACCTACTAACTGGGAGAAGATATTTGCATTCGATATTTCTGGAAAAAGCTTAATATCTAAAATATACGAAGAACTCATAAAACTCAACAACAGAAGAACAGGCAATCTAATAAAAAAAGTGGGAGGAGGAACTGGAGAGACACTTTCCTGAAGAGGATACACAGATGGCTGACAGGCACATGATTTATGGTCCTACTCACTGGTTATCCAGGAAATGCAAATTAAAACAACAATGAGATATCAACTTATACCTGAAAGACTGTGTATTATCCAAAAGTCTGGAAACAACAAATGCTGGCGACGATGTGGAGAAAAGGGAGCACTTTTGCATTGTTGATGGGAGTGCAAATTGGTGCAACCCCTATGGAGAAGAGTTTGGAGATTCCTCAAAAAACTGAAAATGGAAATCCCATGTGATCCCATCATTCCACTTGGGGGCATCTACCCGAAAGATACAAAAGCACCAATCCTCAGAGATGTATGAATTCCCATGCTTATTGCAGCCCTAGTCACAATAGCTAAGGACTAGCAATTACTAAATCCCCAATATCAGATAAATGGAAAAAGAAGAGGTTATGAAGCTATACAGTGGAATGCTATACAGTCCTTAGAAGAGATGAAACCCTGTCATTTGAATCAACATGTTGGATCTAGAAGGGATTATGTTAAGTGAAACAAGTCAAAAATAGAAAGATAGATACCAGATGACCTCACTCGTAGGTGGAATGTGAATAGACAACACAAAAGAATTGAGGAAACATAACCAACCCTGGAACATTTGCAACAGAACTGAGGTTACCAAAAGGAAATGGAGCAGGCTGGGGCAAATGGTGGTGGAGTCTACCAGACAATGGAGAAGAACACTTGATGATTTGGTGGAAGGCATGGTATACTGAAATATATCTAAGAAATAGGGAACCGATACATAAGAAATTATTTTAATCTGTAGAATAATTACTGCAATAAAATAAATTAAACGATACAGAGACAAACAAAGTGAAGGGCTAGAAAAATGATATGCCAAGTCTATGGAGAATTTTAAAAAGGCATGACTCTACTCATATCGGATAAATTAGACTTTCAGATTAAAAAGACATATAACAAGAAACAAAGATGGACATTATATGATGAAGGGATTAATACAACATAATGACATGACAATATATATGTATGCAGAATGACAAAAGAAAAATACACCACAGAAACAAACAAAAAGATAGCTGACAAAATGACGAGAGAAAAATAAAAATTAACAATAACAATGATAATAATGACAATACTAACATACAAGTAACATATCCTTGCCACCTCAATATAAATGTGTACCTTCCTTGTTAAATATGAAAATTCTGTATTTTTATTATAATTTCAATATTTAAATTTAATTTTCACCTAAATTAATGACAAATTAATTGCATGAATTCACTGCATGTATTTCATTTTTTAATGCAGGTCTGTGAGGCCCAATATTGAATCTGTTTTATGTCCGAGGATAAATTTTACTTGTGCTTAATTTTTAGAACATAAAGTCTTCCCCTGAAAAAATGGAATTATATAATAAATAGAAGCTTTTGATTGATTAAGCTGAGGGAACAAAATATTATTTTATTATTTACGCTTCTTAGAAGATTTAAATGAATTTATTCAGCTATTTTAAATAATGCATTACTTTAACAGCAAATGCAATTTTGCCTTTTTTTCATACAAAAGATTTAAAATATTGTCCTAAACCAGACAAAAATGAGACTCCCATGTGAAGAGCAGTGAAGAGAACCCACTTAATCAGTTTAATCTTTTTCAAATTCCTAGACTCATAATTCATTTATTCCATATTTTGAACTTATCTTGATTGAAAGCCTTGCTTTAATCTATAAATTATGACCTACACTGAGAAAAAAAAGATTCATCTGCTAACTGTTTAAATGCTCATTCTAGCCCAGAAGTACTGTTTGTTTTCTAATTACTAGTTCTGGAATAATACAGGTTAAAACAATCAATTAGTCAGGAGCAAAGGAAATTTGCTTTGTTTTGCTGTCTGAAAATAACCTTAGTGAAGCTATGTGTCTATGTATGGATGGATATATGTACTTGTAAATTGATGCTATCAGAAAGCTTAGGGGAAAGTATTCACAAAGCAAGCTCCTGAAAAATGACATGAGAAAAGGCATTTTGAAAGAACAAACATCTTTAGGAATATGGTCTCATCTGATACTGTTTTGAACAATGAACCAAATAAGGTCTTACATGATTTAGAGTTTATGTTTTAAGGATCGAACATTAATTATGTGAAGCTAGATTATTTTCTTTTACTTTTCTAATTTTGTAAGACAAAACTCCCAAGGTATCTCTTAGAACTTAACTATTTCCTTTAAAATCATAAATTTTCACACAGATACTTTTTTCTAGGGAAAAAAAAGACAACAATGTACATTATAAATTCATGAGTACTGCTCTCTGATATATGAAAGAATCACATCAACTTTATTCAGCATGTGGCTAATTAATAATTCAACCAAGTAGGCTTCATCTTGATCAAGATAATAGACATTTAAATATTAAAGATAAAAATATCTAATGGACAAATATTACTTCGTAAAAAAAGAATTCTTTATATTACAAATCCATTTAATATTTTAACAAGTTTTATCAGTTTTTCATAAGAGCTTCTGTACAGTAACTAAAATACATTTGGAAACTTATGGAAGAGTAAAGTCAAAATCCCTTTCCATACTTACAGCACATTTTCATGTGTTATTGCATCTGGTTTATATAATTAAAGATTAAAAGCCTAGCCTGGTTTTTTATAAGAGCAATCACAGTTCTTTGTCTGTAGAAAGCATCAAAGCTGAAATATTTCCCCCTATTTCAAGGAAAAAATGACAGTAAGGGAGGCAGAATTTTTTATGTTAGCCACTGCAGGAGATGACCAGGGGTAGCTGAGGCATGGGGCAAACTGTGAATTTATTTTAGGGCACGAGGCAGCTTGCTGAGAAGATTAATTTCAGCGTTTGGTTCTAAACTTGAGATGCCTTTTGAACTTATAAACCCTGATAGTTCAACAATATCACAGAGGAGGTTTAACAACTTTGTTTGAATTTGGTGACTTTAATCCATTAGTCAGAAGTGCAAAGGAAGTCTAATCCACCCGCAGAAATGACTGCCCCACTCCTATCAAGATGGCAGGTTTCTGAATTAGCTTAACTCCTTGGCACCTTTTTCTCTTGCTGTGATTATCTAACATGAGTGTAAGTTCACTGAGATAGAAAATGAAACACCAAATAGTCCTCACTGCCTTAGCGATGGTCTGTTCGTTATTTTCCATGGACTCCTCTACATGGCCATCTGATAATCTTCACTAGAGCATATTGCTCTCTATTAAGTGCTGAAGCCTTTTTGTATTTTCATGAGGAAAAGCCGTCTGCAGTCAGGGTTGCCCCTGAGCCTAGAGTATAACAAAATCAATCACTAATGATCTTGGCACAGAACAATACTTGTCAGACTGAAACATGCCTAAGAATTACATGGAGGGCTTGTTAAGTCAGACTCCTGGGAGTGGAGTCCCAGAATTTGCATCTCCAACAATTGTCTAGGTCCATTTTGAGAACCAGTGACAAGCAGACTAGACTCTCACACAGGGGGAGAAAGATGTGTATTTCTCAGGTGTCTGTGAGTTCACTGGAAGATTTTGTTTTAAAATAAATATTAACTTCTGTGATAATCTTTATAGATGATATAAGCATTTCTCTTAGATTGAACCACCTAGGAAAGTATATCCTATTACACTGCCATATAAGCAATGCTTATCTGGAGATGGAGAGGCCCAGACTTCAAACATCACCTAAGTCACCTACAGACACACCACTCCACCTCACTCAAATACACAGAATCCCTGAAATTGGCATGGGAACCATTTTTAAATTTCTCACAGAGGTCCTTTCTAGAAGGAATATTATGAAATAATTTGCATGTGTGGAGTAGAGATTTTTATATATAAAAAAGGATAAAGAAAAATATTTACATAACCATATAGACCATTAATATTTCCTTCCAGAATATCCTTCCTGAATTTTCTATATTTTGTATCCTAATTTTATATGCATTATCTCATTAGTATTTTCCCATAATTTAAATTGCTTTCAGTGGTGTATAATACTTTGTGTTATAAATATGCCATATTTTAACTGTTTATCCCTTGTTATGTATATGTATATTTACACATATATATTTCTTTGATTGATTATTATTATAAAGTACATGCATACTATTATGCTTTGTTAAATACTAGTTGGGGTATACTTATTTTCTGGCATTTTGGATAATTTCCTTTAAAAAAATTCTAGAAGTATAATAATATGTCAAAGAATTAAGAATATCTCGAAGGATTTGGATGTACATAGTAAAACTGTGCCAGAAGATGTAAAACGGCCTCCAGGGAACTTTGCTGTGCTTCATGTGGGTGGCAATGTAAGGTTAAGATAATGACTCCAGTCAGCCAGTCCAGCAAGTCAACAGGGAATTCCTGGACCAGATGCATGACGTAATCCATACCTTCTGAGCTCAATGAGGGTTGACAATGCCAGGTCATGTTTATTTGCTCTGATTTTAATATCAGTAGGAATGATTCTAAGGATTGTGCTAAATGGAGATTCCAGAATAGGAGCAATAAGATAAAACATATCTTGCTTCTTCAATCTAATTTAGGATAAGACTACAGATAATGGCTGCCGTTTGCCCAACTGAACTCAACATCTACTCTATAGCTCCTCATCCTATCCTCTGCCAAGTATATAACCCCTATCTAGTCCCCTGCAAGCTTCTGTCTACTCTCAATCAACTCCCAGAAGGAGCCTTTTAAAAACATAAATCAGAATGCTTATCTCCTCAAAAGTCTGAAAATGTTTTTCTCATTTAGAGTAAAAGTCAAGGTCATTGCATCACCTGTATGATCACATCCTACATTATCTCCTCTGACTCGTCTGCTGCTCTCTCCCCAGTTCACACTGTCTAGTCAGACTGGCCTCCTGCTCTATCTCACATACATCTTTGTAATTACTGTTCCACTTCCTGGAATCTCTTCCCCAGGGAATCTATCAAATTCCTTCACTTCTTTCAAGAGTTTACCAAATAGTACATTCTTAATAAGGCCTTTTCTAAGCAGCCCATTAAATACTATGAAATGACTTCTACATCCTGAACTTCAACCTCAATCATTTAACAGATCTGAAATCTTTATTTTTAATCCATTGATTTACTATCTTTTAATGTACTATGTGATTTCATTTTTTATTATGCTTATTATTCATTGTCTGTAAATATCACAGGGGCAGACATAACTATGCTGTATTAACTGATATATCCCAAGTACCTAGAATTGTTCCTGACACATAGTAGGAACACAAAAATAATATTTAAATAGCTTTACCCTATCCCAAGTTGAGAGTAGGTCCAGATAACCTAATCCAATCATCCATTACAGGAGAATCAAATTTATGTTATTGTTGTCACATTGTTTGAGGGATTTGCTATATTTATCTTACTCTCCAAAAATTTGAACCAATTAAACTCCTAGCAGTGTTTAATAGTCCCTGCTTTCCAAGTGCCTTTGGGTGCCTTCTGGTCTTGATTCTTTGACCACAGTGATTTTTTCTGCACATGTCTTGTCTTAGAGAGGGAGGCAAAGATTAAGGAAGACCTCCCTCATCCTCATGATTCACAGTCTGCTCTTTCTTGCCTCCTTAGGACCCTAGTTTTGTCCCACCTCAATGTGAGTGGAATTTTAGATCTTTGAAACCAACAGTATCTTCCAAGATAGACAGGTAAAAGATCACAGATACCATAATATTAGTTCCTTTTTGAAATATACAAGGAACATATATTTAAGGACATATGGGGAAGGGGAGGAGAAGGAAAAGTACAATGAGTTGATAAGAAATTAAATATAATATAATCTTCATATTTTGTTAAGTAAAACAGATGAAATGTGTATTGCAGTAGTATATTCAACAAGGTAAAAAAAAGAGTGCTAAAATATATCTGTGGATGCCTGAAGTTGTGTTTAGAGATGAGATATTCAGACATTAAAATTTTCCAATTTCAAAGGAAGTGACATTGTTATATGAGACTAGCAAAGATAGATGCTGTTATCAAGATAAGTATCTATGAAGAAATTTCCAAAGTGACTAAACTTATATAACATTTTTTTTCCCAACATAACTTCTTGTTTTGTCCTGAAAATAAATCTAAATATGTTCTCAACATCTCTAGAAAATATGAAAAATGGTCCTGATGGTCTACCTCATTCATCACTTTTACAATTAAGAAAAGATAGCTTCCTCCTCTTTCATATTTGTTCTCTAAAGGTAGATATAAAGGGGCCAAGATGAAGCAACAAATCAGCCTGGACCTGAAAGTGATGGATATGAAAACATCACAGGATATAGCAAGAACCTAAATATAATTACTAAGAAGGAAATGGAGAAGATATTAACTCCCTGGGAAAAAAGTGTACTAATATCTAAGTTATTAAGTAGCTCTTATGTGACTGGGACAATCCCAGAAACCTACTTCCATAACACCCAAAACTTGGGCAAGGCCACCATATGTCACGCTAATGGAACTTCCGTGTCTTTATTTCATGCAGGAGCTCTGATTGATAAAAGACATGCTATGAATGACACAAGTGATAACACTGCATACGGATATAGACAGGCCATGGCTTGATTATATTCTGGAACAACCACCTCCTCTCTCTCTTGGGGCATAACTGTCCACTGCACAGCAGTCATCTGTTAAACAACTGACACATTTCACCTTGGAGATTACCAAGCACCAGTGTAAAATATAATACTTGCTTTCCCAGAGCTGCCTTAGAG
This sequence comes from Solenodon paradoxus, assembly GCA_004363575.1. Classification (NCBI taxonomy): domain Eukaryota; kingdom Metazoa; phylum Chordata; class Mammalia; order Eulipotyphla; family Solenodontidae; genus Solenodon; species Solenodon paradoxus. The sequence continues at coordinate 1,730,651 of RJWH01000003.1, forward strand.
CCTAACCCATCTCCATTACAAATAGCAAGTAAGAATTAAAGAATAAATGAGAAAGCAAATTTAAAATAAAAAATACTGATTTAATATGATGGACAAGTTCAGATACTGCAAGCTATGAACAAGCACAGATGTGTTTCTAGCCTTAGTTAGACAAGATTTCTCATTTTCACTTTGCAAATATTTTTAACTGAGAATATTTTCTCATATACTTCAGAATGTCACTCACTGGTCAAAAGTTCAAAACTGCTGAAAATATGAAACCCAGACAAAAATTTTTAAAAAAGGAAAAGAAAAGAAAAGGGAATGGATGCATTCCTGGCTAAATAGCTAATGACAACAAAGATCAATGGAGTTAAAGATCATATGCTTCCGTAACCTTCACCTTTATTTTTCTTCTATTGTCAGATTCTTGGAACGCGGTTAATATCCATCTTGCCTACCCTATCTGATACTACCACAGTAGGGTTTACATTTCTATCAAGTCAGAAGACTAACAATTTGTCTGCCTTAGAAGGAAGCCTCTTTATATATAGGCAGAGATAATTCTTTAAGGACAGTTTGAATACTCTGCAAGAAAATTCAGACTCTGCCATTGATAATCTGATCCTTATTTTCAAGAATGTAATGAGAAGACTTGTTTATGTTTTCTTCAGTTTTGATATGCCTAGGATTCAGTTAATAGATTATCTAATTGTGGCTGAAGACCAAAACCACTTTTCTACTTGTGCTGTTGTTAATGATTTTGACAGTGGGACTTATTTAAAACTTCCAAAAGTAGAAAAGACCTCCTCAGAAGGCACTAGTCTCTCTTCCAGTATTTTTAATACTCTGGTTTATGTCAGCTAACATAATGGCAAAAGAAAATAAGGACTAAAGAGAATTTTACTTTAATTTTGAGCATTTTATATCTGGACTGTTAATTAAATAAGAGAATCTGAAAGTTGAGAAATAAAGGCAGTCTGCATCATCAAAATGTTTATATTTCTTTTGATAAATCAAATATACAAAAAGCTTACTCAAAATAGTGATTAGCTGCCCAATATATTTAGCAGTAAAAAATTAGTTTCAGCAAAACTACTGAATGCTGGAAAAGCAATGTGCAAATTATTTACAATTCTAATATAGAAGTTACAATTTTAAGTATTAAAATAATTATAGCTTCAATAATTAGTTAATGGATATACAATATGAAATATGAAAATACGTAAATTGCAAAAACTAAAATGAGAGACAAGGATAAAAACATAGAATTTGCTTATAAATTCAAAGCCAAATTGTTATCAGTTAAAATACTGTTATATATAAGTAATTTTATGTAAGCTTTAGGTAACTAAAAGATAGAAATCTGTAGTAATCCAAAAAGATAAAAAGAAAAGAATCAAAGCATACCACTACAGAAAACCATCAAATCACAGAAGAAGATAATAATAAAGGAAGAAAGAAGGAAAACAGAAACTATTAAACACCAGAAAATAAATAACATAATGAAAATAACATGTTCACATCGATCAGTAATTACTTTAAATTTAAATTGATAAAATTCTCTATCAAAATACATGGAGTGTCTGAATTAATTAAAACAAAAAACTAGAGCCCTCTATACACTCCCTACAAAAGACTGACTTCAGCTTTATAAACACACATAGATTGAAAAATATCAGATTAAAAAGAGACACTCCAAGAAATGAAAACAAAAAAGAGCAGAGATGTAGTGATATTTATATTTGACAAAAGAAATAAATATCTGTAACAAGAGTAAAAAAAGTTCATTATATAATGATAAAGAGTTTTAATTCATTGAGGCAATATAAAAATCATAAATATGTGTGACTCTAGTATTGGAACACATAAATATAAAAAGAAAATATTAACAGATTTGAAGGAAGAAATAGACAGACACACGTAGAGATATATATATATATATAGCTGTATATATATATATATATACAGCTATATATATATATAGTTTAATCTTATAAAAGGAAATACTTTCATTTGTGGAAACATGAAATCTGAGTCTATATTATGCCAAGAGAAATAAACTAGACAGACTAAGATTGATACTATATGGTATCACTTCTATATGGAATCTAATTGTTTTAAAGTCAAATTCATAAATACAGAGAGAAAAATGTTTGTCAAAACTTAGTCAAGGATTAGGGAAATATGAGAACTTGGTAAAAGTGTACAAACTTTCAGTGATAAGATGAATAAGTTTTTAGGACATAATATATAACATAATAACTATAACTGATAATACTGTATTGTGTAGTTGAAATTTTCTATAAGAGTGGATCCCAAGTCAAATATGTGAGATAACGGATGTGTTAGTTAATCCAATGGTGGGAAATCTGGGAATGTGCATATATATCAACTCACCCATTTGCAATCTTTAAATATATTATAATTTTGTCAATTATAATTCAATAAAGCTGATAAAATACCCAAGAGGTTATTTCTTTCCTAGAACACTTACATATATATATATGTGTGCGTGTGTGTGTGTGTGTGTGTGTGTGACTTTTTGTATAGATCTTTTTTCATATTTATCAGAAGAAGCACACAAATGAGCAATGCAGATAAAGTTATAAAATCCTATTTCGGTTAACTTTTAAAATAAAGACAAAGGGATCAATCTGAAATAACATAGAACTTGTATATAGGAGGCCTACACTGCAGTCTCAGTTCTATCCAAGTTTGGGGTGAAATTAAAGGAAAGAACTTGATGCAACTGAAAATGGGGTCGATCTGCAATAGCCCAGATGAGAGTATAAACTAGCATCATAAATGCATCCTCTGGAAAGGAAAAGACAGATGATAAAAATACATAGGAAGTAGAAATAACAAGATTTATAGAATCAATTACATGGAATGCAGGATGATGGAGGGAAGTAGGAAAAGGAAGGCTAAGGGTGATGACTCCTGGGTTTATGGCTTGGGCCAGAGGCTGAATGCGGGCATTATTTATCAAGATAAGAAATATTTGCAGAGGAACTGCCATTGGTGGAGGCAAAATTAGTTTGGTTTTACTCATTGAATTGAGAGTTCTCATAGGTTTTTTAATATCTTTTTTTCAAATTCTTACAAAATAAATTTTTCAAGGAAAAGAAAATCAAATAGGTCTGAAAGTTTTTTATCATCTCAACATTGATGTATATTATGTGTGCTTTTACAGTAAAAATTGAATATTGTGTATTTGTTCCTTTAAGTATTATAGAAGTTACTTTTAAGAGTAGAATGCTGTTGTAATCCAGTGGGCCTGTCAAATACATCTGTCAGTGATGACAGCAAAGTCAAGAATAAAGGTTCCAGGCTGCCTTAAAATTTGACTATTTGTCAAGAGGAAATAAAGGGAGCAATCTACCAATTACTGCTCCCTTGTGCTCAATGAGAAGCAAAGGCAAATTAACCAATTTACCAATGCAGAATGACAAAAATGTCAATGTCAACATATAACATTATTCTAGCTGGAAATTGAGCCCCAAGCTCTTATTTTATAGTTGAAGCTATTGTGGGTCATGAATTAACTAACAATCATAGAGTTCGCTGACTGAGAATCAGATCTAGAATTCAGATCTGATTTCTCGAAATTACTTTCCCTTTACACCAAATTCAATTTATTACAAATAGGCTTCTTGGATTCATAAAAAATTCCTATTATACTCATCTTAATCCTGTTTCAATTATAAAAGAAAAATTCATAACAAAAAGTGGAACATCCCTAAGGATGTATTCAATTGTAAACTAATCTATCACTAAATAAAAGATAAATTTAGGCAGAATGAAGTCGCAATTGCTTTCAGAAATGTCATTCATTCATTATGTAAGTAAGTTCTAACCAAAACCTAAGGAAGAAATAATTCATAAAACCTAAAGTACTTTGACTAAAATTGTTTATTTATTTTCATAAACAATTAACTCAAGTTAAAGGCAGAGAAGGGGGCATATTTTAGCTTTCAACCATTCCTTCATGTAACAAAGAGACAGTACCTTGGAACAAAGAGGTTTCAGTAGAGAATTTGAGTTTTCCAAAAAGTTTTTCTGATTTTATAAATGTATCATATTTCAATATTCACTTTGTTGATGTAAAGCAAAAATTACTTTTATATTTTTGTGGCTCAACTTCTGTGAATCATTATTCAGTCTAATAAAAAGGAAGGCAAAATTGCGCATGGGAAATATTCACCTCCTATATTGGCCTCCAAATCTTTCTCTAAACATGCACAAAGTAGTACAATTCACTGCCATATAATATTAGATTCACTTGATTGAGTTGAACCACTAGCTATTGTTTTATATATTAAGTAAATTATTTCCTAAATTCCAACAACTACAAAATCATTAAAAATCATGAAGCTGAGATACTCACAATAGATTAGAGTAAATTTCAGTCCTAAGATTCCAAGATCATGTACAGTGACTTATTAAGAACAATCAATTTATTTGAGAAATAGAAAAGCACATTTTTATTAATAACATACACATCATTAATGCAAATTGATTTGTTTGTTCCCTTTAAAAGTTAAAAAATATAATCGTTTCTTAGTGTCTTTACAAAAATTAATGCACAGCATAAACACTTTTTAATCTATAACTAATATAATCAAGGAGGACATTTAATTAGCAATTAGTCTGATTAACATTCCTTGGAGAGTAATTTGTTTTACCAGATGGCCTTCATAAAAATAATTCTTAGAGGATTTCTTTAAAAATCAGCTAAAGTTAATTATAAGATGTAGAAAGAGAAATTTTAACAATCATACCAAGAATAAATTAATGTTCTCAAGTTTTAAGCCTTCAAGATAAAACTGGAAAGTAGAGAATGGCAAAGGAGAGTTTATCTGACCAGTGAAGATACTGAACCAGTGACTGGGAACTGTTTGTTGACAGAGCGAAATAAGAAAGTGACCCATATAGAAAGCGAAGGAGAGTGAACTGTATAAGAAAGGAGAATTTCAATTAGACACTGGAAACTAAACCAGACTAAACCAAGGGAAATTCCAAAACACAGAAGAAGAAAAGATGCAAGCATGGGGTCCACAAAGAATTCTGCTGTTTGCCTGGAGACCACATTAACTGCCACAGGACCACAACTAATAGTTTTTCCTCAGACATGCCTTTTGAGACACATTTCAGAAATTGTTGTGATGGTTTCTCTTTTATCCATAAAAAAGGAAAGTCACATTTATTGAGTCCCTACTTTTTTTTTTTTCTTTCTGACACACACTGTCTACATTTCTCAGTCTCTTTGCAGGTAGGAATAGGGATGATTTTGAATTACGGTCAGTAGAATTTGAGAAAAAGCGATATATTCTACTATCAGTACACTTTTATTAAAATCTACAATTTATCCACTTTATCCATTTAACAGAAGAGGAAAATACAAAGATCTAGAGAGTAAATTCTTGATGTCCATGGATAATGCATCCTTATTCATGAACACAATAGACTTGTGAGAAATAAGGATTTCTTGTGTTAAATCACACATATTTGCAAAGGTAATTTCTCTAATACCTGTATTTAAATAATTTAATAACCACTGCAATTAATTTTAGTGATATTTTTATTCTTGTTTTCCAAAGTTTTAGCATTTTAATTTATTTTTTTATTCTAATCTTGTTGAAGAAACCCTGTATTATTACATATAGGTTTAAGATGTGCATTATTGCAAGTCAACATCTGTTTATAAAATATAAAGCTTATTACCAACAGTCTAATTCTATCCTTTACATTATTACTGATCTCTTTTACTTGGTTTGCTTACCCACTCCCCCTTCTATTCTATTAACTATTAATTTGATTCTATAGAATAAAATTCTATTTTATTTATATACTACACACACACACACACACACACACACACACACACACACACATACACACATCTGTATCCACTCATTGTCAATGGGCACTTATGTTGTTTCCAGTTCTTGGCCATTGTAAATAATGTTTCAATGAATATAGGTGATGCATATGTATCTTTAAATTTGTTTTTGAGTTTTTCAGGTAAGCACACAGAAGTGGAATAATAGGATAATATGGAGTTTTCATTCTCACTAATTATGCAGAGTCCCCATAGTGCTTTCTATAATGGTTGCAACAACTTACATTCCCACCAATAGTACACAAGGGTTTCCCTTTCTCCACCTCCTCACCAACACTTAACTGTTTCCAGTCTTGTGGTTAATAGCCATTCTCCCAAATGTTATGTCTCATTGTTGTTTGAATTTGCATTTCCTTAATAACAAAGATATGGAACATTTTAATCTTTGTTCTAACTTATCAAATGGGTAAAGTAGATGAATCAAGAATTTGAACTCATTTGTCAGATTCTACAATCTAGTCCTTTTCACCAACTACTCTAATAGTTTAGTATATGAATCAGAAAATATGCTTTATTTTTTAATTGAAATTAAGTCCAAATATCATAAATTAACCACTTTAAAGTGAACAATTCAGTGATATTTTACTACATTCAAAATGTTGTGCAACTACTATATCTATTTAATTGTTTCATCTATTTAGTGCTATATCTGTTTAGTTTAGTTTTCATCACCCCAAAAGGAACCCCATGACCATTAAAAAAATTCTCAGTTTACCTGTTCCCTGGTCCCTTGCAATCAAGCATTTTATCTCTCTCTATATGTATTTTCATATTCTAGATCTTTTACATAAATTAAATCACGCAATATGTAATCTATTTTGTCTGTTTGATTCACGTAGCATAATTACTGGAGGTTCATGAACAATGTAGTATCTATCTTTATTTCACTACTTTAAAAGGCTGAAAAAATTCCATTGTATTTCACAGCTTGTTTATTCATTCTCCTATTGATAGACGTATGGATTATTTTCTATCTTTAAGCTGTTTTTAGTAGTGCTTCTGTTTTTAGTAGTGCTTTTATGAATATGCATGCTTGTGGATTTGAGAATCTGCTATCCATTATTTGGGTATATACCAAGAAGTGGAAATGCTATGTCAAATAATGATTTTATGGTGAGCTTTTTTAAGGAAATGTCAAAATCTTTTCCACAGAAGCTTCACCATATTGCAATATACAATATATTTATGTTTCACACTTATGGTTTTAGTTTAAAAAAAATAAAGTCATCATTTAGAGTAATATATCACAGTTATTTTGACTTGTTTTTCCTCTAAGGATGTTGAGCAATGTTCAGGTGTTTATTGACCCATTTGCTTTGGTAAAATGTCTATTTAAATCCCTAACCCAGTTTTTAGTTGTATTTTTTTCTTTCTGCTGCTGAGTTGTATTTATTCCAGATAATGGACTCATCAAATGTACTATTTGCATATATTTTCTCCCATCTGATGTTGTCTTTTTAGTTTCTTGATAATGTTTCTTACTGAAAAAAGTTTTTAATCTTAAGGGAATCCAACTTACCTATTTTTTATTTTTTTTGCTCAACTTTTGATGCTATAGCTAAAAATCCACTGCTAAATTCCAGATCTTGAACATTCACTCCTTTGTTTTCTTTTAAGAGTTCTATAGTTTTAGCTCTTCTATAGAGGTTGTTGCTTCATTTTGAGTTATGTTTTGCATATATTATATGGTAGAAATCCTATTTTATGCACCAAGTATTATACAGACTATTCTTTCCCAATTAAGTGGTCTTGGTACCCAGTCAAAGTCAATTGATCTTTTGTCTAGATGTTTTATCTTTTATTAAAACAGGGATATTGAAGCCCCCGGCTATCATTGTAGAACTTTCTATTTCTTCCTTTAATTCTGTCAATGTTTGCTTCATATGTGTGATAACTGTTATTTGTTGCCTATATGTTTACAAAAATATATTTTCATTATGTGCTTTTTTCTCCTATGTGTGCTTTTTATTCCTTTCTCATTTCCTTTTGAATATACTTCATATAGACATTTTCTGAGTGCTTTCCATGAGAATTACACTTCATATCCTGAATTTCAAACATCTATTTTTTTGAGAAAATTAGGATTTTATTCCTCATGTGATCCTAGTTGTGTGACCTTGACAAAGTCACTTACTTTCATTTTTAGGTATATTTGACACATTATAATAGCTTTATGTATACTACATAATGATTTAACATTTGTACATATGGTGAACTGATCACCACAATAAGAATCTAGTTAACTGTCATCACTATACATAGCTATTTTTTTATGATGAGAAATTTTAAAAATTATGCTAACTGTAGTCACCATGCTATATTACATCCCAATGAATTATTTATTTTATAAATTAAAATTTGTGTCTTTTGACCCACTTCACCTATTCATCTACCTCCACCTCTGGTAACCACTTGTCTCTGCTCTTTATCTATGCACTTGATTTTTTTTGCTTTTAATTTTTTGTTTTTCATATATAAGTGAGTTTATACAGTATTTATCTTTCTGCGATGACATATTTCACACAGTATAATGTCTTCAAGATGCACATATGCTGAAAATGGCAAGATTACATTTTCTTTTCATGTCTGAATATGATTATATATTATATAAATATAAATAGATATATATACACATATATGCACATATATAATGTATACACGCAAACAACATTGATGCATATCACATTTTCTTTATCCATTTATCCATTGATGGACATTTAGTTTTTTTCTGGTTTGGTTATTGTAAATAATCATTACAATGCCGCAATAAATATGGGACTGCATATATATCTTTTCAAATGAATGCTTTTATTTTTTTGGGATAAATACCCAGAAATGGAATGACTCAAGTATATAGTAGTTTTATATATATTTTTTCCTGAGGAGCCTCCAAAGTGTTTTCTATAATGGCTATAACAATCTACTTTTAATTGACATTAACTTAGTTTCAATATCACATTAAAACTCTGCTCCTATAGCTCCATACCTATTTTATGTTTTATTGTCAGAAATTATATCTTCTTACATTGTGTTCTCATCAATGTATTTATGTTTCATACATTTGTCTCTAAAATCTTATAAGAAATAGTAGTTAAGTACCAAAAATACAACAATAATGAAGTTTATATTTGTCTATAGAATCACCTTTGTCAGAATTCTTTTTTTCTTCTTAAGAGTTTACTTTCTAATTTTTTTTTCATTTCAGCCAGAAATTTAGCTTTCCATTCAGGTCAAGTGAAATCCTTCAGCTATTGTCTATATGGCGAAGTCTTAATTTCTCCTTCCTTTAGGAAGTATAGTTGTGTTAGATATTGAATTCTTGATTGAGATTTTATTTTTCTTTCTTTCTGCACTTTAAATGTATGACCTTACTCCCTTCTGGCCTCCAATTTGATTACAATGTGTCTTTTATTTTGTATATCTTTATCCTCGGAATCATTGAAATGATTGAATCTGTATATTCATATCTTTGTCAAAACTGGAAATTTGGGCCATAATTTCTTTCAATAATATTTTTGCCTCTTTCTCTTGTTTTCACATTATATATTCTCTTGGATTCACATTATACATATGCTAGTATACTGGATGATGTCCCATATGTTTCTTAGGCGGTGCTTATTTTTCTTCATTATTTTTTTCTTCCTTGTTTTTAGCCTACATAATTTACACTCATTGATAAATTTGATTATTCTTTTTTCTTCTTACTTTAACGTGATATTGAAAGCCTCTAGTTACATTGACTCTATTGAGAACATTTCTTTGATGCCCAGTCTTGTTATTTAAAAATTTGTCTTATTTATGAACTGAGTCTATAGATCAGCTATATGTAAAAGCTTAGGGTCTTCTCAGATCTCTTATGAGATTGCATCCTGGAGTAGACATATATATGACTTTCTGATTTCTCCAATTAACATAGATAGCTTTGAATGTCCTAATTTACCAGAGAAATTTCCTTCCAAGCTTTGCCTCCCAGGCTTTCAGTGTTGCATTGTTTCTCTCAACTATCATATTTTTCTCCTAGGTCACTTCAAGTCGTTCATTTGACTTACAATATTTTTGAGAACAGTCCACTGTTTCTTATCCTAAATGAAGTCTAAGTTATGTAAAACAAATACAAGCATCTTGCATCAGTCCTTTAGGATGCTCTAGACAGGGTTAAATAGATAAACACAACTCTTGGAGGATAAAGTTTTATTTCCACCCTCCATAATCAGGGAGCAGAAGAAACATGGGCTTCATGAATTCCACTAACCTGAGAAGGGCAGTGTGGTAAGGGCAAAAGTAAAAAGATAAGAAGTTGTTTGATTTTATTTGTTTGTTTGTTTTTACTTTATTTAAGTTGTCCTTTTTTTTAATTCAGCATCACTTGGCTGTTGTAACATTTGATTACTTTCCAGAGTTTGACAAAGTTGATTCTGACTCTATTTATTTTATTTCTTAATGATTCTGTGTAAGACAAACCCTTAGAGCTACCTTCTCCTCCACTTTTGCCGACATCATTCACCATGTGGTTTTGACATGAAATACCAGGTAAAGACTTCTGGTTTAAGACTTCCTATGTAAGATTATACTTTTGACCTAGATATTTACCATTACTACATTATTACCAGTTTAACTAATGTATCACAAACATTACCTAATTAGCACCCCCAATGAACACATATGGAGAAATAAATAACATAATTATGCAACAGGTGTACAGAAGAGTTTTAGTCAAAAATATTTACAAATAAATAAGAAAACACGTATTTGTTAATTTGCCCAAATGCACTATTGGTGGAAAAAGATCACATTCATGAATGTGAGTGTTAGAATATCCAATGCACTTGATCCAACATATGTACATATCTTCATTTATCTCCCTCAAAACCTCCACCCTTACCCACCTAATGAAGGAAGTGGTAGGCAGGAATAAAAAGTTTAATAAACCTTATTCTTTAACTTTTTCATTACAATAAGTTGAAAGAGAGGTCCTAAAGGAGAGGGCCCCAGAAGGGATCCCATTAAGGAGGGAAAAAATGCATTACTCAAATGAAAAATCCACTTCAATTTTTAAAGACAAAGATTCTCTATTTTCTGCAAAGAAAACAAACTTAATTTAAAATGTATTACTTACTATTCAGAAAATTAAGTGCTTACCTATATATTAAGGAATAAATTATAAAAGTAAAAATATATTTCTGTATTTATTAAAATAATGACTTCAAGATTTATACATATTTAGAAATACATAAATGACTATATATTTACAAATACACATATATGTAGAAAATTATACCCATACACATACATATTCACTTGTGAATATATGCAGGTGTATATATTTATACAAGTACATTCATATATGCAAATATACTGCCCCTAATTTATCCTTAACGTTATAGTCGCTATTCTCCATGCACTCTAGCGTAAATTAATAAATACACTACAATACACATTCCTGTTAGTTTACTAAACAGAAGCATACAGTGCACACTGTTTTGTACATAGTTTTGATAAATTATATTATGGGATATTCTGAACATATATAAAAGTAGGGGAACTATATGCTAAATTCCTATGTCCCTATCACAAAACTTCAATTATCAACTCATCCTATCAGCCTAGCAGCCTCTCCTCTAGCTCCTAAAACATTGGGTTATTTTGAAGGAACACACAGGCACATGATATTATAGATAAACATATATAATTATATCTCAAAAAGAGGACTTTAAAAGTAAAAACCAACAGCACCATCACAGCTGAACAAATAAAATAAATTCCTAAATATCATCAAACATCCAGTATTCAAACTCCAATTGTCTAAAAAGCATAGCAGGTGTATGTGTGTGTTGTTACAAGCCTATGAAAGTATGCTTTTATGATAAACACCTGTAAGTCTTTTTCATAAGTGCTTTATCCTCCAATATTTTTTCTGTTAACTTTGTCACACTTTTGTTAACAATGATTTTCTTTCTTGTATGTGTTGCTTTATCTTATTTATCTTTATTTATTTCATTATTTTTGTTTTACTTATATTATTTGATATTCTCCTTGTTCACTAAAATATATTTTATGAAACATGTCTTAAATAGCAGCATACAACTCCATCAAAAGAACAGTAATTTGTTTAATTTGTTTAGCCATTACTTCTCACTAGTTGTATATATATATATACATGTATATGTGAATTGTATATATATATATGTATTAAACATTGCTTGGAATTATACCATTACTTGCATCATTAATATTACCAGTTAAATGTTATTAAATAGTTTTCAGCATGCACATAATAAAGGAAATCATTTAAAATATAGATTTTGTTTCCTGAGTTCTTAATTTTCTTCTAGTTTGCTAGTCTACTCTTACATCATTATAAGTAACCTTTGCATTTAGAAATATATTTTTCTCTTTGACTTACTAAGCAGTAAAAAACAGAAAATTAAACCATGCTGGTCACTTATTTATTGGCAACTATTAATTGAAATATCCTAGTGCTGCCCCTAAATTCCCCTGATCATGTGAAATACATGGAGGTTCTCTTTGGATAGACTGAAAAAATGGGCTGGTCACAGTTGACCTTCCTGCTTGAACAGAGAATTCCTTTATGCTGTCTAAGTAGTGATGTGGGAGGAGAATCATTGATCAAGTACTTTCTGGTTGACTGGATTTCACCTTTGCTTTATATGAGGAGCTGTTTGTTTCTGCAACATGCTATAATCACTAAGGCTCTAACTCAATGTTTTAACACTGTTTTGTCTTCCAAATTCATGCATGTGTGTGGTGATATATGTTCCTCACTCCTCAGTTCTTGAATGCTGATTAACACTTCTCAAAGTTGTTGTTAAAGAATTTTTTTTTCTGATTCACTTCATTCTCTTTCTTACTATAGTCATGCCTGCAAGGCAACTACTTTATTCAGGTATCAGATATACACTTAGCTATGATTGGCATTGCTCAAGGAAATAGGATTTATTTTGATTGGAGTGAGACCAGATGAGTGCAATTTTGAAGCTTAAGGCCAGGCTGGCTGATGAAAGCTGATCAGACAGCATGAAATCCAACTTCAGAGCAAAGTATTTGAGACCTTCAGTATAGATTTCCAAAGCTTTACCAACTGCTATTCTCACCCCTCCACCTCATAAAGTAGAAAAAAAAAAAAAAAAAAAAACTGGTGAAAAATCACTCTTTCCTGGGCTCTGTGCCAAGCACCATGTACATATTAAACATTCCCACAAAATTTTTGCAACATCCCTGAGGAATGGATACTAATGACTCCCATTTTGTGGAAGAGATAATAAAGTCTTAGAAAAGCAAAATAAATTTAAAAATTATTGACTTAACATTGCATTATACCATTATATGTTTCAGGCATGCATTTTACAAATCAACATTCTGTATATACTACATTAAGTTTACTACCCAATGTCCAATCGTTTCCCTCACCATGTAACTGATCCCTTTCATGCAATTTACATATCCCCCGCCCCTTCTTTCATTATAACAAATTTGGTTTTGCAATCTGAAAGTTCATATTTGTTTCATTTAGTTCATTCGTTTTATTTCTTCATGTACACAAACAAGTAATATTATGCAGCGCTTATCTTTCTCCATTTATCTTATTTCACTAAGCATAATATGCTAGGTCTGTTCACATTTTTGCAAATGGCAGCAGTTTATCTTTTTGTTTGGATGAATGATAGTCCATTATGCATATATACCACATCTTCTCTAATAGACTAATCATTCGTTTCCAATGCTTGGTTATTGTAAATAATGCTGCAATGACACACCTGGTGACTGAGGCAGCTAAGGTGCAGGCCATGTAAAGTACAAGGACTCAGGGTCAAGACCTGTGGCCAGGGGTAGGGGGATGCTGCAATGACTGTAGGAGGTTCATCTATCTTTTCTAACTAGTGTTTTGGTGTTTTTTGGGTTTTTTTTTTTTGCATTTCTCAAGTAAATACTCAAAACTAGAATAACTGAATCATGTGGAATTTCTGCTTTCCATAATGACTTCTCCAATTGATATTCCCACTAACAGTATACAAAAGGTCTCTTCTTTCTACATTCTCTCCAATACTTGTTGTTTCTTGTCTTTCAGATAATAGTCATTCTTACAGGTGTAGGGCTATAAGATTACATAATTTAACCTGTCCATACTGTCCTAATAAAACAGAAATAAAATAGAAACCCAGGATAGCCTGACCTTCAGTCTGTGCTTTCCCTACCAATTCATACTATCTTGATGAGTCGTGAAATAGCACAAGTCTGAGCCACACTGAACTCTAAATCACTGCCTGAATATAATATACTCTTACAAACCTCTAACCATCTCCTCCATAAGCATTTTTCTCTTCCTTGAGCTCCTAACCCCCTTCTTTTTCTGATGAACTTCCACTAGTCCTTCGATATTGCCCATAAGCATCACTTCCTCTTTGAAGCCTTCCTTTCATTCTGTAGATATAATCAATTGTGCTTTATGGTCTTACGGCACTATATGTACAGTAAACTATAACATTCTATTCTCATGTCTTTTTCCTCCTAAGATCACCTGCCATTTGTGGTTTTTGTATTCCTACTCAATAGCATATTTCTTGATACAAAGTAAACATGAGCTACTTATTTAATTCATCATTAATCCATTAAGAAGTCAAATGCATGATAAAGCAGTTAGTGTGTGAGCACTAGATGAAGACCAGGTATATGGTGGTCATTAGCATCTAGAGATGCTTCAGAAAGACAAACGGGAGAAGGAATTTCTCTTGTTCAGCAGCATAAGATGCTATGTATCCCTCAGGATGATGCCAGAGTCAATTTGGGAAAACAGATATCAATGTACTCCTTAATTTAGTTCTTCATTTCCTCTACAAGAGGAAAGAAAAAATGAAGAGATGAATTAGAGGAAAAAAGATGTCGAGCATTTCCCTAGGAGACATATGGTCTAAATAAGAGCAACAGTTGATCCTATCTTCTTTGCTAATCTCTGCATTCTTTTTAGTCTCACATTTGATCCATGAAGACTTTCTATAACTGGTTATTGAATACAGGAATTTGCATGGAAAGTAACTCCAATGAGGAAAGTTTCCCAGACACATGATACTTCCTACAGGTGTCCATGGAATTTAAGTTTGTAATGATAAGGAACATTTACCTGTGTAAAAAAAAGGGAATCAATTTTAGTGCACGTATCTGTTTCATACTGAATTTTTGCTATTACTGTTGGTGGGGGTGTTTTGTTGTTGGAGGGTGAATTTTTTGTTTTGTTTTATTTTGATTTTTTGTTGTTGCTATTTTTAAGGAGAGACAAATAACAGGACAAGGCCCCTCCCCCCCCCAAAAAAAAACAACTCCCAAAGGAAATGCAGTTGTTTCTACATTAAAAGACAAGTATTTAGGTTAAAACTTTCTAAGCTTTGGGGAAAATAAATCACAAGGAAGCCTAACCAAGCACTCTGACCCACAGGACTATTTTTCCTGAAAACGGCAGTGCAATTGTGGTGACCTCTGAGTGCGGGCCATCAAACCAGGACTGGAAGGAGTGCAGGTTTAAAGTGAGATGAAGAGTAAAACCTATGAATGCTTGTATTTCTTTTATTTTTCTGCTTCAAATCACTCATGAAATTTAGTTAGCCTTCTTCCTTGAGTCTAAATATTTAATTTGGCAAATAATTGGGAATCAACTATAAATAAGCCATTACAACAAGTGTAAAGCCTCATGTGGAAGTTTAAGCACTCTTTAACATGTGGAAGTTTAAGCATTCATTTTTACAAATCAAAAAAATTCACTTGTATATATTTAAAGAAATACTTGAATGTTGTTAAGAGAATAGATGCTAACATTTCTTGGTATAGGACACAAGAGAGCCTTTTCTCCCTCTTTCACTAACCTCGTAGAGTTTCATATGCACAAAGAGCTGAGAAGGAAATCTATTTCCTGTTCCCTCAGCAAGTAAAGTTAGAAACATAGTTTCTGGTTTCATCTTGTGCTCAAATTCCAGTTCTGCTCCTTTAATACCTATGTGAGTTTGGGAAAATTATTGACCTATAGTTCTGAAAGTGTATATAATAGCAGTATCTGTCTTTATGATTATTGGATGATTAAATGTAACAACTTATGAAAAGTGCTTAGCATGGAACCTAGCACATAGTAATAGTACTCAGAACATGTGAGTGGTTACTTTTACAACTTCTAAAAAGGTAAATAGAGAAAAATTGAGTTGTTAGAAGATTCCACACATGTACATGGAGAATTAACTCTCGAATACCTATGAATATTTTATTTTTATTAGAAACACAGTCATACAATGACAATTTTACCCCCTTTCTGAACAAAAAAACTGATCATTAAATTACAAAGAGAATGGGAAACAACCTATCAGCAGGAAACCAGCTAAATTGTTTATAATACTCACATTCTTAGAATGATAGAAAACAATGAAGAAGAATGAGGTAGACAAAAGATGTACTGGAATGAATGGATATCTAATTGATATTGGAAAGTAAGAAGAAAATACTATCATAGAATCTATAGCATATTTGCAACCTTTTTTAGATCTGTGAAAGAAAAGAAAAATGAATCAGACAATTACATTAAAAACAGTTAAGGAATAACTGGAAATTAGATTGAAAAGAAAATGGAAAATATTCAAATTTCATGGTATATAGTAATGTCTATAGTTGTTTGGTCATTTCAATAATAAGCATTATCCATGCATTCATAAAAGGCTACCATACATGCTATTGAAAGTTTATTTTTATATGCTTCTACTAAAATTCTATCAATTCAATATTGTAATGGCTCTAGATGGCTCCTGGTGGCATCACAGGCGTTTCTAGAGATACTAGATACTAGACGCATCATTGTTCCCAGAGATTGCTGTCATGTTATCACACTAACAGGAAAAAAGGGAGAGAATCCAAAAAAATTAATAACAAAGAATACTTAAAATCACGCATATGTTTTCTTAGTTTTATTACTTAATTATCCAGACAAGAATGAAATTTCCAAATGGGTTTGGAACAAGAAGATAGTATAAACGGAACAAAGAAGTTGTATTCCTTATGTGCACTGTTTCACGGGGGCAAAAAAAAAAAAAAGAAAGCATCTGTTTAACATAAGATCCCTGGAGGAAAAAAAATGAATAGAAGGTATCTTTGTAAATGAAGGTTGCAGAATGATGTGGCCTCTCCCCCACTGCACAGATAGGACATGAGGGCATAAGGACAAGTGACAAGCCTAGGATCACACACTGAGTTGGTGCTGTAACCATGGACTCAGGGGTCGGGGACCCAGATGGGAACAGAGCCTGTATCAGCACAAAGAAGGCCACAGTTCTCACTGAAGCGGGGACAGCACTACTTGGAATCTACAGGGCAGTATGCAGATGTCTGAATGGAAAACTAACTGACAAAACCTGAAAAAGACCCCAGCGGGGACCTCACCTTAGCAACCTGAGTCTAGGACACATCCCTAGAGACTAGTGCCATTTTTCTCCAGGTAACCTGGAGACAATCACCCCCTCATATATATTTAAATATCCATTTTGCCTGTGTAAGAGGTAGGCAGGCACCTTAGGACATGTATACACATACACACACACACACACACACACACACACACACGCACGTGTATTCTCTTGATGTAAAATTCCCAGCCCCACAGGGCACCTCAACTATCTTTGTGCTTTTAATAAACTTGCTGTGTGCTATTGGTCAAATGACTCTCTCCACAAATTCTTTCTGGACAAACCTGGTGTCTCATCAGCATGTCTCAGCTCCCTTTCCCTTACAACATCTCCCCTCACTGTGCCAACCAAGAACACAGACTTAGTCTTGGCAAGTTCCTTCTTTCAAGAGAAGCTATATGCTTATAAGAAACATCCTGACTGTAAATGATGGCCAATTACTAAACCATACATTCATACACTATTACATAGGAATAAACAGAAAATATCTATGGAATGGACCAGTGCCCTTGTCACTTTTTTGCCACCTCAGAGAATCTAAGACAACAGGTCCTTGTCAAAACTTTCTCTCTGTAGCCTCATTCCATTTGTTGCTAATGTCTTTATCCTAAAATATTTTTTTAAATAAAGCACACTTGCAAGGTACTAGATAAGAGTCTGAAACTGGGAAGCACAGCAAAGAAATAAAATATAATTGCGAAAAAGAAGCAGATTCTGTCCTTTAAGAAGCTTAAGATTTAATGCAATAAAAATTGCATAAATGATCTAGCATATTAATAATTATTACTAAAGAATCAATCTGAGGAACAGTATGGGAGACTGCTAATGTAGCTGATTCATTCTAACTGGGTGAATGAGAAGGATCTCAAATGAAAAAAAAAAAGGCCTTGAAAATAAATAGGGTTTTAACATGTGGAGAAGGGATAGGTATTGTAGTCTGACAGGCAGGACAAAAAACACTTGAGCATGTACAAGCCTGGTATATCGGTGAAGAAGAAGAAAATGGAAATAGTGGGAAAATACAGTAGATGAAGGAACAGCAATACTGTCTGCCAAGACCAGAGTGATCCTTATTCTGTAAAAGAGAAATACTGTAGAGAAGTGAAACCACTGTTTCAGAATATTTCCTCTGGCACATAACAGATGGATTAAACATGTGAGAAGGTGGCAGAGGAAAGAGTGGTTAGTTATCTGTCTTAATATTCCAGTTAGTAAATAAGCATGGAAACAGTGAGAGTAGTGGGAATGGATATGGCTCATTGCAGAGGTGAGCTCTAGAGAGCTTTTCCACTAAAGTGAATGTTTAGGGCAAAGCAACAGGATGACTTGGAGATTTCAAGATCAAAGATCTTAGAGGAAAAGGGTGTTCTTAGGAATCAGAGAAGCAGGGATTGTAAAATGATGGCTCTTGGACATGAGACTGTTTATGTGCTTAGGGGGAGTTGAGGCTTGGAGCATCCTTGCTAGGAGGATATTGAAATAACTGGTTTTTAACTTGAAAGACAAATCAGATTTAAAGATCCAGATCCCTGGGCTGAATAGGGATTCTAAAATTGAAATTGTGCAAGTGATTGAGATAGTTCATAGCCAAGAGATAAAATGCAGATTCTCAAACAGAAAAGGATTTGAAAGGAGATTTTGGAAAATGTCTACATTTTAAAGGTGTGAGGATGAAGATCAACTAAATAAGAAGAAAGTAATGCAAATCAATTAACACTCATTACCATTTATCAAGCACGTTGCTTGTGCCAGACTTTGGGCTTCATGTAAATATTTTACTTAATTCTCATACTAACTTGTGAAGCAGCTGAAGCCCAGGGAGGTGAAGTAACTTAATAAGGATATATATAGTGAAGTTCACAGAAGAGCACATCTAAATGGCTAATAAACACTTGAAAAGACGCTCAACTTCTGTGGTAGTTGAGAAAAAGCGACATTTATAAAAATTAAAAAAGGATAATGTGCTTCAGGGAAGGGTTACTCAGAGACTGCTGGTTGAAAAGTTAAAAGGTATAGCTTTTATAGATGACCATCTGGCAAGATCTATTAAAATTAAATATACACACTAAATATAAGTTGAAGATGCACATGTCTCTTGATACAGTCATACTCCAAATGAGAATTGACCCCTTAATATTAAATCACCAACCCAGAGAGAAAATGTCTGAAAAACATGGAATATCCATCAACAGGAGAATGGCTGAATAAGTTGTGGTACTTCCATAACATTTAAAAGAATGAGTTAGCTCTATACTAGATCATTTGGAGAGATTCCACAATGAATTGTTAAGTAGCTAGGGTCTTTCTTATTGCTCTGATTCTTAGCAAGGAAAAATATAAAATATGATCCCATTTCCATAAAATAAAATAAAAAATAGACTTCTGAGTAAATATCATGCATGTGTTTGCATACATGTGTGTATTTTATTTGTCCCAATGTCGTATTTGTATATTTAACAAAGTCAAATAAATATAGTAAGATTGAATGAGCTGAAGCAAAGTAAAGGCTTTGGATTTGACAATGAAGAAGCCATGTGTTCTTTGGAAAAGAAGTTTCAGCTGACCATTCGAGGTGGAGATTTATGCCAGGAGTCAAAGAGCAAGGATATGGTGAGGAAGTGGTACCAAAAAATGTTGACGTGCTTTAGAGACCATTTGGCAATGAGCAGACTGTGGGTTTGGCATGAGAAAGGAAAGCTGAAATAGAGTTTTCTAATGTTTGGTTGTCTGCATTTTATGTTGGTGGCTGTTTGGGTTTTTGCATTCTTCTGTCTTGTTGCATTTAAGACAGACTTGGCACATCTGGAAGTTAACATGAGAGATAGTTGGGAGAGAATGATAGGGTTCCAGAACAATTGGCAGGAGAAAGCAGAATGACTGGTTATTGTCCTCTCTTTCTTGGATCCCTTTTTGGTGATATCCTTAGAAGATAAATTGTTTCTTTAGGAGATATAACTTCAAAATTCCTGAATGCAAAAATTAACAAAACAGGTATGCTCTTGTGATTAACAATTAAGTATACAGGGCGTAGTCCACATATGCCCAGGACCCGGGTTCACGATCCAGGACCAGGGGAAATAATAACCAGGATGAACAACTAAATAAAAAATAAATGAAATGCTTCTTCCTTTTCTCTCTTCTTGCCTGTCTACTCACTTTCATTCTTGCCTGAACCATCCCTACAAATAAATACATAGATAAAATGAAACAATGCAGCCACTGATTTGAGGAAACTAGCCACTACCCCCATTAACTTACAATCAATGATAAAATTCTTAAATACCAGTGTTGACCTGCCTGAAAGTCAGGATACCAAAGCAAATCCCAGATACCTGAGCAAAAGAAGACAACTGGGAAACAAACATTGCACAGGGATGATGAAAGGTGATGACAATGATCCATGGCTGTTGTTCCATCTACCCCTTCTTATTCTCTAGACCTTCAATCAGGCTCCTGGGCTGATAATACACTGTTGTATCATGCCTCCTTTTTGCCAATTTGAGTTCTTCTCTGAGACATTCTTACCAGCACTCCTGAGCAGGCTGGCTAGATATCTGGTCTCTAATCTTAACCAGCCAAAGGAATGGAAGGAATGACACCTCACCTCTGCTTGTATTTTCACTTTATCCCCTACAATTTATTCACAAGGATAAGGTTTCTCAAAGAAAACTGCCAGGAAATTACTCTGGAGACTATTTTTGTCTTCCCTCCCTGTGTAAGGGATGACAGTCAGATGAACGAATGGTCATTTCTCTTGCCCGATGACCACCACCTTGCTAGTGCTCCCACCTCCACCAACTTCAAGTGGATCTTAAATAGAACATGTTCTCCTCTCTCCATCTGGTGCTCTGAGCAGAGTAAGCTCGCCAGTGCATGACTTTCCCTTCCACTGGAAAGGCCTCTATTCTCTTAATATTAGTTAACTGAGACAAGAGACTGAATTGATTAAAGGACGAGGAATAGGAAGTTGCATTTTGGTCTCCAGTTCAAATTTATGCATTTCCCATTCCAGCTTTGCTGGCAAAGAGCTAAAACTACATCTTAGTCTTCATCTCATTTTTGTGTCCATCTTGATTCAGCACCAGGAGGAACAGAAAAAAAAATGATCCATTGGAACCTGCAACCTCAGGCTCTAGTACTATTATCTCTAGTGCTGTGTTCTAGCACAACCCTCAGTTCTCTAGTACTGAAGACTGACAGGTTTGTCTTTAACTATCCTTAATGCCATCCTTTGACCACAACCCATTTATCTCACATAAGGTCTGAGTCCCATTGTGGAGGCTGTAGCTCCTTCTGGTATCTCAAGAAAATAGAATTAAACAAAAATTAAAATTGAAATATTTTAATCAATTAGATCAGTAATTCTCAAACTTTAATATGTTTATGAATCACCTGGCTATCTTGTTAAAGAGAGAGTCTAGTTCAGTAGCTCTAGGGGTGGGGGTCTCAAGCATCTTCATTTCTAAGAAGCTTCCAAGCGATGCCAATGACATGGACCACATTTGGAGTAGTAAAGAGATAGGAGAGTGTTCTCCAAACTTGGCTGCATTCTGGAATCACCTGAGAATTTTTTTAAAAATCTCCAAACCTAGGCCAAACCTTGGCCATTAAATTATAATCTCTGGCAGGGACACAGTTAACACTATTTTTGAAAAACCCCAGTGATTCCAATAAATGGCCAAGTTGAGAACCACTACTGTGAAATGATGAGCATTTTTGCAAGGACTGATTATAAATAACAAATACTTTGAGACTTTAGGTAATGCAAAGTCAAGTCTTAAGTAAAATTAATATAAGTAAGTGTTCTAAGTAAAAAACATAGTCAAAAGTTTTCACCATATTTTGACTGGATCATACATCATGTTTGGTTTTGGGGGCTGCATTTGAAGAGGGACATTGATATCAATCATGGACTATGCCAAGAGAAATGTGAGTTAACTATCTTATAAAGTCTATACAGCTGCCTTCAAATAATCCAATGCCTTTCATTAAAAAATTAAAAATCAAAAAACAAAACTAGACTTTACTACTCTTCCCTCTCTTCCCAATTGAATAAGGCATTGAAAATTGCACACTCTTTTCTAGATTGTCTTTTGATCATTTTTCTCCCCCATTCAAGCAGACTCCAGGTGGTTTCCCACACTCTTCTATGCCTGGATGCAGCATAGAAAGCCTGGATCCCAAACTGGAGGCTAGAACATATGCTTTGTCTTAGCTCTGCAATAACTTCCTCCTATTATACAGGTAGGAGTGTGAAATATACATAAAACATCAGTAGGGATGTGATGGGGTTAAGATAGTATTGATTGCCTTGCATGGGTGATAATGAAGATGGTCGCAGAAGTATAAATTTTGTCCAGACAACCTAAGGCAAAAATATGTATTTTTGGCAATGTTGATTCCTCTGGGAAAACCTGATGTAGAGAGACCAAAATACATGAAAACACTGTGGGCTTTTAAAAGACTTCCTTGGGGTCTATTCCAATATTTAACAGTATCTGCAAAGTCATAATCTCTCTGTTGAATTAGGAAGCATTCACAATCTGTTCATGCTTTGTTTATACTGTGTTTAAGATTTAATGAAGATTTCTTACCAGTAGCCAGAGACAAGAAAACTTAAATGCTATTGCCTAAGAGATTTTAAATGACCCTGACTATTTTTTTCTGTGAGTAGTTGAATCCATAGATAATGACTCTTAACATAGTTTCAAAAGTAGGAGTTAGAAATAGCGTGGGTGGGGGGGGGGGTGGCTACAAATAAGGGTGGAATCTACCAGTCTACACACACACACACACACACACACACACACACACAAATATACACATTTTCCTGTCTTTACCTCAGAGGCAATATTGTCAGAAAAAAAACCTGGAAACCCTGGCTAATGTGCAATTCAGTTTCTTAATTCTTTACTTTCAGTTATCAGCAATATTATAATGTTAGGCTTATTCATTATTGCAATAGATGGTATATGATGTGTTTAAGAGTTAGCACATAGGTTGATGAAAATATTGAATTTAAATTCTAAGCCTTGCCATTTAAGAGCTGTGTGTATTCAGAGAATTTGTCTAACCTCACTGGGTCTCAGTTGTTTATATAAAACCAGGATAAATCTATATTGCATGATGATGGAAGAGATAAATTAGGTCACATGTGCAAGGAGTAAAATAATGTCCGCCATATAAGAGGTATTCAGTTATTGATATTCAGTTACATTTTTCACATTATAGGTCCATAAATACTCTTCATACATATATATTTTTTAAAGTGTTAATGTAAATATAACGTATACCCAACAGCTTTCTGATATGGTATCACTTAAAATTCAAAGTTTTAAAAGTGAGTTTATTAACACTAGCCACATTAGTCACAGATGTTCTCATTTCCACATAACTACATGAATGTGACCTGTGTCTGGAATCCCAGTACATCCATTTTTAATCTTTGGAGATACATGGTGGTTATATTTCAAAGGTGGGCACGCTGAATACAGAACTCATTCTTCTTATGTCAGTCTGTCTCTTTTTTCATTCTCTTTTTTGTCCATCTCCATTCTACTTTAATCTCCACCCATTTGCCCACATTTGCTAAGCATTCATAATTTCGTTCCAAAACAGATAATTACCAGAAGCGCTAAGAGAGGCACAGGTAGATCTAAAGACTAATTTCTGTCTAAGTAGGAACTCCTTTCCAGTGGTTTCATCATTTCAGTTTCACTCAGGAATCAGAGGTCCTATTTGTGAAGCCCAGATCTGCTGTTTCCTAGAAACGCAACTATGACCCATTCCAGAGTCTGAGTTTCAATGCCCCCATGTCTACAATAGGAGTTAGAAGGTCTGCCTCATCTCAGAGGTATAACAGGATAGACTTCAATAATAAATATGATGAGAACACTTAAGTCCAATATAAAAGACTAGACATATGACATTGTATGTCTTAATTCCATGTTTTTATTAACTAAAAGTAATGATGAGATTTGGAGAATGAGTACCACACATCTGGTCAGATATGATGAATTCTACCCAAGAAATGTCCTTAAATTTCATCTTCAAATGAAGGGAGAGATGGCGGGAACAGAGAGTTGGCAAAAGACTTATCAGAGGTCAGAGTTCAGATACCAACCTATTATGTATTAGGAATTTCACAGTTCAAATTATATGATTAATACACTCATACAAACACACAATTTTTTTTTTTTTTTTTTTGACAACAGAGGTGTGGTTCATGTCAGCCCAGAGAAATTGTTGAGGGGATTAAGAAGACAGTTCAGGAATATCAATTTTTGTTTAACATAGGGTTTAGAAGTCTGGACTTGTAACCTTCCTGGGAAGTTCGACCCCAGATTCCAACATTTATCATCTATGTCATACTGAGCGAGTTATTTAATGTTTTGTGCCTCTGTTTCTCCATCAGAGAAACAAAGATAACTGAACTTAATCTTGTTAAGTTGCCTTGAGGATTAAAGGAGAAAATTCACATACATCTCTCAGCACGAACTTGGCATTTAATGTGTTCTGTACTTAAAATTATTTTTCTCTTACTTCTTCTTCCTGTTCTGGATTTGCAGAGTTTTGTGGTGAATAAGAACACAGAGATGGGATGAGGTAGAAGAATTTTGAAATATCAGTGGAGTTTTTTTTTTATTGTTTTAATTTTTTATTGTTTTTGTTTATATTCTGAAAAGACTAACATTTTAATAAGGGAAGCAATTGATGTGTTCAAAGGGGAAAATGAGTTATTCTAGGATTAAAGTCCCTGAGAAGGCAAAGGAGGGTACAGGCCGGGGTCTAGGGGGAGGTTCAGCTGTTTAGAGGAGAAGGAGCGAAACAGTCACCTGAGAGAGAGGAGAAATCACTTTACAGGGAAAATTCAGGAAGCTCTTCTGTCAGAGTTGAGTCCCTATCTGGATTGTGTTGTCATCATTGTGAATTAGGTATACTCAGTACTGTCATATTGCATTTTCCACATGTATTTGAAGAGTCAATGCCAATTGTTGCTGATAAAAGTCATCTTAATGACCTACCTTAATTTGGGTTCTGGAGGCAGATATCCAGATAAAGATTCCAGGGCAAGAAGTTTATTGGCAAAATGATCCCAGGAAAGAACAGTAGACAGGTGTGCAAAGAGGCAGGGAAGGAATGGCTGCTAACTGGGGTATGTCACCAAGTAAGTTGTCCCAAATGACAATGGAGGTTTACTCATCCTGGAGGCCCTGGGGGGTGATGCAGAACAGGACTCAGAGTCATCCCACCTGCAGGGCGCAGGACTGGTGCTATTTACCACCTCCATCAATTACTGTCAGTGGGTGGCTGCAGGGGGTCCTTCATCTTCCTGGCAGGTCCATTCTATATTGCACTGGGCAGAGTGTGTTACAAGGGGAGGAGAACATTCTCAGGTAAAGAGGTGTTGGTGCTGACTTGGAAGTCAAATTTATTGGACCACGAGGATTTGGATGGGATCCATTAAATTAGCCAAATGCCATAGCTTTATTTTAGCTTGTTTCACTGCTTAGAAGGAAACAAAGGAGGTAGTTATTCCCTTCCTGGTACCCAATCAAGGAGTTCAACACAGTGTGGATGACCAGCAGCTAGAACTGCTCTCCCTGCCCTTGTCTCCATCCAGAGGATGTGGAATCAGAATAGGAAGTCAACAACTCACTTCGCCTGTATTATCTCATTTACTCCTCACCCAGCACCTGTGCCAAGGATATAACTAGTTTTACTTCCCAGAGGAAGAAACCACAACTTCAAACCTTTCAATATCACATCTTTAGTAAATAATAAAGTCAGATGTACCAGCACTCTCAAACTTCAAAGATCAGCTCTCAGTTTATGTTTTACATAACCAGATTCAGATATACCATTTAGCTGATCCCTACCTGTTAAGAAAAAGCAATCAGAGCTTACTCTGGCAATCTCTTTGAAGGACAATTTGTTTGGAGAATATCCAACATAATATTTCTGGTTTTATTTGGCTATTGTATTTCCCTAATTTGTGGGAAGACTTTTCCAAGTGGAAAAATTATATAAAATAAAATATTTGAAAAGCATTTCACACTGTGATTGAGTCATTAAAAAGAATAGTCATTAATAATGCATTGACTTTGATTATACTTTCAGTCACTGGGAGCTGTCAATGGAGAACTACTATTCTCTTCTGACAAAGACAAAGTCATATAGGGGTCTCTAACAACGCACATGATTGTTCTAGCATTGTAAAAGTGGGAAATTATTCTCTCATGGAAAATACATCCCAGGGCCACGGGGCATCATTAACATTCTGGAAGGGTTGTGGTCCAAGGTTGGGATGGGGTGGGGAGTAGATGGAGAGAATGAAATTTAAAATAAATGAGAAACATCCAGCCAATTAAAGTTGGTTTGGGAAACACCTCCCTACCCTTCCTTTGTCAATGCAGCACAAGTCTTTCATCAAATCATTCTAGTAGCCTCTCTATGCTAGTAAATTCTCTATTGATCTTTGTGGTCTGCTTAATTAAAAAGAAAGTCAGAATACAAATGTGAATGGCTTTTAGATCTTAAGTGTCACACCTTTTACTTCTCTAAAAACAAACAAACAAACAAAAAATACTCTTAACAATTGGATTCTGAAATTGACTCAGGTATTCTGGGCCCAGAGCCAAAGTCCATATATGTGTAGAGAAGAACACTCAGCACTTATTTGGGTGAGTGTCTCAATAGGGAATAATTATCCCAGCTCCTCTCTGAGTTAAAGTTTACAGACTACCTACAAGAGCAAAAAGGAACAATAGGCGCTACACATTTAAAGTGATGCAGGATCCTTCAATATCCAGAGGCAACAGAGGATGAGAGTAGAAATCCCCAATCCATGCTCTCCTGCAAGGCATCCAGCACTGGAAACCACAGCGTGCCTGATCTCTGGGCTTGCAGAGCCTCCAGGAGATCAGGAAATGAAGGTCAAAAAATTCACCAGGTTGAGAAAAATCCTTACCCTTCAGAGACTATCTTCATCCTGATCTTAGTGCTGCTAATTGTCATCTATATGCTTTCAGCATTAAAGCAGCACTTTTTTTTTTCAACTGAGCTCTGCAGGGATATACTGTGCCAGCACCTCAAATTCATTAACATTTCGTTAACATCCACTTATGGAGTTGCCATTTTTTTGTTGTATAGACTTTTCTGACAACACTGCAGAAAGAGACAAATCAGATTTTCTTCTTTGGGATCAGGAACAATCAAATTCCTTTCTAGGCTTTTGAGTTACAGCCTACTGTGCCAATCTCTAACCCTCTTAATGTCACCTGCGAGGGTCCTGGGGCTTAGGATGAGTCAGATGAAGACGTAGCCAGCACTACTATAATGGTGGAAGGGGCACAGCAGTCCAGCATCTGTGCTTCTGGTGTTTTTAATCTCACTTTTAATGTGGAATCTCTCCAACATGTATTAAATTATAAATAATTACATTTATAACTACTGGATTCCTGGTTGCCTGTATTTTTTTCACCCAAATTTCATTCCAAATATTAATATGTCACTGTAGGGTAGCATGAGACTATAACCCATGTGCAAACTTGAAAGTGGGCTATGCCACTGGCCAGTACTGAGCATGGATTTAAATGAAGCAGATGGACTGACAGGAGCGCTGCCTCCACCCGCACTGATCTTACCTGAGATGTTCTGCCCTGGAATTCTGCTCTCCTTGCCTACTTGACGGGTTCTTAGCTCATATCCACTTGGCTGTTCCCACCTGCTCACCACCCTCCCTCTGCTGATAGCGGAATAAAATACCCTCTGCCTCCCGTGGTGGTGCGGTGTCTTTCCAGAGCCTGTCCCACCCACTGCCACCAAAAGTTGAAAACAGGTTTGGCCAGCCTTTGGGGAGGCAGAGACATGTCCAATCCACTGCCATCAGAACCCCTTGTAGGAGTGAGGTAAGGCCATTTTCTTGTCACCTGTGTCTTCTCGAGATTTCCTTGGACTATCTACTAGACGGAGCATTATCATGACAGAACGCAACACCTGCAATATATATTCCATGTATATTTTTCTCAATAAAAAAAGACTATCTTCTTTTAGGGGTAGGGAAAGTGCAGTACGATTACTGCATCTTGAAATAATTAACAATAATTCCGTACAAATCTTAAATAACCCACTAGTTCGAATTTTATATTTTATCAGAAAATACATATTCTAAAACATTTTGTTTGAATAAAACCAGATCCAAATTTGAGTTTGGATTAGAAGGGGTTGCTAGCCCTTTTATATCTGAAACATAATACATTTGTGATAATGGAAAATATACAGTATCTAGCAAAGTGAAAAAATGATGTTTTCTATCTTTGTTTCAGATGGTATGTCTTTTAAGTCTCATTTTCTATGTCTTTTAGGTCTCTCCTTCCCTTCTTCTTCCTCCTCCTTCCTCTCTCCCCACTCCCTCCTTATCTCCCTCCCTCCTTTAATATATATGTTTAAAAAAGCTGGATCACTTTTCCTGTAGAATTTTCAACTATAAATTTTGATAGACCCCTGGTGTAATATTTTTCTTTAAATTAATTTTATTGAAGGAACATTACATCATGATGTCATATAAGTATAAGATGTGCAAAATAGTAAATCCACATTTGTATATATTAAGTTCACTACTATTTAGCACTTCCTTCACTATACAATTAAATCCCCTCTACCCAATTTGTCTGCTTCCCCATCTTCTCTTCCTCTAACTGCTAATTTACTTTCATTGACTAAAAGTCTATTGTTTGGTTTAGATTACTTGTTTGCTTGGTTTCTCCATATACCACATATGAGTAATTCAGGTGATACCGGTTCCTCTCCTTCTGGCATAATTCCCTCTAGGTTCATCCATGGTTTGATTTAACATGTTCTTCTTATCAATATTTCCTGTACATTATCAGTTATATCTAGAGGACTGATTCAACTAGTATTTATTCATTTTAAGGGATGGGAGTGGCTTAACTACTTTATAAGTAGTGATGTATAAGAAGCTCATAAGGTGTAGTCGGGGGTGTGTGTGTGGTGTGTATGTGTGCGTGTGCAAGTGCTTGATGTTAGTTACCATGCATGAGCATAGCCTAGATCCTTTAGTTCATTAGGGCTGCAAAAATGGTAACTGTCTCATTCTATCATTGCTCTTTAACTTCTTAAAGGAATACGCCAAAAAAAAAATTTCCCTCTCTCTAATACTTGGTTATCAATCTAGCATATGTTTTTCAAACTCATAGAAACACATTTCCTTTCTCATATCTATCTTACCAGACTATGAATTCAGGAAGAAAGGAAAAGCAGAAAAATGTTTACACAATATTTATTGTCATTAAATATATTAGAAATTTAATAGCTATAAACAGTGATACAATAAGCCATCTAATGGCTGAGAAATTCCTCGTTGTTTTAATTGGCATCTTTCTAATTGCTAGAGCACATGCTTTGTTCCTTTTTAATTTTCATGTGTTTACTGGTCAGGAAGACATTTTAATGGGCTTCTGATTTTGTGTTATTAAAGGTCAAGAGTGTTAAATTCCACATGGACAAGGGAAGGAGAAGGCAAAAGGTAAGTCAATGTATACAGCTGCAGCTCATCTCCTCACTGCAGGCCAGTGTGAGTACTGTTAGGAGTGATAATGTGTCCCAGGTGAAAATACTACTGATCAGACAAAATGACAGGCAAAATGTTGGAAAACGACTAGACTGATTTGAAAGGATAATGGTGAGAAACTTCAACATCTGTCAGGAGTAGAGATCTGAGCATCAAAGTGATTCTGTATTGCCTGAAGAATTACACCCGAGAAAGGTTGTGCATGTCTGTGCTCGGTTGGGTTGAGTAAAGGCTGAAAGAGAATAGGAGGTTTGGAAAAAGGAAAGATATAACAGGATAATACAGCCAGGAGCAACCTGGAGACACCCAGTAACTGGAGTCTCAAATTCCCACAAGAATCAAGCAGTAAAGTGAATAATATACACAATAAAACATGGAAGCAGTGGACTCAAAATATATTAAATTGGAAGAGGTGGCAACTGCAGTCTCTTGGAGTAACAGTTTTATTATCTGATTCTTAACTAGTGGTTATGACAGTCAGGGTTACCTTAGTTCTTAAGAAGTTAGAAATTTAGATGTTATATAGAATCAGGATATTCTATAGAGCATTTATTAATCTCATTATAAACATTATGTCAGCCACAAAATATATCTGTAACCAAATCCAGATCTCTTAGACCTCCAGGATGTTATTTCTATAATGCAGGTTTACAGTTTCGCTGGGGTCATCGAAACCTAACTTTGGTCATGGCTTTGGGTGCCTGTTCCCTCCCCAACATAGACATGAATTAGTTCCATCTTATGTGCTTTAAGACACAATCATGAAGAGTTTTTTCACTTGAAGCATGACCAAGTCAGCATCAATTTTTCCATTTTTTGTTTGTTTAGTTGTTTTGATTTAGAATGTTTTCCACATTCAACAGATGTATTCAAAGTACTGACAAATACATGGAAAGGAACACAAGATTTCTATAGCTTTAGGAAAAAATATAGAAATACTTTGTCTTCAAAGAGTATAAGGTTTGAATAAATACAATATATTGAAAACATGAAAGACAAATATTATAAAACTTAATATGTTCAAGATATGGCAATGTTAATGCCATATTCATCAATAACCAGGAAATAAATTGGGAGAAAGGTTGTGCATGTTTGTGCTCGGTTTGGTTGAGTAAAGGC
The DNA here is from genome assembly GCA_004363575.1 of Solenodon paradoxus. NCBI lineage: Eukaryota > Metazoa > Chordata > Mammalia > Eulipotyphla > Solenodontidae > Solenodon > Solenodon paradoxus. Next base: position 1,761,696 of record RJWH01000003.1, read on the forward strand.
TGAAAGAGAATAGGAGATTTGGAAAAGGGAAAGATAGTGAACCCACTATCCAGCAAAACTGCGGAATACATGACATTTAATTAACATATAGTCTCATTACCGGTCAACTTAGCTGGGAGAGACACAGATAATGGATCAAACTGATTTTCTTCAACTGAAGCAAGATGACTTATGATCACCCCGTAAGGTAGCAGACCCCTCTAGGTGCCACAGTATCTGCCATCACCATTGGCTGTGCAATTTCCCAAATACCTCACATCACTCCATGTTGCCCACTCACATATACTTTTGTTAGAGAGCTAGCTAGACATGAGGACCTGGTGAGGGACCCTAGTGAACAAATCTGTTTTATTAAAGAATATCTGCTAGATATGAATCAGTTAAATCTCTCAAGGCCAGAAGCATCTTTCACGCTACAAGACCTTCCCACACACTGAGTCAGTTAGACATGAGACAAGGAATATTTCTTAATTACAATGATGCAAGAGACCCAACCAATCAAAACCCTAGAAATCAGACACAGTGGTGAGATAGTCCAGTCCCAAGCCAACCTGGTAAGAACTGGAAGGACTCACATGCAGAACGGACAAAACCCTGGTCTTAGAGGACTTCCCTCTTTATTATAAAATCAGCATTCCCATTTGCCTCCTCCCACACCCATGAGTTTCTGTTAGGTGGTTATGGAAAGGAACATGCTCTATTAGAGTTTGGTTATATAACTCCACCTATCAATCACCATGAAGACTGGAGCACTTTCTGGCCCCCAGGAAGGCCTAAGGGAGAGCAAGTGGGACATATAAAACCCAGGAAGGAGCACTAGGACTGCTGAACCCACTCTGGGCAGCCCATCCTCCCCTCTGAGGACGTAAGGTATCTTTAAAATATACCTGTAACTGTACCTACTCAGGTCCAGTCAGATCTCCTCCCTGAGAATATACTGTCTCTTTACAAAGAACTTCTTGGTACATTCTCCTCTCTCTGGAAAGTGTGCCACTTCTCTGCAATTGCATCTTCTTTTGCAATAAAACTTATTTTGCATATCTGTGCCTCACCTGAATTCTTTCCTTCTGGGGACACAAATACACCAGGTTGAGGTATGGAAATCAATGAAGAAAACTAAAGAATAAAACAAAGTCAGTAATATCTTATCTTATTGACCTGGTAACACTTTGCCCAAATAACTTCTGTGTCCCCTTCAGTCAGAAACATATCTCAGACAGAGCAGGTCCCCCACATCCTTGACTGGTGCCTCTTGATAACCACTCATTCTCTTGAGTAATAACTAACTTTGGGGTAATGAGTAGGATGTCTGGGTTTAGCTACAATAAAACTTTGTATAAAAAACATACTTTTGAATCACTTAAGTCATTGCACATGAAGAATGAATAAAGACTAAGGACATGGGATCTATCAATTGCTATTTTAAATATGTAAAGGTTTGCTAAGTGGCAGAGAGTACAAACTAATTCTATGCAAATTCTTCCCTCAGAGGTAGAATTTTGGTGAGAAAGCTGAGAAAGAGATGTGGTTTAATTTAAATGCAAGTCTGTCTCTCCTAGAAACACTTCCTGAATAGGACACATTGCTTCAGTAAGTAGTGAGTTTCCTGCTACTGAAGACATTCCAGTGATGCCTTCCCCTTGGCAGCAGGAAATGGAGGCATCTGGGTTTAACCAATAAGCTCCCTGCCAACTTTGCGAATTATTCTATTAAATTGAAATAAATAACAAAAGTAAAATATCTTCTGGAAAATTAGTAGAAATAGAAAAAGTTAAATAAAACCATTAAACCAGGGGAAATAATAAAATAAGGTAAATTGATAAAAAGACATGTATAAAATTATTAAGTAACTCATTATTTCAGGTATTATACTTACTATACTGCATGATAATGGTATAGTGCTTTTTAAGTACAATATAGAGCAAAGGACACTGGGATTAAGTGACTTGCCTGAGGTTATAAAGCAGTTAGTATTTTCATCAGCAATTAGAAGCCAGAGTCTGTCTCTGTACCACATTCTTTTATTTTGCATTTGATTTGCCACATATTCCAAAACATGAGTATAAAAGGTTGGTTTTGTTTATTAATCAGAACACATTGCAAAAGCTCATATTGTTAAACGATTTAAAAACAATGGACTTAATAAGTGGAGTAAATATTAATTAACTGCCCTCTCAACACTGGTTATGTGCTGGAATTTTGCATATACAACCTCATTTTATTTTAGGATAACCATATGAGGTGGGTATTAATCTCATCCCCATTTGACTAGAAAAGTCAGTGAGCTTGTTTAAGGACATGCTGTAGGGGGAAAATGCAAGGCCTGAATGCAGCATTCTCTAGGTTTCTTTTTTTAGACCAGGTCCATCCAGGACAACAAGGCATTGGCATGTTCTGAATCAGACCCAACAGACCAGTTCTTGGATGCTAGAGGATAAAGTCCCTCTGTCAGTCCAATGGAGAGATTCATGGACTCTCTCCTTACTTGCCTCGCAACAACCTAATGCTTTCCCAAATCCAAAAAGGTGCCATAAATTCCCGGATCCATAAATCTCTTCAGTGACTACTTGAATCCTGGTGGGGTGAGCATTTCTCAGACCTGGAGAACTCCCTGGAACCACCCCCTGCCCCACCAGATCCTCCTCTGACTACATGACCCCTGTTACAGGCATTGGAAAGACAGTCTGCCCAAAAGTCCCTTCCCGTGCTGGACTAGGGTACATAATCTGACCATCTCTCAGCCCAACAGTGCAGCAGCTCTCTGCTTGCCCACGGGCCACTGTCTCCCATGCTCTCTCTTTCTATCTAATAAACATACTGTCAGACTGCTTTAAAATGTCTAAGAGTGTCTTCTTGACTGTTTCACTCTTGGATCCCAAAATTCCACTCCAATTTGAGAAGACCAGAGTTGTATTTTTTTCCACCTGGATTATAAAAAATTAGTCCAGATTATTTCATTTAAAATGTGTAGGAAAGTCAAGAGAAAATCTATTCAAACTCAGGAAAACTGGCAATTTATCTCATAACCACAGGGATAATGTCTTTACCTTCTTATGTTTCCCTTTGCTATTGGTAACATAGTTTCATTTGCCTCATAATGAAGTAACATAAAACTGATACTATTTGATTCAGATATATTCCACTTAGTCATTATTTTTGGAAATAAAGATAATTTACATGTGCAAATATATGTAATTAGAATTTAATTTTGATGTATACCAGATATGCTGTGTCTATCACAGAACTTTTCCTTTTTTTGGTCATGAAACTGTCATGACTTCCTTTAAACCAACAATAAAATTGTATTTCCTTTTCACCTGCAAATGAATCTGACAATTTTTTAAATAAATTTGAATTTAAGTTTAATTGGTTTAATTGAATATATTTTTAATGGATGTAGGCTCAGGGAAAAATTGGGTTAGGAGATGGAAGAGAGTATACTTAATTTCAAAGAACAGAGGCACGCAATTCATTCTTATTTGCTATTTTCAAAAAATGTACCAAACCAATTTCGTTTAATAGAAAGAATTAACTGTTTTTTGTGGGTCTGCTGTGTGCCGGGAGTCGTGCTAGGTGATTTAGGCATATTAGTAATAAAACCTTTACCCTTCAAATTACAGCAAAGTTCAGCCTGCTGGAATCCCATTATGCCATCATCGAGAGCTTCTAGATGGAATTATCACATCAGATACTTCATGGTGCAACTAAATATTTAGCTTAATTTTCCTCCAAACTCCTGGAATGGAAGTGAAAAAGCTAGATGATGGAATTTGCCAGCGTTGGTGACTCCCATGGAGCTGGATTCACAACTTAATATGCAACACAACACTCACATATTAATTTGGCTGCCCTGGGATGTCCTTTCTTTTCCTTTTCTTAGCGCTGCCTCTTCATCCCACTTCCCTGCCTTCCCAGCAGCATCCAATACTCTGCACTTAGTCTATAGTTTCACATTCTCATTTTATTGCAAATACATTTTCTGTATCTGTCTCTCCAATTATGCTTTGTAGGAATAGCATATTATTTTCTTTAGCAACTGCCCCAGCACCATGGTGAAATGAGTGAGTAAATGAATGGATGATAGCTTGGATGGATGTATAGCAATATGATTTCAGAGTCCCTAACCTAGTCAAATCACAGCCCCTTCTTTTTCATAGTGAGGCTGGAAAAAGTTAAGTGTGACAATTGAGCACATGAGATTTGGATGTGTAATACTGGTGTGCATCTTGCTGATACTTTCTCCAATAAATGAACCTGTTGTGATTTTAGTGCTTGGTGATGTTCTTAACAGCCTTTCAATATCTTCATTTTAATGGCTCAAAGGAAGTTGTTACAATGTTTGCAGTGAATGCAAATTATGGATCCATAATCTTGAGAGTCTCATAAAGAAGCTCACTAAACAGTTATTGTACCTATACAATAGTGTCTCTTATGATATCCCAAATGAATCAGCCTTAAACAAAACCATTTCTCGCAAGTCTGCCGTATGCAATTTTGTGAGAAATTCAACAGACTTTTACAATACCTCCCCCCACCACACACACACACACACCCCAATGCCCTTCATAATGGGAGGGAAAACAAAAAATAGAGAGTGAGACTTGAAAAAAACAACAGTATTATCATGTAAATAATATTTATTTCAGCTAGATAATAAATACTTATGTTTTAATTCATTCTAGCCAGCCAGTACTCCTTATTGGGAGAGATTTACAGACTTGTGGAATCAAAAGCAACCACAGAGGTTATTTGAAAATTTGTTACATTTATTTTAAAATAACACCTAACCCTGCTTTGATATTTCAAATTTACAAACCCTCTCACATTTGCATTATTCCATCTTATCTTCATAATAGCCCTATAATACTAGATTCTTGCTATTGTTGTCTTGTTACAGGTAAGTAAATGAATGCAATATCAAGCTAAGGGAATATAATTATTCTCTCAAGAGCTTAGACAGAAATATACAAGTTGTGACATCTCCCTCTTATAGCTATTTGAGATCAAATTAGTTGCTCTGCTAAACTGCTTTCATATTGGTTTGCTTTTACCTATCCCCTTGTCATTGCCTTAGACTTTGTCTTACACTGTAACTGATATAAAGCAAGCTTTAACTATAGGGGCAGAGGAGACATTTCATCTATCCCTTTAGGTTCTTCTGAGGCTGATAGAGCAATCAAATTAACATTTGACAGGTGAGTAGGAGAAAAGAACACATTTAAGTACATACCTATAGAAATCTAAGTAAATTGGGGAAAATGAGGGAATATATACTTATATAATTATATTATATTATATAATAATGAACCAAGGAATATGGAATTTCAAGGAAGAAGGAGGGGGGACTCACATGATGAAGAATGACCCATATGAAGACCAGATGCTCTGTAATTACATGTTTGCCCTGCCATACAGATAGTTTCCTCTGATACAAAGTTTATTTTTGATAAAAATCTTAATTTTGGTTAATGTAGCCAATATGTTCATTCTTCTATGTTCTTAAGGGAGTGGTAATAGTTTCTCAAGAGCCTGCAAGCCTTGATTGACCTCAGCTCAAAGTGTCCACATGCCACAGTGATATATCTTAAGAAAGCCTTTCTAACCACCTTAGTGAGGCCTATCCTTCACAATGAATATCTGTTGAGGGACGGAGGGAGGAAATCAATGAATAATGGAGTGAGTGCATGAATTTTCTGAGTCTGGAAAAGTGGTTCCAATAATCTCCTATTAATAACCTTGCTTCTAGTTTAAAATTTTTCTAATATTCCTCCAAATGCCTATAAGAATGCTATTTTTAGTGTACATGCTTAATATGCTTTATTCTTTTGATGAATATCCCCAATTGGACAGAAAGAAAAAAATAACAAAACCCTAACTGATTGACCTCAAGGGCTTTTTGAGTTTTGCCTATGATTGCCCATTCTGATACATCTCCTGCCATTCCCCTCCTCTTCATGATTGTTCATACTGAAAGAGGCCTTGTGTGCCCTGTGTTGATTCCTTGCCTTCATTTCATGCAGTTTCTACTGAGTGCAAGTCAAGTTCACCTCTAATATGATTCTTTGACAGCTTTCCTGATTCTAACAAGCAAATTAAAAGATTCTTTCCTAAAGAGTTCAACTTATTTTTGAGTACATTACCTTATTGCATTATGTGTTTTCTTACATGATTATTTCTCACATGATTATACATGAAGTACCTAGTGTATAGGCTCTCTTTTCTCAAAATATTTTTAATTTTAGTAATTATTCTACACATTAAAATAATTTCCTATGTATAGGTTCTCCATTTCTTAGATATATTTCAACACACCACGCCCTCCACCAAATCACAAGTGTTCTTCCCCACTGTCCAGTGGGCTCCACTACCATTTGCGCCCAACCACCCCATTCCCTTTTGGTAACCTCAGTTCTGCTGTAAATGTTCCAGGGTTGGTTATGTTTCATCTGTAATGTTTTGTCTATTCACGTTCTATGTATCAGCGAAGCCATCTGGCATCTATCTCTCTACTTTTGACTTATTTCAGTTAGTATAATTCCCTCTAGTTCCATCCATGTTGATGCAAATGACAAAGTTTCATCTCTTCTAAGGGCTGTGTAGTATTCCATTGTATATATGTACCACATCTTCTTATCCATTCATCTGAGTTTGGGCACTTAGGTAAATTTCAGTTCTTAGCTATTGTGAATAAACATGCAATAAACATGGGGATGTGTACATCTCTGAGGATGGATGCTTTTGTATCTTTTGGGTAGATGCCCAGGAGTGGAATGACAGGATCACATGGGATTTCCATTTTCAGGTTTTTGAGGAATCTCCAAACTCTTCTCTTCAAAACAGGGGTTGAACCAATTTGCACTCCCAACAACAATGCAAAAGTGTTTTCCTTTTCTTCACATCCTTGCCAGCATGTGTTGTTTCCAAACTTTTGGATAATATTGGCTCTCTTTTTAAAAATCCTTTGATCACTACCATGTCAGTGTGCCAATGGGACTATTTTACAAAAGTTAAGAATAAAAGAAGGAAAGGTGGAAAATGCCACTTGACTAGTTAACATCTTATTTTTCAGGAAACTATTGCTCCTCCATTTCATGTTCATTTGCTTCATGCCATGTGGTTAAACAGTGACTCTGGAGATAATAGGAACTGGCTCAGTACTAATCAATCAAAGAGTTACATATGTTTCTTTCCAGGGATGGATAAGCCTCCCCAAATTGTTTAGGACAGACTTCCAAGACATGTCTCTTTGGCATGTAGTTTATTTTAAGCTGAGGTCAATCAAGTCTTTCTGGCTTACAAGAAATAATTACTACTTCCTTAACTACCTAGAAGAAAGGTGTGGTCTTACCCCAAATTAAAGTTTTTACCAGAAATAACCTTTCTATCTGATAAACCTATCTATTTGGCTGGGTAAACATATAATTTTATTGCATATGTTCTTTGTTATGTGAATCCCCCTCTCCTCATCCTGTATGTCCCCTCCTCTTTCCATGAAGCCCCTGGCCTCTATTTCATTCAGTATATATACTCCTATTGTACCTTACAGTCTTTGGAATCCACATACCAATATGGATTCCCTGTATACCTATTATTTTTTATCCAACAATCTGTTGATGTTAATTTGATTGTTCTATCATCCTCGCAAGAACCCAGAGGGGAAGGGGGTATTTCCTGTCTCTCTGATACCCAAAGATTACTTCTGTGATGGACAGTTGGCCTGAGTAGAACCAAAGTCTTCACTTGGTTTTAATCAAATGTATCAGAAACAGTCTCTGTGGTGTTCGAGCATCTCAAGTTATTAAGATCAGAGGGTTTGGAACTGCCATTCTACCTAATCTGTAGAAAAAACTTTCTGAAAATTAAGGCAGCACTGAACAAAACAAAGCTGAGGCATGGAGAGACTGATACATATGGCCCTGCACAGTAACGTGTTTTTGCTAGTCATACCAGGAGTCCTTAAAATTTCAATTACATATGCTAAAATCATCCCTTTTTCTTTTCTTAACTACTTTGATTTGACTTTCATTCACTTAGAACTGGAAGAGCTTGGATTGATGAATTTCTCAAAGATAAAAATTAATAAATAAAAACAAAGATCACTCACCTCCATGAAAAGGTCCTTACATCCTAAATTATTGTCTCTATCTTTAACACAAAATTGGAATAAAAATATTGACAACGCAAAGCACAAGATCAGAAGATCTTTCATTTTCCTAAAATGAAATTTTGAATGAGCTTGCTGAACATTTTAAAAAAGTAAGGACAGAACAGTAGCTTAAAATGGCAAATGGTAATGCCTTCTTAATTATGAAAGAATCATTGCATAGTTTATAATAAAGCACACTGAAGAAGACAGAATTAATGAGTTCATTCTTTAATTGTTCAAAACTTAGGCAAGAACAAGGAACTGTCTAGTTGGTCCAAGAGAGACCAAATAAAAGGAAGAAAAAATCATAAGCCCTATCTGTTCTCTAGGGTGACTTTCCACTTCTGGTTTCTGTTTCCGCTGCAGACCTCACTGTCTATCACTAGAGGAGAGTGAATGGGAATTTATGTCCATCATAAAATGCTACCCAATTGGTAGTTTTATAAGATTTATATACATACATTAAGTCACTCTGTCCTTTGCCTTGTACCTCCAATAAACCTTGTGGTTCTCCCTCATCATTTCATGCCAAATGAAAAGTGGTAATATTACTAGATTTGCAGTTAATTATCATGAAATATGACTCCTAATGATTTAACATCTTTGTTAAGAAGCCATGGTAACATGGAGCACAAAGCTGGAAAACATCATTAAAGCTATCATTTACCCAAGACATTTACATTTTGTTCACAGTCAAAAAAAAGTTAATTGACAAAGCACATCTATACAATATTTATTGAGAAAATAGCTCGCTCTCTTGATGCCAGTTAGTTTAACATATTAAAGCTTTATTTATAGGATCCAACTTTTCTTATCCTATTGAATGACCTTGAAAGTGAGTTACATTTCCTTCTCTTTAAATAAAATTTATGGGAAAATAATCCTCTCTTGACAAAAGAGGTCTAAACTTATTAAAAAAAAAAAAAAAAAAAGAGTTGCTTCACATTCTGTTTCCATTATGAACAAGCATGTTCTAACAGCTCCATGGAACTGTTACAAATCTTGACCAGGGAACTGTCATATAACTTTTCTTTTTCTAAATAAAAAATGCTTTTAGGGAGAGTGAACTGTTTTCTCTCTTCTCAAACATATATCTCCAAGTCAAGATCACTCTCAAAATTATTTTTGCATTCCAAAATTCTATTTAAAAATTAATATTAGCACTAGCGTCTGAAAGATGCAAAATACTGCAGAGATACTGGATCATCATGGCCCAGATCTAAGGTACTTTTACTCAGTTTTATATCTACTTAGATTAGGCTACTCAGTCTGATGAACTTTGCCTACCTGGCAAGGATGAAATGTACTGTTTCCTAAAATGTCAGACTTACTTCAGACCTTTAAGTAAATATCACCCTTTCTCTGTACAGTGTTCTCAGCCTGCTTTATATCTTCATAGCCTATAAGAGGTCCAACATATTGCTCACTGAATTTTTTTTTTTTAAAATTCCCTTTCCCTTTTCAAACTACAACCTATGTATGCTCTCGTCTTATAAACCTTTGGAAATGCTTCCTCAACTCTGATGAATTTCTTACCTCTATCTATTTCCCCGCCTCCTTTCAGCATGTAAAAATGTTGTCGAATTCAATATTTTTTTCTTTTCCAAGCAAGAAAGATTCCTTCCTCCTTATGCAAGTGAAAGAGGTTGAGAGGGGGTGAAAACTGGGTTGGAAATTATACAGTATTCTTTAAAAGTTTCAGGAAACAAGATTTTATGAACTCTTTCTTCTAAACATTTAGAATTACCACACACACACACACACACACACACACACATATATAAATGCTCCCCCAAAATAGAAATGCATACCTCATGCCCTTAAAAAAGAGTTAAGTCTCACAGAAAGAAATATCTTCCCTTCTTAACAATATATTGACAAATCCAAATATCATATTGCATGATCTACATTGAATTTCAGTAATAAAGTGATACAGCCGATACAGCCCTTATGGTTATTTGCTATGAATGAACATGTTTCATTCTTGAACTAAATAACTAAAACCAATATAGGTCCCAGCTGGGGATGTGTTAATGAGGTAAGAAATGTTCTCTTTTATTAGTTCTAAATAAATGTCATCAGTGTACTTATAATCCATAATTAATATCAAACTGGATAACAAAGTTCACCATTAGGCTCAGAAAAATCATATTGAGGTATAATTTTCAAAAATTTAAACACATTGCTCTTATACAAATGTAAAGTAAGCAGGTGTTAAAGATTTATTTAACTCTTTCATGAGGGAAACAATATGATGGTAAAGCTGGCTAAGGAATTTGAGGGACTGGCATGAGATACTGAAAGAACTGTGAAATTAGATAGTTAGAATAGATACAAAACAGGCTACTCTAATAGATAATTTAACACTGTTTTGAGATTATCTTTCCTACCAGATATATTTCACATGAATTTCTACTGAACAAGAATTATTTGTATTTCTCTCAACATTCTATAAGCTAATATTTACCTTTAGAAAGATGCAAAATATCCAAATAAAAGGAATATAGAAAAATTATACTTAAAAAAGGAAATTATATGTGGGTGGGTTCAAAGATAATGTCCTATTATTATATTACATTAAAATATGCAGACATTCTTTTATCTATTTATAAGTTTAAAATACCATTTTCTTAGAATTATTCATAAAATAAATTAAATTATATATAGGTATATGTATGTGTGTGCATGTGCGTGTGTGTGTGTGTATTCCGTGTTACCTATGATAACATAGGATAGGTGTAATTATTCCCACTTTACAAATTATGAAAATAGCATCCATGGGCTTTAGCCTGCCCAGGGTCACACAGCCAAAGGCAAAGTTGTTAATCCATTTTGTTTTCACCACAACCTTCACACAGATACATACTGCTCTATAATGTCATTTCAATATTTCAAAAATAATAATTAAAAAAAAAACTCATCCACCTGTTTCTCTCACTCAGGAAAAAATCAAAACAAAACTCCTGAGCTAATTATAGTTAAATTTCATAGGCAATCCAATAAAATTTTTCTCACCAAAATGAAGGGGCCAATACTCTGATAATTCCCAATCAGATAATGTAGCCAGAATCTAATTTCACTAGAGATCTCAAAATAAAGAAGAAAAATATATCATCAAAGACTACAAGCATCTTTTTAAAAGCTTCATACATTTTCTTTATCAAATAAGACACCTTTGCTATTTAAAAAATTTTTAACTAAATCTGATGAATCATCTAGCTGTAAACGTAATAAGTTAAGAATAATAAAACAAACAGAGAAACATATTTAAAAATCTTTACGGAGGAAAGAGCTATCTGTCCCATAAATTTAGGTAGCAAGAAGTCTGAGTAAATTAATGGTACTGGAAATACAATAAGCTCGGGGAGAACTCTCAGTGCATCGTTCTGCTATCCTGAAAGACTGGCCATGTAGTCAGAGTGTGTCTGCTCATCCTGCCTTTCTATATGGGCCTTCTCAGTCTCTGGTTTATGGGTAATGTTTCAGCTTCACCTCTAGGCTCTGGAGTTTTCACAATACTGTCTTATTTATGGAAAGTTGCTAGTTAGTCTTCTTGTGAAGAGGAATAAATTTGGGCATGAGCTTGTTGCCATGTTGATGATGTAACTTATCTAAGATAAATTTTATAATTATTTTATAAGTATTTCTGTAAGAGAAGCACCTAGTAGGTTACAATCCCAGAATTCATGCATCAACTTTTGTTAATAGATATATTTAAGTAATATAACAAGTCAATCAAAAATTGCATTTATCACTTTCGCTTTGCAAAATCATTTTTATTGATAATTTGAAAAGTTCTACCAAACATTACCTATAAATTCAAATATCTAATATTGAAAAATAAAGTTGGGTTAGACTTATCACAAAAAGTTGAGGAGGTTCATTGAAAACTAAGAAGTAATTGAATAACAAATTATTGTGTCTTTTCAGTTCTTGACTTTCTAATTATCTTCTAAATGTCACTCTCGCTTTCTTATCCTCTTTCTACTGAGGATTTTCAGTAGAAATCAAAGTTAATTCTATAAAAAAATAGAAATATACAGATTTCCAAATATTATATAGAGAAAAAGATAGCCATGAAAAGAGAGAGAAAGGTGATCAAGAGAAGAGGTGATAGAAAACAAAAATTTGTCTGAAGAGATCAAGGAACCTTACAGTCTGAGTTACTAGTTTCTTACCTGATCAAACTGATAGCCTTTCAGTGTACTGAGTGATTGGTGTAATTTATCTAGCCTTTAGAAAACATGCTGATGGTGTGTCTTATAACACAGTGATCATCAAAAACAAAACAAAACACATTCTCAGTGATAATGCTTTTTGGCTTCAAGTAATATCACAAGTCAGCTAACTTTAACATTATGCAAAATTTGCATTCTTAAAAAGGAAAGGATTCTGAGTGAGATTGCCTTGACACTTTCCATAGTTTCTCTCTGACATCTTCAGTCAGGTTTGTCCTTGACACACAACCCACTGTGGTTGCAAGATGCCTGCTATAATTTCTGAGATCTTAAGAAAACACAATAATACCTATGGTAGAAGAGAAACTGCTCTCTCCTGTGTGATTAACTATAAAACAAACAAGAAATCTTTTTGCTGAGGTCCTCAGTGTACTTTTTTGGTGTCTCATTGGAAATAACTAGGCCAACAGTCTACCTTAATATAGAAACTAGGAACTGATTAATGAGGTTTTGACCTTAAATGATACACAGAACAAACAGTTTTTCTGAGCAAGGAGAAAGGTTGAATATCTATTAAATAGGTTCCTTTAACCTACACCAGTGTTTCTCAAACTTTTAGAATCGCCTGTGATCTTGTAATGCAGATTATGACTCAGAAGCTCTAAAATGGAGCCTGAGATTCTGCATTACTCACAAGCTCTCTGGTGACCCTGTTGCTGCTGGTCTACAGACTTCACTTTGGGTGGAGGATTTAGACTCTTTAGAAGCAGATGAAAAGTCATCTAGTTTGAAGGAACAGACTATCTAGCTACGTGCTCTGGGGTATATTACTTAAATGCTATGAGCCTCAAAGGTAAATAGGAAAGAAGGGAGAAAGATTTGATAATAGGAATCTTAATTAGTGGTATTTCTGCCCACTTTTTAATTTGTCAAGGTCATTTCATAGTGACAAATGAGAGCACTGGGCAGAAATAAATATGATGGTGTTTAATAAGTATACTGGGAAGAAAAAATAAATAAACTGTACCAATAAAAGCCTGGGAATGGTGACAAATGTATATGAATCACAGAATAAAAGGCCTTAGGGTCTCACTGATAGCAAACTATATTGAAATACTTCTGTGATGTTATAGTTATAAAACTTAGCCTGCCTCTGGGATGCCTAACAATGCATATATTATGTTCTGGGCTACAGAATTCTGAAGAATAAAACTTTTAGATCCTATATCATACCCGGAAGATAACTATATTAAATTTAGGTATAGGTCATGAGAAAATAGTGAAGGAAGAGAGTCCCTCATTCTGAGAAGTATAAAGGGCACAGGATATGCCCTTGCTTGAGGGGAAAACAATTGACTGCTTCCCGTCTTGATGGGTCAGATAGAAAAAGTGACCATGATGCAATAGCAGAATGAGGGTGTAAAAAGATGTTGACAGGAACGCCGAGCCTGGATTCCTTCCTATGTTCTTTTTGAGAAGCCCTATGATTTTGGGAACTTTGCTTAACTTCTCCAAGTCTCAAGTTCCTTGCCTATAAAATGAAGAAAACAATATCTCCTTTCAGAGTTCAGTAAATATATCCAGCCTGGGTAGGTGCGAAATAAATGAGCACCGACAGTATAATAATTAACAATAAAAGGTTTAAATTGGAAGGAGGTTCCTAAGCTGCAGACAACAGGTATCCCTCAAGAGCTGCTGAAATAATCATTAGCGATAATGTAACATGTGACACACAGGCCTCACATAAAGGTCCATCATCTCACCTAGGGTACCACAACCTTATGATATCAGTAATATGAAAACGTATAATTGACTGGAGGTGGGGGTGGTGTTTGATAATACTGATCCTTTCCCACACCTCTGACCCCTTCAATCCAACTTGTTCTTCCTTCTTCACTTTCCTTCTAAGGAAATGAAGGTAGCTGGACTTCTTTCATAATGGACTTGGAACATGTAACAAAAATCATTTCATTCATCTTCATAAGACATAAAATTAAACCAAGGTAAGCAATGGTAATTATTTCAAAACACTGATAACACAGGAGTGTTTACCTTGGAGCTCATTCTGTACATATACTAGTGTTCTGCAAAATTTTTCTAAATACAAAGCACTTGCCTAGTATTTCCTGCTTTCTCCTTGAATTATGCTATCCTACATTTCTGTATGCTTAAGTATATTCAAAGAAAGCCAATATCCCTTGGCTGGATTCTATTTCCTGCAATGATAATGAAGGAAGTTTAAGATTTTGCCTGGAATCTGCAACACGTTGTTCATGGAAGCTTCCATCCTTAAAGGCAAGAGCTGTGAATGACTTTAAAATAGATTTTCTTCTGTGCTGTTAATGACTTACATTTGGGCTTTTCTACAGAATGTAGAAAACTTCTAAATAGTCCTTGGAGACACACATGAACAGAAAGGTCATGGTATTTTGAACTTTTGTTGCTGCCTTCTTTACAATTACCCACATGACCTTTGAAACTGTGTCTTAGGGAAGCACCTGGGAGTCACAGGAAAGCTGGGCTGCTGAGCATGTCTGCTCTCTGCCGATGTCGTGGCTGCTAAAGTAGACTTTCAGCTGTCCAGGCTAGGAAGTGACGGGTTAGAATGACTTCAAAGAACACATATTTCAGGTCCAAAGTGCAATTCATTGTCCACTGATCATACACCCAGCAATAATGCAAACCAGTCTCTAATAATATAACACAGAAGTATTTTTCAAATTTAGTAATTTGACAAAGTAGCTATCAGAAAATATTTAAGTACAAGTTCACACAGCAAAACAACACTTCTACTGGAAATTATCCCTTTGAATTCCCTGGGGAAATTATTACATTGGGGTGGTTTAAGAAAGCTACATATATAAGCAATAATTAATAATTATGATATTAATAAAGATGATAGTGAAATGTGCAGTAAAAATTTTTCACATTTATTGTGTGAAACCTTGTTATACAGGCATTATCTCATATAACCTCATATAATAAAGTTTAAAAATCCTGAAAAATTCTAGGCTAAGGGGTCAATATTAGGATAATAATATTTTCTTAAACCTAGGACACCACCACACAATTCACCAGTCTTGAGGGCTTTACTTTTAATCTATTCAGGTCACTGCATATCTATTCAGTGACTGGCATAGAAGAGACTCGATAAGTATTGGTTGAATGAATGAGGTAAGGTTGGCAAGACTTCAAAGTCTAGAAATCTGAATTATTTTTATGAAACTGATATAGTTTGATAAAATCCATGATGTGACATCATTAAAAGGATTACCACTTATTTTTAAATTGTTTTTCATGAAGAGTTTACTTTTACAATTAAAACTGATAGAAGTATATTTCCCCAATGTTGCCTTACAGAAATAAGAGCACAAGTGTATAAAAATGACTGGATAAGAACATTAGTTGAAGCACTGCTTGATAAAACAAATGTAACACAGAGCCATTTAAATGTGTATTTAGAGAACAGGAAACATAATTAAAAGATAGTTGTTGGGATTATGGATAGTCACTCAAATATTTATTCTTGGGATACCTAAGTGAGGTGTTGGAATTATGCATAATTTTTACTTTTCTTGTATTTTTCAAATCACAAGTTATTTTGCAAAATAGTAGTCACTATTTTTGTCACCAAAGCAAGGGGATCAGAATCACCTGGGTACAACATGGATTTGAGTACTTCCAAAGAAATAATCTGAGACTGTAGCATTTACCAGCTAGTCTACTTTCACAGGAGAAATTCAACAGTAGAACACAACACAGTCATTTATTGATCTTCATTTGGCACATGATTCAAGCAGGTTAAGTAGTAATGCATTCTAAAACACTCTTACTATAAGAGACCTTCTCTTGGACCTTGTTTTCACTTATATTTCAATATTTCTGGAATATTTCCTAAATGCATATTGGTTTTCTAGGTTTTTCTTGACATTCTGGCTATGATAAATTTCTGTGCACTTGAAGTGCTTTTTAGAAAAGGCACTACCTGTGATGACAACATATTCTGACTCCTTCAATGATAGTGAAAGGACATTAAGTTGCTTTCATATTTCCCTTTGGAGATTAGGGAGACTCTTGCCGAATTCTGGAGTTCTGTGACCTTCATGGCTCAGAGATGGGTGTGATTTCAAAGGTCAAAACAAATCACCTGTGTCTAGTATAGTTTTTTTTATGCAAATTTCACTTCTTTCCTTTGGGACCCTGCCCATAAAGATCTAACCAGGTTAGAGACTTCTCCAAACTCCCATGGAAATCTATGCTTGAGTCTACTAGAACTTACTGTCCTGTCAAGAATAATCAGATTATTCTTTTTTTCCCCCTCAGTGGAGGAGTATCTACCAGCACCCAATTAGTTACATTTTGGACTAGAGCTTCATATCCAGTAAATCCACTGTCAACTCTACTTTGAACCTTACTCTATATACTTACGGAATACAGAGCAAGGTTTGTGATTACATCATAGTACTTCAACCAAGAGATCATTTCAAAGGCCTGTCTGATAGTTTTAACACAAACCCCACTCCCCACCATAAAATCTTCAAAGAGTTCCCCATTGGTTTTAGAATGAAAATTGTGACTACATGGTATTGCATGTTGTAACTCAGAATCTCTCAACACTGCTACTATTTTAGAATCACCAGGTAAGTTGTTGTTTTTATGGTTTTGTTTTTTATCTAAAAATAACAATGTATGGGTCCATCCCATGGCAATTAAATCAGGCTATCTAGAGGGTGGACCTAAGCATAGTTTTTGTAAGTTCTCCATGAGACCTTAATGTGCAGTTTTGTTGCGTATATCTTACCTCTTGTTACTTCCACCTCCCAGACTTTTCCATTTTGAAGTAGGCCATGCTTCTCACCTCATGACCTTGCCCCAAACTGCCTGGTATATGGCTCACCCCTTCTCAACCCTGTAAACTACTTACACCATCACATTAGCTCCAATGTTACTTCCTTCAGGAAACCTTAAATTTTCCCTTTCCTTCAGGAGGAAGTTAGAGTCCCTGTTAAAGACTCAGATTACCTTTCCCTTTCCCTTTGTTCAGTTATCACAATTTTCAATGATACTTTTCTACTTCTGAAATTATTTGATTAGTGTTCATCTTTCCCAGGAGAAGAATGAGCTCAGGGAAAGCAAAGACTATGTCTGCTTTGCTTATCATTTTATCTTAGCACATAGGAGAATACCTAACACTTAGTAGGTGTTCAATACAAAGTGAATGAATGAATGAATGAAACCTACACATTCCTATTTGAGTCATGACTTCTGAGAAATGTGAGGAAAAGCTGGACTATTTAGTTGTTCATATCAAAGCATTAATTAAGTGCTTCATTGTCAAAAATTGTTTGTATTAGTTGAGTATCAGTGGGGTAGAAAAATAGAAGTGAAGTGAAAAACAGAACACTCAAAAGCATTACTGTTGGAGTGCCCTGATGGCTTAGGCACTAAGCTAGTGACTGGGGCATAGATCATGTAAAGCCCAAAGCCCTTGGTTTGAGACCCAGTGCTGGGAGGAACAACCAAAGCCAAATAAATATAAGTGATTCCTTCTCCTTTCCCTTCCTTAAAAATGCTTCTTCCACCTATCTCTTGCTTCACAGACTGAGGTATAATTTTAATATCATTCAAATGGTCATGTAATATAAACAAATGTAAAGCAATGTAAACAAGAGAAATAATAAAACCATTAAAAATATTGTATTTAAAGCAGGGACTGGGAGAAAGACTATCATACTTTTCAGAAGAACAGGGTCTGACACAGCCTAAGGCAGGTTCTGTGTGTCTGAAGATGGAACAAAAACACAGCCCCAGAGCATCTGGTCACTGAGTTACTGAAGTATAATTGTAATGGGTTCAAAACACAGCCTCAGACAAGTCACACTTACAGCAAAAACAAAAGATTTTATTTGTGATTTGCTCCACTCATTACTATAAGTAGATCCTGATGGTTGTGTTCCGGTCTTTCCCCTGTTCCAGACAAATAATAGCAATTCTTTCTTGCTTTCCCTGTCCACATTGGTACTTCAGTTGATAAGCATCTTTCTGCACGTCTCTTTATTTTTACTAAAATGAAGCAAGATTGCTTTAAGTCCTTAGAACTATCTTAGCTCACTTCGTTCTAAACAGAAGGGTAAAGACCAAGTGTCATCATTATAATAATAATAGCTGTTTATTTAGTGCTTATGTGCTAACCAACCACAGTGATAAGTGCTTGGTATACATTATCTTCAATCTTTACAATTTGGCCAGGTATATATCAGCATTACCACTTCAAAGATAAAGAAACCAAAGCTCAGAGCAATTACATAAATTGTCCACAACTGCAGCTATTACAACAGTGGGGAAGGCAGAATTGGAAAATTCTTTTTTTGTCAGAGAACTCTAAGATCTGAATTTTACCACCATCTACTGCACACTGTGTTCCTGCAAACATAGCATCCAATGAAAAGTAAATGCCAACAATTGTGTCTAGTTATCCTATGTGGCAGAGGAGAAATTAATCACTCAGCTACTCATACTGGCCCTTCCATCTCTAGGCCTTCAGGAGAAATGTCCTTTTCCTTAACAAGAAGACCTTTAATGCCTAGTCAGCAATTCTCTTAAAAACTTAATGTCTTACCTTCTTTGTTAGTTTTCACTTTCTTTGCAATTCACCATAAAGAAGGTGTTTGCTTGGATAGGGAAATTTAATTTTTAGAGTATGAGGCAAGAGTGGATTTCCTTTAACAGATATCAAGGTCAAGGGAACGTCCTGAACAAATGTAAAAATCTTCTCTGAAGTATCATGAAAAATCCAAGTTAACAAGGTGTAGGAATAGTGGGAATAAAAAGAAAAGGACATTGAGTGAAAGACTGACAGGCAACTGGGAACATTATCCACTATAAAATGTGCTCTATTTGGAAGTACATTATATAGATCAACTAACTCCCAAAATTGGCGGAGATAATTGACCTCACTATGATCTGGAAATGATTAATTGCTACTTCCCAACTTACATATGGCTTTCAGAAATTATGTTCATTCTCTGCCTTCACGACCATGAGTTCCCACCACTTACAAAGCAAATGTAAAACAAGACATCCCTATGTGATGACAAAATAGCGGTCACTTAACGGTGATATTGGGTATCAGATATGTGTTTGTCTGTGCTAAATGCATCATGAAGTGATTACCATAAATAGCAAAAGGAAAGTCCTAAGAAGCAGTTTACTTATAATAGACTTATAACAAGGAACATTGACCCTATAAATTAAAATAATTTCTCCTCTGAATGACTTGCCAAGAAATGAACTCTTAGAAAATAAAATTCCAACTAGAATTTGATTAGATAAGTCCAATGTTCTGTTTGATATACATTGGGAGGTGGGAGGAGAGGACTTTTGGAAACTTTTCAATATTTTTTTGTGAAAAATCTTTTAATGAATACAAGAATGGTGAAATGCTAATATATTGGGACAGCACTGAATCCTCGAAATAGAAATTTATTTTGAAAACACAGCATTATACATCCATAATTTTTAAATTTCCATTTTTTAAGCACATAATTGGTTTCCTAATTAACTAATTAGGTATTTTAGCAAGCTTAAAGATTACAAAGGTTAAATACATAACTGTTTAATGGTTACTGTTACTAAAAAAAATGGTGTTAATAAGGGCCAAGTTCTTCAAACATGTTTTTCATTTGTTCCTATGAATATAATTCAGTGTTTAGCTGTGCTTTATTATAAATATTAGGGGTGAGCAGAGTGGGAACGGATTCCAAGTTTTTACTTTGAAATACAGAATTTTATAGATGGAAATGTAGCTTTTCAATGTAATTGCATCTCCTCAACAAGACCTTATTCATTAACCACAGCATACTACATGATGTCTTGAGGGAAGAAGCAGGTGTGTCCTAAAACTATCTCTGGATAGATTTACCCCAGCTATTGGCTACTGTTCTTGAAGTAGCACGGCTAACTTGGGTATATCACAGATAAATGGGGAAAGTTAGGGCAAAAAGAATGTATTACTCTGCAGAGAATTGGGTTCAACATACATTTTACATTCACTCATTCATTCATTCATATACCAAGAAACATTCCTTTCACCAAGTAGTTATTGAGCCCTTATGGAATGCCAGGGGATCTAGATTTTATGAAACTTGATGTTCATACAATTTTGGAGGCTCTGTTTACCAAAGAGAAGACAAACATACAAAAACAGACCTTGCAAGTATAGGACCCTGAAACTGAAATTTCATTAACGTCATGGGAACTCTGCCTCTGGACTCTATATGCTGATGATTTCCTATCTCTTTGTCCATAACATTGTCTCCCAACCAAGATGTTGCTAAACATTGCAAATGTACTTCTATAAGCATTTAAATTTTCTAGAGTCTTTCCATAAATGCAATCCTTCCTCAATAATATCACAGCTTAATGTATTACTATCCCATAGGAGGGCATTTGGTGTGAAATACATATTGAATTAATTAGAGGAGGTAAATGGAAGGTTTGTTAGCAAGGCAGGGAATGGGAAATTGAGGGAAGAGGGAGTTTCAAGGACACCAGTGAAAACAAGAGGCATGGGGAAGGCAGGGACACACATAATATGGATTGTCTTCCTTACAGATTCCAGGGTCTGCCTGCCTGAGATGGCAAAGTTGGTTCAAGGTCCCAAGTAATTATAATGACAGCTGCTGCAGTAAATCCTAGAGGATGGAAAGGTAACCCAAAGCATACGAACAAACTCCCTGGGGAGCACTTGCAGAACAGGTGATAATCTTTCTACTGATTATCCACTCTCAAATAATATTCTTATTTCAAAGAATTCCCTTTATAGCCATTGAGTGTTTATCAGTAGTCTGCTGTTTCACCTTAACATGTAACTGTTTTTCTACTTTTCAGTTAGAAATAGCGCATGTATCTCAGTCAATCACAGGCAACTGTATGGCGGAGGGTGGATCTAAGGAGCAGGTTGGGGTAGATGGTAACTAAATAATGGGGTATACAGGTATACCCTGATGACTCAGATGTTAAACCAGTGGCTTGGATATAGATTATACAAAGCCCAAGGACCTGGGTTCAAGGCCTGAGGCTAGGGGGAAAAACCAAAATATTAAGCAAATAAAATAAAAGTCCTTCATCTGCTCCCCTCCCCTCCCCTTGCCTCTCCTCTACTCCCTTCCTCCCTCCCTCCCTTCTTTCTTTCCTCCCTTTCTCCTTTTCCTTCCCTCCCATCTTTCCTCCCTCCCTTCCTTCCATCCTTCCTTTTCCTTCTTTCTTTCAAAAAATGCTGCTTCTTCCTCAAAAAAAAAAAAAAAAAAAAAACCAGGTTGGGGGTCGGAGGGGCATATTTTGAAGGCCAGAGATTTGACCAAGACAAATTCCAGTGAAAGGCTTGCTCAAGTACAGGAAGATAAAACTGAGTCACACTGACCTGGTCATGCACAGGAGTCAGACTGACAATGTAGGGAAATATCATGGACATGCTCTCTGGAAAAACTTCTTTACTAAGTGTTTTTTTTTTTCATCATCTAGGTCTCTGTGGGTCTTAGGGAAGTGTGAAAACAATGATTTATTATATACAGACTAATCTAGCGATATATAATAACCTCTCAGTTGAAACACACGTTCAGTCCACAGGATTTTGAAACAAATGTTAACTTTTTTTGCCATCTATTCAGAAGAGGCTGATGAAATATTTGGTTCTGGAGTTTTAGAGGAGCTAATTTAGATGGCATCTCCCTTCAGAAGAGACAATAAACAGAAACCAAAAGACAAATTCTATTATGGTCTGCTACTTTCTGTTCTCCAAGGTCTGGAGGGAATGCGTTCTTTCTGAGGAGTTCATGGGTAGTGATTCCAACTGCTATCACAGTCATGACCCAGAGAGAAACATGGCCACTAATCCATTTGCTTGTTCAGTAGTTAATTCATTCATCTATTCATAACCTTTAAGTCCTAAATTTCCCACAATCTGATCCCTATACTCATGTAAAAAAACACTATGCTAGCAGTCAGGAAGTAAGAAAGAAAAGAAAAGAAAAAGTAAGGAAGAAAGAGTAGAAGGGAGAGAAAAAGAGAAGGAGGGAGAGCAAAATGAGAAGGAAAGGTAAATTCTCATTTATTTTTAAACACAACATTAATTTGGAAAAATTCCACATTTTAGAAGATGTTTCTTAAAAACATCATTAAATTCAATAATCATTTGTAGCCCATGTCCTCCTTTTTCTGCTGTACTTTTTTGAAATTCAACACTGTTGTTGGACACTTCCTCAAATAAATCAAACAAATCTAAAACTCTTCTTCTCTGGCTGTCCTCAAATCTTAGCTTCTCCCTTTCATTTTTCGCTTCTCTTACTAATTCCTCACACTCCCCTTTCATTTGCTGGGACCTGGTTTTTGTTTTGCTTTGTATTGTCTTCTCTAAATCTGAAAGAAGAAAAGTTCAGAAAACTGTTGCTGGGGTAGGGATAGGGA
Organism: Solenodon paradoxus; assembly: GCA_004363575.1. NCBI lineage: Eukaryota > Metazoa > Chordata > Mammalia > Eulipotyphla > Solenodontidae > Solenodon > Solenodon paradoxus. The sequence goes on from RJWH01000003.1 coordinate 1,784,484, forward strand.
GAGCTATGAGGGTTAGATCAGAGGCTAGGATAACTATAAGTGAGCGTCTCATACCATTTCATGTTCACTACATATATTGGGAAAAAGGCTGTGAAACATATGTGTCAAGCATCATGCCAGGTTATGGGGATGTAATAATGGCCAAGGCATTGCCTCTGTACTCTAGAAATTAAGCAATCTGTTGTAATAGGCAGAAAAGCAAACAGGGAATTATAATGCCCTGTGATAAGCATTCCTTCAGATTTGAGCACAGAGATTTAGGGGATCCTGACAGAGGTAAAGAAGCAAGCTTCCATGAAGCTTGGGGACAGGTTTCATGGAGAGTTGACCAATGCACTATGGTTATCAAGAGTTAACCAAATAAGGGTGGGAATGCAGAGGAGAGAAGGATGAAAAGACAACTCTGTAGAGAGCCGTGTGAGGGACACTAAAGGAAGGAGAGATTTCCCCTGAAGCCGTTGCATTTCCTTACTCACTTAGTTGTTCCCACTGCCTCTTGAACAGGGCTTTAGCTCTTTCAGCCTCTTTTGATGAATACAAAATTATTCAAATAATGATTGCTAATCCTCAAGAACAGTCTATAAATTCCTAACCCAAATTTCCGAGTCAGAATCTCTCTGCAATCTTCTCTGACCCTAATGGTGCTCTAGTTGCTTTTCTTCCACAAAGAACAGATGTAGAATCAGGCAGTCCATTTGGATAACTATAGTTCCTTATGATTAAATAAAAAAGTATAGGGTATGGTTAGTAATTGAGGGACACAGAATATTTGAGATAACCAAATGATGGGAATGGAGCCTCAATCTAGGTTCTTGTTTCCAACAAGTAAGATCACCAGGCAAGATACAGCAACAAAAGGTTAAATAGGAAATTTTTTTTTTAGCAAGCAATGGTACACTTCACCAGACTGTAAGAAACAGATTGAATAAACATCTATGCCCGTCTTGCTTGATCAGCATATACTTATAGTATAAGGGAAAAAGGCCTGTCCACTGCTTCCCAGCAGCCATAATAACCACTCAAGCTAGTAGAGCCATAAACTTACCGGAATGCTACAGGCAACTGAAGTCACCAATAGGCAAAGAACTTCCCATGTTTGAAACTCCCCACTCTAATTTACATTCTCCCTTCACACACTTGTTCTTACCTATATAAGTATGCCCTAATCAGAAGCCCATGCTCAGCCTTTGGGGAAGGATCCCTGCTGAGCCTGCGTGTAATAAGTCTGCCTAAAATACTTCCAAAGAGTGCCCACTTGGTTTATCTCAGAGAGCTGTAACAAGGGGAGTATTTCCAGTAATTCCTCCCATACCAACCCCAAAGGTGTCTAACCACTAATCAATAGAGAGACTGGCAATATTTCCTTTGGGGGTTTACTTTTGACCCTTGAAGAAATGCAGGAATGTAAAGGTTGTTTTCTTGATTGGTCTTTGTTGGTACTGCCACTTAGATGACTATACTTTGTTCCTTTGTCTGGCCTCTTGCTCCATTTCCCTAGGCTATCCTGCTTAACAACAGAAAGCCATGAAAATCATCCTCAGGATTTGGGAAGTCAGTCTGGAGAATGATAGTAATCTATTGGACCAAGAGATCCCATTAGGAATACTTTGAAGATGGCAATGGTAGGGAATTAAGACATGTAAATGTATGGTTCTGACTGAAGTATGAAAATGGAAACAGCAGAAATACATGATAGTTATAAATAATAATAGAAAAATAGCAATAACATCTTTGCAGGTGAAAAGAGAAGGTCATTTGCCACAGTCTTTATCCAACAAATTGTGCAATTCTATTGGAAACTCTAGGCCAGGCCTGATTTAAGCTACTTGACAAGAATTCTATCAAGAGAGAGATTTAATTATTAATCTTCATCTACCTGGCTAGAGAAGGAACCCCTTAAAACCAACAAATGTTTGGCATATTGTTGATATTCAATAAAAGCTCATTGACTTGAAATGTTTTAAAAGATATCAAGGCCTCTGACTTAATAGACAAGGATTAAGGTGAGATTGTACTGTCCTTAGAACTTGAAGAAAACTTGTATCTTTTCCCTTTTATGTGATTAAAAGCAAAAACCATTACAACAACTACAAACTTTTCAAGTGAACATTTAATGTATTTGTTATAGTTTGCAATCTTGACTTAATGGTTTTTTTAATACCCACATTTTCCAATTCTGCCACCATCTGGACAAACAATGTAAACATATACAAGAAAAATCTCAAGGTAAAAGACTGAGGTTCTGCAGTATTTTGAAACCTAATGGTGTTCCCTTTCACAATCGCCTGTTGTCCACCTCCTTGTGTTCCTTTACAGAGTCTTTGAACAAGGATGTAACACACTCAGGGAACATTAGCAGATGCTAAAACATTTTATTAGCTGATTTATTAAGCTATCGAGGCTCTTTCTGGGGAAAGAAATCCAGACACAACTGAAGTCAGAAATCAACCATTGGAACAATGCTAATCAGTAACGGGATTTTTGTTAACATATCAAACAGACCAATGTTTTGCTTTTGTTTTTGTTTTTAGTGTGAAAGGTTTAGGGAAAGTGAGGAGGCAAAACAAGAAAAGAGAGAAAAAGAGAAAGAAAAATAAAGAGAAAAGAAAAGAGAAAGAAAGAAAGGAAGGAAGGAAGGAAGACTGCACATACCATATATGTGTTTAGAATGAACGCAAATTTAACTGAATACTTTTTGTGGTTTCTCTCTAGACATTCTATTAAGAAGAAACTTCATTTCTACTTACAACAAAAGTTCTATATTAAAAAATGAGTCACAAGTTCACTTCTTTATCTAAAAATCTTGATAAAAGAAGATTAAATTGCCAAGAAAGGGCATTGTATTATTCAGGTGGTATAGAATGGGTAAATATAACTGTTTTGAGGGGTATAGGAAAGACCTTCCAAAGTTTATGCATTTGATGGCTAGAAGTTGACATCTATTCTTGCAAGTAATGCATTTTTCTTTCAGAGATACAGTTTGAGATGTAAATAGTCCTGGAAAAGTGAAATGACATGTCACCCCCAATTTAGTGTGAATGTGTTTCTAAGATGTCCTCTTTAGGTCAGACAGACTAAAGCGTAATCAAAAAACTTAAGCCAGGGAAACAGGAAAGTTTGCAGGATTATCAGATAGACTTAGTATCACTTTCTTGTAATTTTATAGCCAATGAAGAATAATTCAACTGCATCTGTTTTACAGTTTTCCCAGGTTCTGCCATGTTGCTAAAAACATCATAGTCTTATTAATTCATATAACAATTTTGATTTGCAATATATTGACTATAACATTCATTAATAACTAGGAGAAAATTTTTAGCATCCCTCTAGATTGTGAATCATCAAACATCTGATTAAAAACTCTCTACATTCCAACTATTGTCAAAATAGTCTTTTATTTTGAACTTCCTCTTATTGGAGATGCCACCATCATTCCATAAATATTTATAAAACAAAAAGGTACAATAAGAGAAACTAGGAAGACACAGAAATATTGTCAGCAAGATTGGGCCAACATTGACTTTATGCAAAGTATGGATTCTAAGATACCTGTTATTTTTTGAAAACTAAATCAATTGCTTATAAGTCTCTGCCATTTAAAAAGTCATGATGGGTGGTTCATGCTGCTCACTAATACTAAAGCAATTGCTGATAATTGTTCTGGATTTCAATGTCCAATTAAAGATAAGTGGCCAGATTTGCATACAATAAACAGTAGAAGTGACTTGCTAGCCAGTCCCACAGGCATAATCAACTTCACAATACTATATCATTAAAACTTGCATGCTAATTATAGCTAATTGTTCCATTCAAATACAAACTCTTTCATTCAGAAGACAGAATTTCTTCCAAAAGCTCAAGTTCTGCTGTTCATCTAAAAGGACCCAAGAAGCTTAAGTAAATTTAAAAAATAATAATAAAGTTGTTCAGAAAAGACTGTGGTTTTATTTCTCTCAAGTTTAAAAAAAATAATTTAGGTTTCTTTATTGAAAGGATTTATACACTTAGCCAAAGCAAACTGATCATATTTAACCTGCTTACTAATTGTACTTGTTGGCAAAATGTGAAAATTGCCCAATTATAAATGAATAAAATAAGAGTTCATTATTTTTGGTTAAACAAATATTATTAATATATTAAATCCTACAGTGACTGTTTTGAAAGAGTTCCCTAATTATCCTGGAGGGCCTCACGAACAGTAAAATACTGAACATGTCTGATATAGACGACCAACTGGCCTTCTCCAGAATCAGTGCTAAATACTATAAATCCGATGACCAATTGTCAACATTCAATTAAAAAAAAAAAAAAGGTTAAAATCAATGCTATGTGTAAACTGTGTATGAGAACAAAACCTCGCTTATTTTGTACAGTTAGGGAACAAAAATATAACATCCCAAAAATACCTCTGGAAAATACCAGGCATCTGAAAAACTCTGAAACCCTATAAAAATTATCCTTTTGTAAAAGACATTCACAAGGAGTATCTTCATTTATGAGATTGTTTCCCTCTCTGTACCAGAAGTGGAGGTGATGCAAATTCTAAAAACTCTTATCACTGAGGAAGGCAATGATGTAAATCTGCCTAACAATCTTGTTTGTTGTGCCTTTCCTGGTAATGTAACATAAAGGACCTTCTTCTTTCTCCAGATATCCTTTGTCTCTTGTTAAAGTTATTTAAAGTGGTGACTGAGGCCACATAGTTCAGTTACTTGGCCTTATTGAGTAACTGGATCTCTCCCATGTATACAAGAGGTATACATGTTATTATTAAGCTTCTTTTGGTTTTTCTTCTTATAGATATGTCTAATGCTTATTTGATTATTTGTAAGCCTACAAGAACCCAGAAGGGTATGGGAGGCTGTTTCCCTATGCCCCTACAGTATCAAGTAAATGGCTTATTTAAAATGGATTCCAATCACAGTGATTCACCTAACTCAAAAGTAAATATAATACTGCTCATGAAATGACTCTTGGAATTCACCGATTTCTCCCTTTCTCTATCACCCCCTCAAAAAGTATATTGTGCTGGAAAATTTCTCCTCATTTATCAAAGTCCTATTTCAGATATCCCTCCTTAACTTTGCTTGATTTTTGAATCCTATTATCCTTCCTCTCTTCCATTTTCTGTTGTTGCTGATATATTTTTTAAGAAATTACCAATACTTGAAAATAAGGTAAGAAGATGGTTAGCACAATGTCATACAGGGCAAAAGTGGACCCAAGAAATATCTGTGGGAATGTACTTTGTTCAGCTCACTGATTACTCTCGATAAAAGATGCCAAAGTTTGCAAGATTACATGCTTTAGTACATGCTTTAGTACATGAATAACTTATATTCAAGAGAAATGATAACTCCAAAAGTTATATTTTATTGTCCAATATCAAGTTAACTAGTTTTACATCTAACATAACAAGTGTATCAGATTATTCCCTTATTAAGTTGACTGTAAATATCTAACTTCTCAATGTTCTTTGAATTGGTTCTATACTTTTGCTGTTTCTCTCATTAATTAACAAGTGAATAAAATCCTTGACATTTTTATATTAGTGTGAGAATCATTGTTTTAACTTTAAAAAAATTACACTTTACTATAATTAATTTTTATTACACACTTCTATTATTTATCATATTGTTTAACTAATTGGCTTTGCTTTTCAATGATATTGTGGAATTTCAAAACCAGAGTATTATATTTTTTTTTGTATCTGAAGCACCCAGCATGAGTCTTCATACTTAATAAGTGTTCAATAAATGTGGTGTGTATACTGCTGAATTCTATTTCATTACTACACTCCTAAATCAATGGAGCATAGGCCCCTAGAGGCTTATATTTGTCTCACTTTAATTTAGTATCTGTGTTAACTAAATAGAAGTTATTTTAATTCATGCTATGTGACATAAAATGGATCATAACTTGTCTCATCTGGTATTTCACATGTATGCACAACCAAAGAGACATTCCAATGTGCAGGTACATTTTTCTTTTGCTCTTTATACTTTATTTGTATGTATGTGTGTGTATGTGTGTGTACATACACACACATTCTAGTCAAGTGAAGGGAAATTAATTAAAAGAAAATTTCCATCAATTCTCCCCTACAGAAAGGTTGATAATCTAACAATAAAATTTGAACTTGATTTTTAATATACAAAGCTGTAGAAGAATTTTATTTTTCTGAAAGCAGACTTTTTTCTGGGCCAGATGCCAATAATTTATAGTACTAAACATGTGAATGAAGGGAAAAAAGGAGCAGAAAGAAAAGCAGACATTGACAGCAGTAACCAAAACAGGCTTCAGATGTTGTTAGGGAATTTCTGTCATGTCAAAATAAATTCAATTCTACAATATCCATGTTGCTTCACTGAAAATTCCATGGTTAATGAGACTTCAAAAACCTTATTTAATCAGTTTCTTATATCCTCTGACCATACATAATTCTTAGAAAGAATTTTTGTTGGCTAAGACATGTATTTTATTTTTCAATTGGTTTAAATTACCATAAATAGCTAAAAGTTTTAAGCATTGAATCAATTTTTTTTTACAATTTTCCACTGCACAGTTAAGACCTTTAATCTTTTTTATTATTCACTAGCCATTAGACTGCAGATGTAAAATGATACACATTTCATTTTAGATATTAAAAATATACTTTAGACTTGCTCAATTATTCTATCTTCCATGCATTCTATACCAAATCCCAATGTCTTAGACTATTTACCTCAAAAATATATCACAAGAACTCTAGAAGTACAAGACGTTGTCCAATTTAAGAAGAAAAATATGGATAAAACCTCCAGATAGTCTAAATTCTAGAGTTAAGAAAAAAATCTTATATCTACACAGAATCACTAGAAATTTTTAAATACAAAATAAAGGAATACTATACTATGGTCTGTGAAAAATCAATATCAATGGTAAATAAAGCATTAATAAAGTTGGGGAAATAACAACAGGTACTGCTTTATGGATTTAAGAAGGTCTTCAGTTCGCTTTCTACTAAAACTTACACATCCATCTTTCACAGTGTAGTATTAGATAGCTAACTGATGCTCACTGAGCAGGAATTTTGATTGCATGACATTCAGGAATTAAGCAAGAAAAGCAGAATTTGTACCTAAGCACAAAACGCATGTCATGAGTCAGTTTCTTAGGCTCCAACTCTCTTTCTATTGACTCTCTATTGATTCACAATTCTAGTTACGGAGTTTCCCCTTCAATAGCATATAGAAGTACCAAGGAATAGAGGCAAGAGAGAAATCAAAGGTAAACTTTCTTATCTTTACATTATATATTTTTAAGCAAATTTGCTTATTTTAATATTGGAAGTAGGCAAAAATAACTTACCTCCTTACTCCTGAAAATATAAGTTCTTATAAAATATAACTGTTAACCAAGTGAAATAGCTTTCTTATTAATACAAATAGCTGAATCATCAAGTCTTGCTTTAAATATATCACCACCCTGTGACCACCAGTACAGAGCTAGTGTAGCATCAACACTACCAAATTCCGGCCAGTTAGCTACTTTGCAAGATTCACCTTGAAGTCACCTAGTTTATACCCTATGCTATAAATAGTCTACTCTAATTTCCTCGTTTTGAAACCCTATTAAAACTATTAAAGTGACAATCTTTCATTCTACATAGGTTTAATAAGCCCAGCTTTACTTCAACATATTTTTCTGGTAGATGTTGTTGGGAGATCAAAAGTTGTAACAAGAAGAATAATAAGAAGTAGCAACTACTTGAACAGAATGCAGAAATCACCTAAAATTTTACAAATCAAACAAAATAATTTAAAAATGCATAATAATCTATGCCAATACCATTCCTCCTTATTTTAATAAACTTTCAGAAAGTTCATATATTAGAATACAAGATAAAATGAAATTCATAATTATAATTGAGTCATTCATATAATCTTAAATCATTCTCAATATGTTCTATTTAAGTAGACTGAGAAATGGATAACATATTTTACAGAGGGTTCTGTCAAAATTAAATAATATTTTTAAAAGTTTTGGCAGATACTCAAAGCTTTCTGGAGACTAAACAGTCCATATGATGTATTCCCAGCGGCTCAAGTTAGCTGATGTACCACCATGTTGTTTTCACTCAATCACCAACTCCTGAATTGCTAAGGGGTGCTGTGCCTTACCCTAATATGGTTCACAGCTCAATAACTTAATGTTTTGCAAGTAGTAGGTAAAACCACATTAGGCAGAATTGGATTCTATCTCTACCTTCAGTAAGTTATTTAACTGATTTGACCTTCAGTGTCTTTGAAAATAAACATAATTATGCCAATCTCATAGAGCTATGGCGATTATTACAATGGATATATTTAGCACCTTGTTTCTTAGATGAATGAAGAAATAATTTATATATATCTATATATATAGATATATATATATATCTATATATATACTAGCTGGGTTCTAATAGAAGTATTTGACATATATTAGCTCATTTAACTCTTAAATTGTGTTTTTGATAAGAGCTATGAATAGCCCCAGTTTATAGATGAGAAGACTGAGTTTCAGAATATTGAATAATTTGCTAAAGTGAAACTATCAGCAAATGGGGAGTTGAGAATGAAATCCAGGCAGATTAGCTCTGTAGAAGTAAGTAGCAAAAACAAAACTGGAGTCAATGAAAGCTTCAAGAGATCATGTTGCATTTGGACATCCACCAAGTTACTGCTGATTCTAACTGACACATTTTCTTTATGATAAAAAGTTCTGTGTATAGTTAATGGATTCTGAACTATAATTTTTTGAAGTGAAAGAATAACTTATCATGAATTACCTCTTAATCTGGTGAAATCCTACTCTTTTTTCTCACAAGGTGCAAAGAAAGCATTTAACCTGCTTAAAATTGTGGATAGAAGCTTTCACTAATGACATCATTTCCTGGAAAATTAAGAGACATTTTAAAATAAGTGTTTCCCATGTTAAAACTAACCTAATGGGAGTCTGATTGAAAAGAAAACCCTGTTAATGTCCTCTAGGTCATACCAAGGAAAATTTACCACAGGTGACACAGGGTGGAAGACAGAGTGATCTATAAAATTTGAAGTTATGGCTAATTATGAGAATAATTTTTTAAAAAGAACCTAACATAAATGAGATCAGCCCTTGAAAAAACAAACAAAAAACAATCTGCACTAAACTATAGTCTTTGCCTGAGTGGCTGAGGAATTTGAGGCAATACTCAGGTTCTAATCATGGTTAATAGTGTGTGGATATAGCCTCATCAATTCTCTTTTTACTCAGAGGAATAAAGATCATGACCATCAGAGAATGAGAGTTTGTCCATTTTTTTAGAGTTCTATTCCAGAGGAAGGAATGTCCTCACCCAGAGTCATGAACATGCAGCCGGCGTAGCAGCCTCCATGCTCATATCTTGTTATGCTCATTGTTTACAAATGATATGAAGTGATTCCTTACATTGTGGTGAATTTTATCACAATTTATTTTTTCAGATAATATTTAGCATTTATCTTACAAATCTGAAATTTCTGGAGTTGCTTCCTATCAGTTAAACTTCTTATTATGAATCAACAAATCAGTGTTTCCAGGGGTCAGGAAACATTTTCTACCAGAGGCCAGGGAGTTACTACTTAGGCTCATGGGTCATCTGATATCAGTCATGACCATTCAGTTTTGCTGTCATAGTGCAAAAATAGTCAAAGACAATACATAAATGACAGGCAACGGCTGTTTTCCAATCTTTATTTACACACACAGACAATAGTCCAGATTTAGTCCACAGCATATTTTGCAAACTTCTACTTCATACCACATAGATACATATTATTTATACAACCTCTTATGAAAAACTAGTTATTTTTTCTTTCCACTTTCTTTTTAATACAACTCACTTACTTGTACTAAAGAATTCATACTTGGGGTCTACCAACCTCAAACAGTGGCAATTCAGAGACAATTAACTCAGTTAATGGTACTTATATACTTTTAGATTGTTACCTCAAACTTAATCTAAAAATTTATAATATTGCCTAAGAATCACTGTCTTGAAAGCTGGAGAAAAATAACATTTAACATTAGCCTTTATTTTTTTTAAGCTGGTGACTTTGAAATAAACACGTAAAAAATTAAAATTAGATCCAAAGAGTGAACGGAAAAGAAAGAAACGTTCAGAAAATATCAGAGAAAAAGAAAATTTTGTGCAATCTGACATTTCCGAATCTTTACAAGAATGGGTCTTCTCTGAAGTTGGCATAACATCTCATTTCTTTCCAAATCCCTTCATTATTGGATATAGGGGACACAGTTTGTTTTATGGGTTTTTGTTATTGTTGTTTTATTCTCCCTCTTCATCTTAAAATGTTCAGCAGTGCCAAATGTGCTGCAATTTCATTGAGCAGCGTGTTGTAAAACAATGCACTTCATGTTTATTCAGTGAGAGTTGACACCAGGGAGCATTTAAGTCTGGTTTTCTAACCAAGGAATGAACAAAGATGTGGCACTATCATTTATCTAACTTCATCACTTCCCAGCAAATGAAAACATAACTTTTTCAATGGCAGAGGGTTCCATTTTGAAGTAAAATATTTCAAGTGGTTGATTACACAGAATTTTGGGTATAGTATTCAGCCCTATTATGATCATCTGCCATTACCTCTTTTTACAGAAACCTAAAATAGTTCTTGATCTTTTCCAACTCAAAATTAAAATTCCATTTCCTCACCTCCTTTACTAAATGTCACCATTTCTCAAAAAGTAGAAAATCTTCCCACTTTCTATAGAAAAAACGATCTCACCATTTCTTTATAGTAGTCATCAGGTTTTGAAACATACAAATGAAACTTTCAGAGATTATAATTCATTTATTCATCCCACACTCACTCCCACAAATATTTACTGAGTGCTTATTATCTCTTAGGTAAGAAGCTCATTTATGGATGCAAGTGGTTAGAAAGACAGACTTTGTCCCTACCCTCCTGGAGCTTGTGAGCTAGGAAGAAAAAAGAAAATAATTAAATATTTCAAATTATCTAAGGATAATTAAGTGCAGGAAAGACTATGAGGTCGTCACACCTGGAATGTTGCAGAGAATAGACCTGAGAAGTGAGTCATGGGCTGTGGTGGGGCATGCCATGGGGCCCAGAAGCAGTGTGAGCCACTGATAGCAATTATGGTCTACCTGAGACCCTGGGGTGAATTTACATCTTTCTTCATTTAATGAAAAAAGGAACAGCATATGAGGCCCCTAGAAGATGGTACTTGAAGTTCATTCAGTAGCCTGAAGCCTTTGCTTAGGGTTAGGCTGACCATATTTCCTTGAAACAAAAACAGGACATTGAGATGATAAAATAAGGATGGGTTTATGCAATATTCCATATTCATGAAAAAGTAAGATAATAACAGAAGTTTTATTTCATGAAAATATTGAGCTAATAATTATTCTTCAGTGACACATTTAGAGAAAAATGTAGGTAGATAGATAAGGAGACTATATTTTATGATAATTGTACCATCAATCTTTCTTCGATGAAGTAATCTCACAGAGCAAATTTTTGTCTTTCAATACCTTCTCACAGAACTTCTCACATTTCATGACACAATTTTGTTTTTCAACTAACATAGCCCTCATTGTCTCAACACTTACTCTGGATTTCTCTTTTAACCAAATACTGTTCATAACAGAAAATATTCTCTCAATACGTGCTGTACTTCCTGGAAAACAAAGAATAAACTCTACAATATTACAAAAGGCTTGAAGTCAAGGTATTTTTCACTCATTTAAAAAAAAGAAAACTTCAACAAATGCAGGACTGGTACAAGAAATTTTTGCACCTTAGATGAAAAGCAGATCTAGCTCACCTATAAACCCTGCTCTAAATGTGCTGCCTAAAACACATGCCCCTTTAACCATCGCAATGTCAGAAATGCCCACTAACTTCCACAGTGCCTATGATAACACCCCATAGTAGCAGAGATAACCCCTACAGTGCCAGAAATAACTCTAATAGTTCTCACCTGCTCCTGCACCACACAGGTTCTGCTCCCTTTGGAGAAGGCTCAGAGTGATGGGGAATCCTCTTATGATGTGGCTCCTGTTTCCTCATAGGGGGCTGGAAAAGAGGCAGAGGCCATGTCCTTCCACAGACAGAGCCAGTAAGGATCATTTTTAATGTGGGACAAAACGGGCAGATGCTTTGGAGTCCCTTTAATAGAATGGGCCAAGTGCAACTCAACTGCACCTTTTGCCAGTGTTAAAGACAGTCCTGGTTTACCTACAATGGGACAAATTGACATATATATTAAAACAACAGGACAGTTGGGAAACATGAAAAAAAAAATGACCATACCAAATGGGTATGGTCAGCCTACTTAATGTTATAAATAGAATATAGATTTAAGAAAAAGTCTCATCAAAGATCATTTTGTATCTTTTGAGCTCCCACTACAGGTGAGTTGACCCACCCAAGGGAAGGAAGAAATGGGGACAAACCAAATGAAGCTTCTGTTCTCTAAAGTTTTCCAGTCCAGTGGGGCAGTGATTAGATAAATGCTTTGATCTGTAGAGCAGATAAAGACATGCCAACAGAAAGCTCAGTCTCTCTACATCTCTCCTGTACCTTCAATCTTTAAAAAACAAATTCTTTGTGCAGTTTATAACTTCCATAAATCTCTTGACAATGAGAGTCCTGAGTGACTTTAGTAAGCCTTGTGGCTTTCTCCACGACGAGATACAAACACAATTTTCATGCAAACCCTTAGTATTCAGTTCCAAACACTGAGGCTTGTCTTCTTCTCTATGTGATGGAATGAATTTCTAAATATATTTAGATTCTATAGAAGTTTACAATTTTATTTAAGTTTTATAGCAATCCTCCGAAGTAGGCTGGGCAGGTTTGCATTTTTAATTAACTTTTAAAAATGCAATTCATATATCATAAAATTCTTCATTTAAAAGCATGCAACTTTAGTTTTTTAGCATTTTCAGAGCTGTGCAACAATCATTATTTGTAATTCCAGAGTGTTTTCAACATTCCCCTAAAAACCCCACATCCATTAACATTTGCTCCCCATTTCTCCCTCATGTCCTATCCCCCAACCACTGATATCTGCTGATCTACTTTCTATTTCTAAAAAATTGTCTAATCTAGACATTTAATATAAATGGAATCACAACATGTGACCTTTTGTGACTTTTTTTTCATTTAATATAACATTTTCAAGGTACAATCATGAAAATGTTTTCATAACATGTATCAGAATTTCATTTTTATTGTTGAATAATATTCCATTGTATGAAGGGAACTCTTATTTAACTCATTTATTTGTTGATGGATATTTAGGTTATTTCCACTTATGGGCAATTGTAAATACCACTGCTATGAACATTAGTGTACAAGTTTCTGTGTGGACATATGTTTTCAATTTTCTTGGGTATATACTTAAAAGTGGAAAGGCTGGTTCATATGGTAGTCCTGTGTTTAACTTTTTGAGTTACCGTGAGATGCTTTTGCATATCAAATGTACCATTTACATTCCCAGTGCAATGCATAGGGGTTCCAATTTCTCCACATCCTCACTAACACTCATTATTTTCCATTCAGATGCTTATGGGCAGATTTTATTATCCCCATTTCATAGGTAAAAAAAGATGTACCTAAAAGCAAATACTTACAAAAGCCAGGATTCAAATATTAGTTTTCGAATTTTTAAATCAGCTTTCTTTCTGTGCATCATTCTGAAACTTTATCAAAATCAAGATACTATAAAGGCATGACATGATGCCTCCGCACCCCAAATCCTCACATCTGATAACTTGGAAAAGTGATGTGTATTTACAAAACACATACACATACACTGCTATCCAAACTACACACATTCATACTCACATTTGCACTCCATTCAGTATGCTACTGATTCATTCATGTTCTCAACAAAATACCAATTTATTAATGAGATATTTTCAAAGAAGTTGAACTTAAATTACAGCAATACATTTGATAGTGAGAGATGATTCTTTAGCATTAACAACACACATTTCTGCATTTCTTCAGAGTGTTTATGATGTGATTCTATCCTGTGCTTCACTACATCTGGGCATGTTTACTCATGTCATCAGATCAGATTATTTTAGAAAGAAGTATGATATTGGCTAAAGTGAAAGTATCTAGCTCTTCATATATTTGTTAATTTGTCCCTAAACACAATGCTTTAAAATGTTCTGTATAATAATAGATCTTTAGAGAAATAAACATTTGAAGCTTCAATGTTTGTTTGATTATTATTTCAGCAAAATTTACTAAAATTGGAAATGCTCTCATAAAGTTATGTAAATCAAACAATGAAATTAACTAGTGCTTGGCTTTCAAATAGTTTCTGATTTTTTTGTAATGAAGTAATATAAATACTTTATTTAGTGCTGTAGCAATATCCAATTCATTGTTCATAGAAAATGGGTTAAACATATATTTTTGCTTAAAGCAAAAAAGAAAGTGTTTGATACTATATGTCAGAACCCTTCTACTGAATGATAATGTCTAGTTTGGAAAAAATTCAACTTCACAAGAAGATAGAGAAGATAATTTTGAGAATATCCCCCACCAATTTAACTCAAAATAATATAAACGTAGAAAGTAAATGACAGCATGAAAAATAAATATGGAACTACTCATTTCAGATTCTTATTTTCCATATCTAATGTTAAATTATCAGAGTAAATAGTTTGAACACACTCTGAGTTAATTACAGCAAGTCTATGATGTTGTGTTTTTGTGATAATACAAGATATATATAATATTATGAAAGGTTTTCGCTTGAATTTGCAATATTTCTGCTAAGTAATGGCTTCCAGTATTCAAATGTGTTCATGTAGATCAGTAGGCTAATTATAAATATTGGCCATTGTGTGCTTAATTTGTATCTTTTGCTTGAAACATTAACTTTTCAAGCAGCAGAATTTGCCTTTGCCACTGTTTCAAAGGAGATTTTTAATTACCCATAATTCTTAAAAAATATGTTATATTGGGGCTGAATTAGTTAAGATTCCTACTACCAAAAGTAAAATCAGATGATGAAAGTTTATTTAGATTTTTGACCAGAGAAAACCTATTGGAACGCCTTTATCTATTCTTTTTCCTATCTGTATCTATAACTTTTGTGATGATGTGCATGGAGTGGTGAGAAGGGAAGGAAGTGTGTGCCTAGTCAGCCATATAAATCAGACCAATTTGGAGATCAGTGAGGCATCAAACCAACAAGTACTTCACGCCTCAAAGCCTTCCCTGCCTCAAGACCCAAACTAGAAATTGAAAATGCTCCCTTTCATATGCTGGCCTGCTATCACTTGCATATAAAATTAAACCTGACATAAAAAAAAACGAAAACAAAAACAAACAAACAAAAAAACCTCAAAAACCAAAACAAAACTATTACTCGCACACAAAATTACCAGACTCTGCTTTGGGTTTGCTATTAAATACTATTAAATGAACATTCATAAGGTCACCTTAATATAGTTAATACATCTTATTTTTTTCTAATGTTTACAGAATGAATGAGATAAATAATAGATGTTAACCAGTAGAAAATAGTTAACCATTCCCCCCTGATTTTGACCCACCACTACTCATGAATCTATATGATTGGAGTGGTTGCAATTGTAGTTAATCAAGTAATCATATTTTTATGAAATTGGAAAAAAGAAGGATTTGACAGAGCAGTTACTCTTTGCTGGGAGGCAAAGCCAAGACCTCCTAGTTTATACAAACTTAGTGCACTGTGGTTTTCACAAGAAGACCTTAAATTTAGATTTAGTTCACACTTTCGCAAATATTTCACCACACTGTCAGGCTCTCGTGCTCTACACCATTAGGTATGTAAATACATAATCTTTTTAAAATAACATAATTGATGTGCAAGCAGTCATGGTATTTTCTGTGATGTCTGAGGGGCCATTCTGGCAGTCCAGTGGTCCCTGCATTAGCCCCCCTGCCTGCACCATTAGTACTGAGAGCAAAGAAACCTGTGAAAGACATACTGGCAAAGCAGAGACACCAGTAATTTTGTACATGTTTATAAGTATCTGTATGAAATAGTTTGCTTTTTAATATTTAAATTTAAAGACAAAATTAATTACCATTTGGGGGAAAATCAGAGAATTATTGAGTTATCTTGCAATTTTTTCATTGTAGAGCATTGTTTTATTTTTTAATTATCTTCACTTCGCTAATAATCCCAAAGACTCTATCCATGAAACTATTTCTAAAATTAGGAGCACTGGAAAAATATTTAAACAGTTTTAAGAATTGCTCTTACTAATCCTTAGAATGCATATGAATACATATATGTATAATTTAAAATACATGAATAAACATAATACTGTTGCAATTGGCAAATGAGTATAGTTATAATATCAATGTTGATTTTCATTTATATTGACAAAGAATATGAAAGCAAAATAACAAAGACACATATTTCCAAATGATGCAGTTATCCCACTTTTGGGTATTTACCCCCAAAATACAAAAGAACTAATTCAAAGAGATATATGCACACTCACCCCATTTTTATTGCAGAATTATTTACAATAGCCAAGAGCTAGAAACAACCTAAGTGCCCACAGATGAGTGGAGAGAAAAGAAGTGTTACATATATAAAATATAATACCACTCAGCTATTTAAAAAAGATGAAATTCTCTCACTGGCAATATATGGATCTAGAGAGAATCATGGTTAGTAAAGTAAATCAGAATGAGACATTAAAGCATTGCATGATTTCATTCATATGTGGTATACAGTGAAACCAAACACATGAAAAACCAGAATCAAACAAAAATAGACTTTTATCCTATAATACAAAATTAGTGGTCACCACCACAAGGGAAGGAGAGTGATGGGGAAATCTGGTAAAGGGGGTCAACTATAAGACAAAAGGTAGAACTCAACTTTCGCAGTGAACTTAATGCAGTATATGCAGATGTTGATTTACCAAGATGTGCAATTTAAACCTATATGATGGTATAATGCAATATTCTTTCCATAAAATTAAGAAAAAAAAAAGGGAAAAGGAAAGGGAAAGGGGAAAGGAAAAGGAAAGGGAAAGGGAAAAATAAAAAATTAAAAAAAACAACAACAAACAACTAAGTCGACGGATTTGTTAATAATGAGCCACTTCTTTGTTAAATATAATAAAGCTTTCATATGGAGAGATATTTCTTCAATTTCTTGTGGTATTCATAATGTAACAGCCATGGGCATAATAAACATTTCAGTTTAATATGCTTTACTAATTTTAAAAAATTACTAAAAACCAACAAAAAGAATAATCTGTTTTATAGCAGTTTCAGACTTCTGTACTCTCACCATGGTCAATTTCAAATACTTATGTGATGTCACTGAACGGGAAACTGGGAGGAGGTGCATAATAGCCCACCGATATTTCTATCATACAGTTGCAACAAACAAAAAAAAAGAGCATAGATAATAGCAAAATATTATAATAAGGAATTTTGCATGTTAAGTATGTATTACCTTTGCCTTCAATGTTATTTTAATTGTAATTTTATATAATCTAATGTTTAATAAAGTCAATGTTTTAACAATTGACAGAATTGTTGTAACCATCAGTTCTTGCAAGACAACCTAAGTTGATCCCATTGAATATATATGTATGATTTAAAATAGGCATATACTGATCTATGTGAATATGTGCCTGTGTATTCATATTTTATTCTTACAGATGAACCAAAACAAAGCAAAACAAAAAAAGCAATCAAGGGAAATGAAAATGCATGTATTAGGAAAAGACTGTCAGTTCTATGAAAAAATGAAGAATCTTTACTACAATTCTATTATCGTTAAATGTGAATCAGAATGATCCTGCTCTGTCCAGCAAACACATAATCTTTAGTCTACTACTTTTTTTTTATTCACTTTCCTAAAATAAGCAGAGTATTTTGTCTCAATTTTCATTTTGCTAGAGCTATCAAATTACAAGTCCTGCCCAAGAGAAGATACATGCCTGTTGACTACATTGGGCTTTCGCTCAGGATGCAGTTCTGTATAAAAATCCCAATTCATGTCGGCGTCTGGTATGATGAGCTATGAAGTACCACCACCTAGGATAGAAAGTCTTATTCCTCCCACTCTGAGAATGTTGCAGCACAGTTCTCAGCAGTCAGACCTTTCCAGAAATTGTCCTTGATCTAAGGTCATGCCTTTTCCCAGGTGCAGCCTGCAACCAATGACTACTTGGCATTGGAATGTAAAAGAGCAGACCCCTCACACCAAGTTATTCTAAAGGACTGCCCTGGTTTCAGAGGTATGATGGCATCAGTAAATGTTCTATTGAAAATGATTTCCCCCTGTGCTCAGGCTTAGCTCCTACTCCATCAGCAGATATCCATTACAAAAGCACCTTCTCCTTAACCTCTGGCATGCTAACCTCCTGCCCACTGTGTCTGCTGGGGACAATCTACAATATTTGGCAAACCACTGTGCAATAATAGAAACTTGCAAGCAAATATCTTTCATTTACAAACACAATGTAGGTTCTTATTCTTTTACATTTTTAATAATATTAAAATATTTATTTCTTGGTCATGTTTTAGAAACCAAAGATAACTTTCCAACATTTACACTAAAGCCAACTCTTCATAAACTTCCCCAAATAAATACAAGAAGAGGGTACATTTCTCAAATCTGTGATGTCCAAAACAAAACTACACAGTAATAGGAAACTATAGGCTAGATATTTCTAAGATAATGGGAAACTACCTATTATTTTATGAATATAGGTGTAAAAATTCTCAAAAAGCATTAGCAGAATGAATACAGCAAAATGTTGTATGAATTACACAACAAAATTAAACAGGATTTAACTATAAAATTCAAGGCTGGTTTAATTTTTTTAATTAATGTAATATATCATATAACATTTAAAGAAAACAAACCTTAGCCTCTTCTTGTTTTCCTTGACCTTGACAATTTTGAAGAGCATTGATCAACTTTTTTTTAAAACATGTCTACTTTGAAAATTGCCTTCTGGCTTCTCATGCTTGGACCAAGTTTATATATTTTTAGCAAAAACACAGCAATGATGCAATATCTTATTACATCATATCAGGAGGCTCACAGTTTTAGTGTTTCTTAACTACTAGTGATGCTAATCTTGATCAGTTGGTTAAATTGGTGTCTGTCTGATCTGCATTATAAAGTTAGTATCTTCCCTTCATATTTAATGCATGTCCTGAGGGATCTAACTAATGGGTTTAATACTCGCCTTGAGGTTTTGCTGAAAAAAAAAAAGTATTCTCAGCTTCTTGCATGAAGCATGGGCTTGATGGAGAAATGGTTCTATTAAGTAGTAGTATATGTTACTTATTCTTCATTCGTGCTTCTGATGACACGTTCTCATGTGATACTGTATCTCCCAAGGTAATCAAATAGCCCAAGTAGTTCAAATCAGTTAGCATATGAGTTTGAGCCACGCCTTTCTACTAGGAAATACTTCCAATACTTGGTTTTTGCATAAAAAATAGCAAATGCTTAAAAATTATTCCTGAATTTCATTGTTTTAAAGACAGTGTAATGATTTACTTCGCTTGGTCCTCCAGACAGATTTATGATCAGTTCATTAGACTATACACTGAAAACAGTCACCATACTTTCTTTACGGGACTAGTCAGACAATCACTTGTCATTATGGATATATGTTAACTGAGTGCTGTGTTATTGCAATTTCATAGACTTGTCATTTGTTGAATATATGCACAGTTCTATTACTTTATTAGCTTTTCAAAAATTCAGGAATCACAGAAGTAAGGTAAAAAATATGCTGATGACAATATAATTTTCAAGAATTTAATAACAATAAAGGTCACAATAGAAATGTTGTAGAACCAATGAGTAACAATAAATGAAAAATGCGACCAGTGGAATGCAAGTTTTCTAGGGGAAGATGTACCCCAAGTACACAGAACAGTGACTGGAACATAGTAATTTCTCAATATATACTGATTGAACAAATTAATATTAATGAACCTTTTATACAATTTCCTAAGCACTTTATAAATATGTTTTATTCTAACCTCATAAAAATCCTAGGCCATATTATTATCAGTGGATTGTTTATATTTTTAACATTTAAGTTTTTAAAATTTTTGGAAATATTCAAACATATACAAAAAATGGAGGAAATAATCTAAAAAATCTATATAACTAACTATACCATTTTCATGAGACAACTGGTAAGTAAGAATTTTACCTTTTATATATTGTAGAAGTAAGTGTGTGTATGTATTCATGTGTGTGTGTGCTCAAAACAAAGGTAGCTAGGATATGAACTGAACTTATTCTGACATGTTTTACACACACACACACACACACACACACACACACACACACACACACACACAAAGATCTTTGCAACTCTATTGAATTTTACATAAACAAGTCCAGAGAGCTTTATCAATTCTGACAGATTTATTTTGATTTTAAAGTATTTACTGGCTTTATTCATTTTGCTCTATCATTTTCTTCTCATTTTCTCAGTTCAACAGTTCAAGAATAGACTAAATTCTATACATCGATATTGGTCTAAAAAACATATCTGAACATATTCTCAAGAAAAAAAATGTAGTTTAAAACCACTGTCTTTGCTCTAGATTATTAGCCTTCTAGATGTAAGCTTAAATTGCCCTTTTGTTCAAACCTAATGGCAAGCTTGGGACTCGGTGGCCCATGTTTTGAATGGACTATTTCTTCTTGATACAGTGATATGATAACTGCTGTTCAGGTCAGGGAAAAATAAAATGCTCAAGAAAAAAACTTGCATTGCAATCTGTTTGCTATTTCTATATAAATTTCACTGCAATATATTTTATTTGACAGTATGCTGGGTCAGTATTTCCTATGAAAGACACTGTTGCAGAAACCAAAAATTATTTTCCTGGCAATGTTCACTGGCTTGATAAAATAACTGAACTTAATTAATATGACAAGTTCATTCAAATTAAAATGTTTCATACTTTCATTTAAATATAGATCTTTGTTAGTAGATTTATATCTATAGATTTCACAAGTGACTACAAGTAATTCTTTCAAACAGTAGATGAGACGAAGAAAAATGTTTCAGACTCTCTTACAAAAATAATTGATCATAGATATGCTGTACTATATCTTGAGAAATATAAGATAATGTATTTCCTAAAAATCAAAATAATGCGTGATTTGAAAGAATGTTTGTATTGGAATAAAAATAAAGGTAACTTTCCACTCAAAATGTTTACCCTTAACATGACTTGTCTAATTGGTGAATAATTTTGTATTTATTCAACCTTGGGTGCCAACTCTTGCACAGCTTGGATGAGGAATGAACCTTTAGTATTATAAGATATTGAGAAAAAAATTGAATCAAGGTGACATAATATTGTGACACTATTTTTCCACTACCTATGCATTACGTTCACTTCCATAACTCCATGCATTCCATAGGCTATAACACTAGTCACTTTAATTACCATGCTTATGACATTTTTATCACACTAAACTTGAAGCATAGAATTTGGATGCCTCAGTTCAAGAAAAAAAAAAAAAATCTTTGAATGACCAGTGTTTAATTGATTAAATATAGGTTTGCCCTATAGAAAGTCTATTTAACTTAACCAATAGTTTTCAGTCAGAACTCACATTATTTTTTATAATACTTTGTAAAATATTTATAACTATGTTGAAATGACATCTATAAAGTTATGCACATACATAAAACAGAAGATATTTGTGTCTCTTCCATATCTACCCAGTACCCATGATCTCAGTATGTGATCACATATAGCATACTTCAGCACACACTCTTGATGTGACTCTGCCTGAGGGCATTCTATCAGCCTGGCTACAATATTATAATATTTAAGAAATATGTATTTGTTTTATTTTAAGAAATACATATTCCAATGACCAAATTCAGAAGTCCTTGGAATTTCCTAAATTTTAAGAGTGATAAAGGTTTA
Source organism: Solenodon paradoxus (assembly GCA_004363575.1). Classification (NCBI taxonomy): domain Eukaryota; kingdom Metazoa; phylum Chordata; class Mammalia; order Eulipotyphla; family Solenodontidae; genus Solenodon; species Solenodon paradoxus. Next base: position 1,806,482 of record RJWH01000003.1, read on the forward strand.
TTGTTCTTTTACTAATGAGGTGACATTTTGGACCTCACTAAGGATGGGAACTTGGCCAGTGGAGCCAACAATGTGATTAGAAGGTTGGTGGTTCCTGTCCTATCCCCATACCTCCAGCAAGGGAAAAAGAAAAAGGGCTGGACATTGAGTCTAACTATATATATTCAATAACACCTATGCAATGAAACCTCTGTAAAAACCCAAAAAGATTGGATTCAGAGTTTTTACTTGAAAACACATGAAAATATGTGCTGTTGGAGAAGGCATGAATATTCTGTTCCCTTTCTCCATACCTTGCCCAATGCATCTTTTCTGAGTATCACTGAATGATATCCTTTGTAATAGATTGCTAATTTAGAGGGCAAAATTGGTTTCCTGATTTCTGTGATCTGATCTAGCAAATGAATAGAACCAAAGGAGGGCATCTCCAATCTCTCTGGGAGAAGCACAGTTGACAGTTTAGGTTCACATCTGGAATCTGAAGAGGATCTGGTCTTGGGAGCTATGATGTTATTTCCTGAGAGCTTTTGGCAGAATTGAGTTGAATTCTTGGATACTCTACTGGTATCTGAAAATTGCTTGTTGGTGTGGTAAGGGTTCTAACCACATTCCTACTGGAGTTTGATACAGGAACCCATTCACTGGCCAAGGGGCAGACATGAAATTCTTGGATACTGATGTAGAAAGAGAGGTCCCTAGTCAACCCCAAATGGAAGTGAAAGCTAAGTAAGCCGATTTCCTTGCCCAGTGCTGCCCAGTAGGACTGTGGACTTACTTGACAACATGTCTGCTTTTTTACTCACTCCTCCAGTTCTCTGCTCTGCTCTGTTCTCACCTCAAATAAAGGCCTTGAACACAAATCCTATCTCAGGGTGTTTCAAGGGAATCCAAATCAAGACAATACATCACTCTTTAAAAATCTATATAATCCCATGAACGTAATATGGAAGAGATATAAAAGGAAAGTGCTTATAGTAAAATATTGTTCTCAACATGAAAGACTCAAGCATGACTACATAATACTTTCTATAACACAATGAATTATGCAGTGCATAATGAAGATTTCAGAGAGATGCCTTTTTCCCTAGGATCACTATGAAAAGAAAATCTACAATTGCAAACTCAGACAGATGTGGTATATTATCAACTACTCAGTGGGACTGTCATCAAAGGCATGATTTTCTCTGGCAGTTTTGATAACTAAAAGCAGAGGCCTCCCTTAATTGTCTTAGTATCTCCATGTATATTGAGAGCAATAAAGAAATCCTTTTAAAAAAATATATCCTGTGTTTTACAAATAGGTTTTTACTTCATGAATATCTAGTAAAATATGAAAGCATTGTGTGGGTAACAGAAAACTTCTCAATGCCGTCTTTGCCACCCCTCATGTTGCAGCCTCTCTGGCCCTCCTGAAAATTGCTAGTGGAGCCCCCAAACTTTTGATTTCCCCAAAGCACTCTCACAAAGTGCTTCATACAAGGAAAGACTACTGAGAGGCAATGGTTCGGAATAAATATATAAATGAATAAATAAATAATTTAATTAATTAAATAAAACAGCAACAGAGGAAGCAACAGCGCTGCGGCACTGGCAACAACCACTGGATTTAGACTCCCTTGGTTTAAATCCCACCTCCACTTTTTGTTATCGCTAAAGATCTTAGTAATTCATCATCCTTCTGTCTCAGATTCCTCTTCTGTTAAGAGAAAGAGCCCACACTCTCTACTTCGGCATTGTTTGGAGATTAAATGAGTAAAATTACAATACCTGGCACAAAGTGAGGATTCCAAATTACTAACTCTAATTGTATTTTCATGGCTACATGACTAGTCTCTTCATCCTACCAAAAATCATCTCTTTGATGTGGTCACTGGATGATGCAAGTTGCAAACTAACTACATGTAAATATGTGTTGAGTATAAGTATAGTTTACCCAGACATAATGTATGAATTCAACATCATAACATGCTTCCCCTCTTCCTTATCTCTGGTGCTAGAATTGGCCACTTGTCATTCCCGGTAATAATAACCTGATGTGAGTATTGTTACAGGCAGATTCTATACGCCTATACTCAATTAGGATATCTTATAAAGAGTGAGTGTAAGGAAGAAAGAGAGAAGTCTTGATTTAGTCTTCTCTCCCCTTTGGCTAAATCAAAGAAATGCATGCAGCTAGCTAGAGAATTTGAATAACAAATGAGATGATGTATACGAGCTCACTGTTGTAAACTGTAAAGTGAAGCACAAATGTAAAAACGCTTTTTTTCTTGTTACTTATTAATAGTATCATTAGTCACACAGCTGTTAGAACACCAGCTTGGAAAAGACACAGAGACTTAGCATTATATTTTCTAAATGAGATAGCTGAGAAGCAAGACTAGATGTTGCCTAAAAAGAAATGGGAAAAGAATATCAAACTGTTGGCAGAAGAGGGTACTATGAGATGAAGAACTGGTTGGAAACTGTGATATCAAGTTAGGCAGAAGATCATAGGTAATAAATTAAAGGGTCAGCTTTTTCAGTCTGCAGAAGTCTTCCAAAGAAAGAATTACATTGATTGATGTGGCCTGTAATGGAAACTCAGATAATGAAATAAAACCAGCATTTAAGAATTTTAGGCTGAGAACTCATTGCTATGGCAACCTTCTCAGAAGGGAAATTGTATAAGGAAATAAGATTCACTTGACTACGCCTTAAAATGAAAACCTACACTACAGTGAAATAATTAAATGCAAAATTTTAGAAGTGCTTATTGCCCCAATGCCTAGAGGTAGCACCAAAATTATAGGTCCATTATCTCTTCCATTGGAAGTTATTACTTCTTAAATTCTCTGACTTATGGCAGAAATATCACATAGCTTTGAGGGATTTCTTTTGGCATTGGTTGTTTCCTGCCACTGAAGATTTATGATTATTCTCCCATTCAATAAGTTATCTAGCATACATCTCATGGAAACCACAGAGGAACATCTCAGAGGTAAATCACATTTAAACAAAACCTAAATTTTAATCTGTATGTGATCACGTAAAAATACCAAATGCTCACATCAATTATTAGTTATCCCACTTGAGAAAATAATTGTTTACCTTAAGTTTAAAATCTGGTTTATAATCAGGCTGTGAAAGTTTTAATGAAACTATTTTCTATTGCATATTCTTATTCAAAGGATGTCAAACTGGATACACTAAATTTAGTCTAGAATTTTTCTCAGATATTTAATATCATTGACAAATATCAATCTGACTTTTAACTGAGGCTGAGTGAAGAAATCACTGTACTCTTTGAATGGAATAGATTAGATTCCTAAAACTGAACCTTGTGGTAGGAGAATTTTTAGATGAGGAATTTTAAGATCATATTATAAAAAAGAAAGAAATGAATGTCAAGAATAACATAAAAATACTTTTTAAATATTTCTATGCTCTGCTATAAAGAATAAAAAATATAAAAATAAGATAATATTGATAGTGTCCTGAACATCATTACCTAGTGATCATAGCTGCAGTATCATCGATTTCCATTAATCAGTGTTAGCTTAATAGAAATGTTTCCTCCTTTTTTCAACCCTGCACTCACCCTTGAGGTTTCAACAAGATTTTTACCAACATAAACAATTTCCATGTATGTTTTAGGTCATATACATTCAAAAGGTAGTCTTTCTGCATGTATTCTTCCTCTAATTGCATAATACTCTTCTAATTTTCTCAGGTAGATAGTTCCAGTAATCAAAATAATTTAGTTGCTTGATTTCACCAGCCTGATTAGTCATTTTTCAAGTCACATGAGTTAGAATACTGCGGTTATAACTCTTGAATCTTGTTTTTTTAGCATCTATATGTATTTTTTCTCATTTTACTGAGAAAAATTGTACCCTCCTTGACTTTTCTTTTAACTTTTTTCATTATTCCCATTTCCAGTTCATTCTATTTCTAAGTATCCCTTAAATGGTACCTTACATTTTTTCACATTGCAATCAACATTCTCAAGTTGTCAAGTATATGTACAAAAGCACTTGTACGCAATTTCTTTCCCAAAGGTAACTCATGTTTGGAGGAAAATAAATTATATTTGAATTAAGTTGAAAGGAATAAGTAATTTACAAAAACTAGGTCTAAGAAGACTGCAAGATTGGTCAGATTTTTCATTTGAAACTCTTAATGACAAGATGAGAAGGAGAATTGTGATTAAATCCTAAATTTAAACATTTTTAGTCAGTATTAATACATTTGTTAATTAATAATACATAGAAGAGAAATACTAAATTAAAATGAGCCATGAAATGTATTGATTAGCACATTCATTGATTATTTTTATTCTTTAACTTAAAGGAAATATGATGATATGTACTAAAAAAAAAAAAACACCAAAAAGAATAAATAGAAAAGAGAGAAATATAAGGATATATTTTTCTAAAATATTAATGAAAGGTGTATTATTATTTTTATAGTGAAAAATCTTTTCCGTAACATTCAAAAACAAAAAAACTATCTTCTTTCTAGATACTTGAGTGACTATAACTTTTCCCTCTTCTCTATTTTAAAAATATATCCTTTAAGTAAATATGGAAGGTAAATAAAATATATTTGGTTTGTTAAAATTACAGTGTTTTGTTTCTCTCAACCTCCCCTCACACTCCTTTCTAGTTTTCTACCTCCCCTCTGCTTAGGTGCATAGTACTTTTTCCATCCTCTAATTTATACTGACAAAGTAAGACATAATTTGATAAATATCTTCATTTTAAAGTATTAAGGAATTAATTATTGAATTATCTCATAAGTATTTACACTTTGAAGGAAACTTTCAGAGAAAGTACTCTCAAGTCATACCAATGAACACAATCTTTTTGATTTATTTGTCTGGAGCATCAGGAGATTGAGATCAATTATATATTTCAAAATAACCATTATATGAGTCTTAGATGATACCCGAAATGTCTGGTATGCAGGAGGTCTTATTAAATTTGTATTAAATAAATAGATGATCACACTAATTATTTGATCTCCATAGAAATTTGATGACTATTTCTGAGAAATCAAAGTAAAGTAGATATATCTGACTCCTACGTGGTGATTCTAAAGTCTTTGATTTATCTTGATGGAAAAATCTATGTACAATAAATATTGTATTTATTCTCGGACCTGAACCCCTTATGGTAGTTGGAGCTTTATGAATAGTTCTGACCAATGTAATGGGAGCAGGAATGATTTGGATCATTTCTTGATTGAGACATTATGATGGTCGTACATGATTCATCAAAGTCTCGTTCTATGACTGAGGAGGTTGTCAGTTACATAGAGTACTGCTACAAAATGATGCAATGTTCATAAGTCAAGGGCCCTGACTGTAGGCCACTGAGATTATGAGGTTATTTGTAGTTGCACCATAGCCTAGCCAATTCAGACTAATAAAGAATATATGCCCATTTGATATTTACCATATTCCCTTCCAGTTACTTTCTTACTTATATGTTATTTCAAGTTAATTTATTTAGTCCTTATTCATTTGTTGTCAAATAACATATAGTAGGAGAAACTATATAATATGAAAATTATTTCTGAAAAAAACTAGACTATAGATTTAAGACAATTCATGTGCCGACGATATTAATATAATTTAATTCAATTCAGTGTATCTACTGAGCAATAAAACACGGTGGAATGATCCACTATGTCAATATCGACCTAAGTTGATAATATAAACAATATTATTGATGAATACAACTAAGGTGATTAGAATAGTTAACCACTTTTAATATAGTTCCCTAACTAAATATAATATAATAAATTAATAGTTTACCATAATTTATTACTAGACTAAAAACAAAAAAAAGTGATATATGTCTAGGGTTCTGGTTTTCAGAATAGTTATAAAAACAGACATGAAATTAATCACTTAATTTTTCTAAATCATAAAATATGAACATATCTTATACTTAAAATGCTATTACCAAATATATTTTTACAAAGATCTACATTTTTGCATTTATCTTAAATTCATTTTCTCAGTTGGTTCCAATAAACTCTAATGATTTAGTTAAATCTGAGATATGAATAGTATAATTATTTACTCTTTGCATATGGCAACTGACTACAAAGTATTGACAACATGGCTTGTCCATGGCCACCTGGTGATAACTGGTAGCACAAACGTTAAGCTCCTCTTATAAAAATGTTTATGTGAAAAAATTTTGACAAGTATATTATTGAGCCTTGTTTATTTTCCATATTAATACGCAGGCTCTTAATATTAACTATCTGTCCCTTTTTATTGTGATAAATCTAAAAAGCATACAGCTACACTATAAAATGAATAACTAGTCATTAACATGTGTATAAGTAGTTTCCATTTCTTGACAAATAATCAGGATTAGCTTTTAAATGTTAGTCAAGAATATGACATTTTATATAAAGTAGAGAAACATGTATCCTTCAAGAAAAGAAGCAAGTGGGAAAGGAAGAGAATGGAGGGAGGATCGATTGAGAGAGAGAGATTTTTTTTAATGAATAAGAGACAAGGTATTGATGGCAACTCCAGGCAATTCCAGTCAACCATGCAAGAACATGGTGATTAATTTAGTAGGACACTTTGCTTCACATTTTGTTGATATTTTCCACCCTCAATTATATTTACTAACATTGGAATGACTTCATTTCAGCACTGCCTGATAATGTTATCCAAGTAACATGCAATTAACCCTTCAAAATCATCATCCAAGATACTGAAGTAGACATAATTACAATCCCAGGATGATATAAAATATTGCTTCAGTCAAACTGCATGTCATCTGATAAAAAATTTAACTTAGTCCCTTCCTCACCTAGTGGTAGCAAGTAATATATCAACAAATAGGAATGTCTTAAGTCCATCTTAGTTAAAGATATATGTTTTTCCTATTGAAAGAATGGGTGTAGTTTTTAACAGTTTCTACCAGGCTACCCTTTTCATACATTTTATTGGCTTAAAAAAATCATTAGTGATGCCAGTGAATTCATTAGAAGATTCTCTTTAGGTCTCTAAAGCTACACTTTCCGAGTTGGAAACCTCTGTACATATCCATTTTTCCAAGCACTCAGTCCCTTGCCTTTTTAAATCAATAGGTCATATTGACAAAATTTTAATTATTCCCTGAATGTACACACCTGTTTTGATTTCCCTCATTTTTTTCTGTAGAGAACAGAAGTAACTAATGAGTTATTAGTTTGCTTTAGTCCATTTTCATTGTACTTCAGCTTTCTACTCTAGGACAGAAGAGCATCTTACTTAGATGATTCATTTATAAAGAGAAGGTGTCATTTTTTTTAATTAGGAGTCAAATAAAATACACACTTCTGTTAATGATTATACAAACAATAGAAAGGCTAGATAACTGACTGGCAAAAAGATTGTGTTATTTTAGGCAAACTCACAAATATACCATAAAAGGAATTTCTTAGTATCTAAAAGGGATTTCAGAATGGTAATCATGCATGAAAAGCACAGTGAACATTCAAGATTATTTTAATGCATCTGACTCTCAATGTTCCTTTATGAAAATACTAAATTCACCACTTCTGTGAATTATTCCTCAATGATGTTGACCCTTTCAGACTACTAACAAATCAAAGGTTTAATTACCCTCATGCCTGTAATTTCAGTAAAATTGTAATCTATGTAGCAATACCCAAGGGATTCTACTCAAATTAGCTTACTATTGGGAGTTACTCTGATTTTACCCATTTTATTTTTCCAGTGCAACTGAGATGTAATAAATATAGGATATGCTGCAAAAGAGAAGCAGTTGAATAAACACTTCAAAATACAGCTAGAAAAGACTCCCTTTTTTAGCTTATTGGTAAAGAAACAGATTAGATGTACATTTTCTGAACTCTGTCTAAGTTGACAAAACTTGAGAAGGAAGGTGGTATAGTCAACTACAGCATATTAGTTTCAAATTAACAAAATAAATTTAAAAAGGAGCAACTTTCAAGTTAAATGCATAGGGTAAGTTTCTGCAAGTGAGTCATTTCTGAAGTAATTATTTATATATGTGCACATCCTTATATATGTATATAAAGAGTACAATGAGCTTTAAACATGCACAAACATACTATAATATATAATGAAAATATACAATATTATAATGAATTTAAAACACTTGCTATTTTCTGTCTTTAAATCTGTTAGTCACCATCATCACCTTTACTTTCTTCGGAGTATAATGACAAAATAGAGAGAAGATATTAGACAAGTTGGTTCCAGTTAAAGAATTCTACAGTTTTAAATTCTGAAAGATTATGAACAATCAAGCAAATACTTATGGCATACAAGAGTTGGAGTCAATAGCCAATAGCCTACATTATTTACTAAACTCCTTAAACTGTGTTTTCAGAATTTTAGAAATGGTTTTCTGCCTCAGTGTGGCCAAAATTGATTTTTAAAACATAATGGTTGGAAAAGGATAAGAAACGACAAACATGAAAGTACTTACAACTGATCGTATATTATTTTCTTTCACCAGCTTCAGAGATGATTTATAACAATTTGCAAGGTCTTCCTTGTGGGAACCATTTATGTGCCCTCTGGCTATGGGTCCTACAGTGTGGATGACATCTGTAAATTCAAAGACAGAACAAATAAGATAAGCAACTTATTTTTCACTTTTTACATAATTGGTGTTTTATTCATTTTAGGTATTTGTATTCGAATCCAGAGACACGTATGCTAAGAAATACTGATGATGAAGATACTCCTCTGGTAAAAGACTTTAAATAGCATAGCCTCATAAAGTAGACAATTTCCCAGGAATGTGTGATTGTGAAAAAAAATTGTTCTATCATTATTGGTCAGATACAAGCCAGAAAGATTCGAATATGTGATGTGAATAATTGGCACCCTAGCATAAGACAAATCCTTGGTGGGAAATAAAGTGAGAAATAATTGCCTGCAAAATGAGCATCCTGAATTGACATGGGAACCAATGCTACACATCACTTTACTATAAATAATAGTTTCAGGTATTATACACACTAAGGAAGGGTAAGTTTCTGAAAATATGTTAAGAGAATTTATAACAATTGGTATAACTCTTAAGATAAATAAATTTTGCACTCTAAATAAATAAATTTTGTATAAATTTTAAAGCACAACCTACCAGGTGCATCCTAGTGACTCAGCAGTCTAGTACACCTGGGAGCAGTATCACATACATCCCAAGGTGCTGGATTCAGGACCAGGGGCTGGAAGGAACAGCCAATGTGAACAACGAAAGACAAATAAAGTGCCTCTTCCGCTTTTCTCTTCCTGCCTGCTTGCCTACTCACTTCATTCCTGCCTGCACCTTTCCTTAAAAAAAAAAAGAAAGAAAAATAAAGTACAACCTATTAATCTTCACACGAAGGAGTTAATTTAGAGATAATTACCCCTAATAATTGCTTAATTTCTACTTCTTGCTAAATAAAACATTCAACGAGCAGTCTATACTTTTCAATATTTATGCTTGAAAACACAAAATTTTACTTTTATGCATATAAAACCAGCCACAGTGATATTCTCTTAATCTCTACACCTAGATAAATTCTTAAATTAAGGAATATGACTATTCTATTTTTTAAAGGAAAGGTACAGGAAGGAATGAAGGCAAGTAGGCAGGCAGGCAGGGAAAGAGAAGAGGAAGAAGCATTTTATTTATTTTTTGTAATATCCATCTTTGGTCCTCGAACTCGAGGTCTGGAATCCCAGACCTTTGGATATATGTACTATGCTGGACCAGAGGAGGCGGTGGACCAATGCAATGGGAAGAAAACACACACATACATTGCATATAATACCTGCTTCCCATTTTTATCTGTCAGTCTGGATTATTTGCCTGTTTTATTGATGTGCCCAACAACTAACTTTGATCTAAAAAGACAAACTGATTCTAACTTTATCAGAAAATTATAGTGAAATAAAATTATTTGCTTTGGCTAAACAGTGACACTTAATTTCAATAACAATAACAGGAGAATACAAACACATTATAAAAATAAGACTGTGGAATAGTTTAAAATTGCATATGAAATTTCAATAGCAGAAAGTCAGCCACTAAGGGAAAAATCTTTGTTGATAAATGCCACGAATATTATTTGATGTTTGAGAAAATCCCCAAAATGATGGTTTCAAATTTTAAATGTAAAAGTATTTAAACCTTTGTCAGATAAGATTAAAGTTGACATATTGTGATCAAAATAGGCAGAAAACCTCACCAGTCAGTTCATGCAGATAATAATTATTTCACAGGTAACGGCTTTAGAGTAAGAACCAATATAATACAAAAGGAGAGGATGATATAGGGCGATTAAGCTGCATTAACAATACTATATATACACATATATTATCATATATCATATGTCATATATCTATATCATATATATGATAATGACGGCATGTAAGAGTGACATATATTGAAGTAATACAAATCCTGTACCTTAAGAGATAATTATATATGAGAATTTTTCATTTGTTTCTGTTTTGTGTTTTTAAATGAATGCTAGAATACCTGAAGAAGGAAAATTGTACTTGACTTTATTTTTCCTTTTGTCATCACTTATTTGTGTCTAGCTATGATATCCTAAATTCCCTAAGAATGCAAATGGGAGAAAAGCTATACAATAAAATCAGGATTCTACAGGGCAACATTTCTAAAAGTGGATTCAGTAAGATACGGAAAAGATCGATCAAATTTGGGAATCTCAGACAAAATTAAGTCAAATCAGTTATTTTGGTGCAGAACTTTTCTGGGCATTTAGTATAATGGAAAGAATTCAGTCTCTTGGAGGGGATGGAGACAGTTCTGTTTCCAAAATACATTTGTCTTCTGAAAACTGTTTTGCAGAGTACTCCATAGACCAGTTTTTCACAAATTAACCTTTGGGAAATCTTGTTCCAGGGCACCCTCACTGGCATTATTGTAGAGGAAGTACATGATTTAAAATAATTTCTCCAATGCCTCTGTACATTAAACACTTAATACATAAAGGAGGCACAGGAAACAAACATGATTTCTCTATTTTATAGTTGGAGAAGATCAAGAATAAGTACCTCTTGTCTGGGGTCATAAAAGATATGTCTATTTGAGCAAAGTGAACAGAGGACTTATGGGTATTAATGGGAAGAAAAGAGAGAAAGGGAAAACCCTGAAGAGCAGGAAATAGTGACATAACAAACCTTTGCTTTTTTCCCTCAGAAATGTTTGTCCATGTTATACACACACACACACACACACACACACACACACACACACACACACATTGCATTTCTTCAGTTCTTCCTTTTATTTAAAAATTTCAGGACAGCCAATAAAGAAGCCTCCTCAACCTCAAAATATTTATTTCTGTATTTTATACTTTATATTAAATTTACATTATCCAAGATCAAGGATAATTATCGACCAACACAATGACCTCTCAGATTCACAGAGCAGAGGTGAGTCATGTGAGGTTCAAAGGGAAATTTCCTTCATTATTTTGGTTATTCATAGTACTTAGGGGTAACTGTTCTACACCAAGGAGCTCCTCTTCCTCTTCTTTAAAAAAGCAGTGGGCATGCTAATTCTAGCTCCAGCCCTGGTAAGTACCCCAGAGGAAAACACCATTTCATTGGTTCATATCTTGGTTTCCTAAAGTGAAAAACAAATCATTTGATAATCTCTGTGGTCTCTACTATGTTCTGTGATATTTATATTTAACCTTGCAATGGAAACACAGTGATGCCTGGGCAGTAAAAGGAGACCTGAAACATGTTTAAGAGGCTGCAAACTCTGAGTATAAGAATCTTCTTTTTAATATCAAAGATAGTATATATAACTCTTTCAAAATAGTAGTTTCAAAATCCATTGAGGCAGGTTAGAAGCACAGTTATTATACCTTCAGTGGTGCTTTGTATCAATTTATATATTGTTAAATACTACAGAATCTTTATTATAGACATATATGTGAGATACATGTGTTTAAACTATGAATAGTATTCTATCCTGCACATGAATTTTTTGGGTCCCATCGCAAAGAGTTTGATTTGATTCCTATTACAAAGATTCACAATATTATAATTATCATGAGCAGTAGCATCTAAGGAATCTTGAGGAATGACAGTTATCACCTCTGCTCTGGTGTGGACAGAACATTAACTGACTCCTAATTTGACTATGTTAGAAATTCCAGATCTGTCACTAATCAGCTGTGTGTCTTTGGGCAAGTCACTCTCCTCTTTAGGTTTTTAACTTCAAAGCTAAAAGAAGTAGTTGAATAAGATTTTCTGAAAATTATTTTTCTCCTCTCAAATACAATTCTTTTATGTGTCCATCAAGAAATTAATTTATAAATTGTAAGTAGTATAATTCCTTTTTTTCTCAAGGTAGTCTAATTCATTTTTGTCCAGATAAATGAGTATCTCTCATGGTTTAAATCTCTCAAACATATTTTTTATAATTAAATGCAAACTGTCACTATTCCCAGTAGACTGTCTAAACCATATCTATCAAAATTATGAATTTGATCCAATAGTTTTATTTCTAAGGATATATCTTACTGATAATATGCTTGGGAACAATCTAAATATCCATCAACTAGGGACTAGCAAAATAATCATGCATTTATACTATGAAATATTTTTCTGTAAAATGGACAAAAATGGTCCTTATATATGGATATGAAAAAGATATCAAGGATATACTAGTAAGGAAAAGAATAGTAGAAGATATAGAAAATTATGACCAGCATGATACCATTAGTGTAAAAATATCACAGGTATATGAAAAAAACAAGTTTGTTTTGACTAATAGACATAAAATATCTCCAGAAGAATTAACAAGTAACAGTGATTAAGGGGAATAGTGGAAACTATGGAAAATGGAGCAAATATGGGATAAAACATTGTATTGTTATATTTTAAGGCTGAAGTTATGTAAATATAGCACCTGGTCAATAATAAATAAACCATTAAAACATGTTATTCTGTGGTTTATTAGACCATTTTCCTGTATTCCATCTACCATATCCCTATAACATAAAGATTGTCAATGTGCTTTTCAAAGGTGATAGTATATCATTACAAATACGAAAATACTCTTAAATTTTAAAAGATTAAAAACCCAAGTGATTTAACATAATGGTTCCACTAGGTTTATCTTTCTTTTATTTTGTTAGTTTCAAAAATCTTTCCATACAAATTTTTAGATAAATTTGAGGTCAAATGGTGGGAAAATGGTACTCCTCCTATAGGGATAGAATATTTGAAGTGTTATTAAAATTTTAACATGCAAACTAAGCCCAAATTACCTATAGTCATAACCAAAGAATTTTGAATAATAATCAATATTTTTTAGACGAAAGGCAATATAAAACTTTAATCTCTTTTTCCTTGTTCTAGGAAACCAGAGACACAGATTAATATTCTCAAAGTCACAGATCAATGTGAGGAGATACAGTATAAGAAAGACGATATGATTGTGATAAATTGTCCCAATGCTGGCTATATATTGAAGGAAATGGTATGTATTTGTGCATATAAATTTCACCATGTTTATTGTGAATCCCATTTCTTTTCCCTCATATTTTATTTATATGCAGATTCTTGTAAATTAGTGATGTGCACAACATTACCCCCAAAACATGGTGAATAAAGATAACAGAAGTTATCTGATTTTTTTTTTTTCTTACGGTTTGTTAAGTCAGAAATTCTGAAAGGGCTTGACTGGAGTATCTGGTGTTGGGTCTCTCATATGGCTGCACATAGCTGATGGATAACAGTGGAACCATGAAGTCCGTAACAGCTAAAGGTTAGACAGGAATGTTCTCTTCTGAAGTCTCAGAAAGTCTCTGAAAGGGTTAGTTAGGGTTTTACACAACATGGCAGCCTCAGAGCACTGAGACTGCTGATCGGACAGCTCTGAGCTCCAAGAGCAAGTTTACCAGAGAGGGAGCTGTGTTATCCTTTACAACTCATGCTTAGGAGTCACATAGTGTCGTGACAACTGTACCTTATTATTCGCAACTGTCACACATCCCCAGCCATTTCAAATGGAGACACATAGACTACACTTCTTCCTGGGAGTTGCAATGTGTTTGTGGACATATTTTAATAGCCCCAGACACTTGAGGCTTTGTTTTGGTTAGCATGTTTATCAATGATAACATGTTGTGGTAGATAAATAATAAAACATAGAAAAAACTGATATGATTAACTCTGTTTCTAGAATGGCACTCTCAGAACTATTAAGCAAACTTCAAATTGAATCAAAATCAGAGTTATAGGAAGATTGAAATACAAGATTCATATTCTTATTGATTGTAAATCCTTCTTAATTTGGAGATCACAATGCAATTGTATATAGATACAACTGTTTAGCCCAGCACTAGTTGCTTCTTTTGTCTTAAAATCTGACAGGAATTTGTGTGCAAAAGAAAGGGGAGGTACAGCTGTCAGAATCAGCATTACATTTCCCTGTGAGCAGTAAAAGTGATACCATTTCCCTGAAGAGTCCAGCACCATTTTCAAGAAGAGAAAATCATTCTTGGTGTGTTTGAAGCTCTTTCTCAAGCAACACAGAAAAGCCAAAATACAGAAATGCAATTTGAACATGTAATCAACATTTCAAATGCACCCCATGAAGAGGTATGGGAAATGAGATGGCAGGCCCTTTTGTGCTTTATCAGACTAATGTGCGACCAGACAAATGGAACCTGTTTTGGCTCATGTTTCTGAAATCAATCAGCCTATAAATCAGCACTTCCGTTTTGAAGCTAAACCACTACCTGTGTGCCCCCACCTCATTTTTTCCTGGGAAATTAATCCGAACTATATAGAAAAGGAGGGTAAGAGAGGTTTTCTTTGAAGGGGGTGCAAGGGAGAAAGCACTTTCATTTCCAAAAGTGCAAATTGAACAATTTGGATTGAGTGCCAAATAAATACTGAAAGCAGTAGAGTTATCTACAAAGATTCAATCAGACTTATCTTTGGCAAAACAAATGCAGTAAAAACATTCAGCAAAAATAATATTAACATAATGAATTTTAAAACAAATGAGAGAGCACATATAGGTTGCTTTCATCATTTTCCATTTGAGAAGCAACGGTGCTATATTCAAACTGCTAATGAACAGTCAGACCAAGTGTAGAATCAATTACACATTGCTTTCATTCACTCCACTCTTGTATTCATAAGCATAATCAGTCCATCTAACAGACTGCATAATGAAACTGTGCCCTGTCAATCATATTCAAAGTGCATGAATTTTAAGGAGGAAAGCAATGCATAGAATTAAATTGATTTTCTTTTCTGAAGAGACAACCACAAAACCAAACACTAACGGTACTATTTGTAAATCTTATTGGCCAATTTATATGATAAGCACCACCAATCTATGACCTGAAACAGAATACTTGAAGTTCAGTTAATGGGAAATTGAATTACCACCTGATAGTATTACAAAGTAAATGCTGTTTTTTCTCTCCATATAGGTCAATGTTTTCATATACACAGTTTCAAAGCTTGTTTTTATTATATTTCAAAAACACAATCAATTCTCCTTAAGATGTTCCTTTTCAATCTGCAGCACCATCAGTTAAGGATGTGCTTTGAGGAGAGCCCTGCAGCATGCTGCTCAGTTTGGATTATCTGCTCATACATTTCTTCAGCTACGTGATGGATCTCTTTCCATGACCAGAATGACTACAATCATCCAGCTCTTTGCATGAGTTTGGAATAAGATGCCACTCAAAATGCTATTTTCTAGTACATTTTCCTTTGAGTCTGAGTTGATCCTTTTATTTGTGTGTGTATGTGTGTGTGTGTGTGTGTGAATGGGGGTGGGATTTGGTTTGGTTTCATTATTTATTACGAAGGGCTTTTGGTTTGCTTCTCTTTGCCACTTGGTGCTCTGGTTCCTTAGATTAAGATGTCTATGTCTAAGATGAAATTCACACTAGTTAAACAACATTTGCATTTTACAGCTGATAAAGGCACACAAAAATGAGCAGTCAAAGTATGAACGAATGCACCAAGTTCAGTTTGAAGTTTAGTCTCAGTTTTACATGAGAATGTGATTATGTTGTCACATTTTGGACAGCATGTGCAGACTATATGTTTCATGCTTCCTTAACTTCAAAGTTGTGATGCATTAAGCTATGAGGTGTACGTGAAGGTTGAGGTTATGAGGTTTAAGTTATAAAATACTTGAGCAATTTATGCCAAAATGTTATCCTCTATATTTACCAAAAAAAAAAAAAAAGAAGAAGAAGAAAGGGGAAAAGTTCACCTTGTTTTTTTTGTTTTTGTTTTTTTTTAATTAACTTTCCTTCTATTAAAGATCTATTTAAGGTAAGTCCTGTTGATGAACTGTGTTCTGTTTCAACTGGACCCCTATAGATAAGGAAGCATTTTCAATAAAGGATATCCTGTTGCAAGCCATGTAAAGAATCCATGGGATTCTATGGGGGTATTGTGGGCATCTGCATTACAATAGTGTCATTTCCAACAGAGAGGGAACTCAGAAAGACTGTGGGAAGCTAAGGCGTCTGCAAAACCCAACATTTTACATGATTTTAGAATGAATCCAAAGAGAACACATCTTGGAAGGAAGTGAGTCAAATACATGGCATTTCTACTGCTTTAATAGCAGGAGTGAGAGGAGGTAGAGGTCCAGACAGACAATAACTTCTTCAAGAAAGATAATAATAAGGTCTTTGTTTCAGTTCCAGGGATGGCAGAAATTTATAACTTTTTCAGAGAGATGCAAAAGCCATATCTATTAGAGGCAAGGGGAAGGAGGCTTTAAAAATCCTATGTAGTGGGTAAAAATAAATGAATATTAGTCCCCACTGCAAGGGTAATTCTACAAATTCAGAATTTAGGTTAGGACTGACAAGTGCAGAGAGGTCAGTGTCAGGATAGGCAGGCTAATACTGAGGTTGCATTGTCTGCTTATCATCAGTTTTCCTCCACAGCAACCTTGCCACCACAAGTCAGGACAAGAAAGACTCTCTGAAGTCATTCACTCAGTCATTACTTCTATTCTTTATTCAATAAATACTTACTGCGCCAGGTGCCACGGGCAACTGTTCTATTCACTTGCACCAAACACGGATCTTCTGTGTTTTGGACTCCAGATCTTTGCTGTGTCAAAGGAGCCCCATCTTTGCCTCCTCAAATCCTCTCCATTCCATGAAATACCTTCCTTGAAGATGTGATGCATGAAACTGACTAGATAAAATAATTTTAACCTATTTCTTCTCTTTTGGTCTCCAATTTCACTTATGTTTAATTCATTTTATGATTTTTAACATTAACATTTTGGAGAAGATTCCATCAGTCAGAGCTCCTCAAAAATACAGTTTGAGGAGGTAGCACATTTCCTGTCATGGAAGGTGATCAAATATGACTATATATCCTCTGTGATTCTGTCTAACGATGTGATGTAATGAGTCTATGTTTCCTGTCTTCATGTAGAGACTATGATCTGCTGCAGGGAAGATGACAAATCTATGTCTGGGTTGCCCACAAAGCCAGAACTTTACGGGAACAGTTGCTTAATTAATAATTAGTGAATCTGTAGGTGACTAAGCAAAACTTGGCTGAATACAATCAGTCTAATCAGAGATGATATACTGGGTTAGAGAAAACAATGAGGTCGAATGGACAGTCTAGACTGGACAAGAAACGGAATGCAGTTATACTGCTTCAGATCACTCGACATATCTTTTTTATAGAACTCAGAATCTATTTCTTCACAGAAAGATTCAACAAAGTCTGATCAAAATCTATTATATATTGTACTATAGATGATAAAAGAAAAAAGACTCTAATACCATCAGAAGCTATGAGATTTTTCCAACAATTTCCCAACAGAAAAAAAAAAAAACGTGTGGTGACTCCTCTGTCTTTTATTGGTAAGAGATGATTTAAAAAATGCATTTTAAATGTGTCATTTCCTTCATCTGCATATGGCTCATTTTAGAATTAATTTGCTTTGTTCTAGAGATTGGTTTTAGCTCTCAAATCACAAAATGAAAAATGACAGAATCTCTATATACCCTCTCAAAGTGTTAATGGGATCACTGTTCACATTTCTTTAAAAAGTGACATTTGGATATGATGAATTTAACTCGCCATCAAAATAAACCAGGTTTAATCTCTCTCTGAGCCTGATGTATTCATAGTTCATCTCTGTACTACTGGCATTTTGTTCATTTACACCTGTATTCTTACTGAGGTTCCACTCACCTTTATACTAGGCCCTATCCCTAATTTTCTAAAGAAACAATTGCATTTAGAGGAAACAAATGAAGAGGACTGAATATTTTAAGAATTAGATTAAGTTAAATTCTAAAAAAAGAATATGTGGAAATTTCTGTACTAAAAGTTAAGTTTTCATGAGTTCAAAGCATTGAAATTCAATAATATGAGCAAGGGATGAAGGGGAGTGAGAATGACAAATATCTAAATAAGGACAAGCTAACTAAATATTTCTACAATGGATTTTTGCTCTAGCATGAGCATGAACATGTTGACGCATGTTGCTGGATGCCAGGAGATCATTGTATGTATTTACCTATCTTTCAGAAGCAATTGGCTCATTGTGTATCAAAAGCAGATAGTGCACTTGGAATCTCAAGACCACCTTATATACTTAAAAATAATTGAGGACCCTAAAGCATGTTTTTCAATTTTATGGATCATATCAAAATAATGTAAGAAAGCAAAAACAAATCTACCATTAGCTATTAGGACAATAATGTTAAGACAATAATACATAGCACATTCAAGAAAGAGAATAACAAAATACAAATAATCTCTGCATATTAGTATGAACATGATACTGATCCCCTGAGAGATCCTCAGAACACAATTTGAGAGCTGCTGCAAGAGAGCTTCTTGTGCAAATATAGTAATTAAATATAAATATTTATTTTTCTAATGCAAAATGACACCATTAACTACTCTATCTAACCCTAAAATTTGAGGAAGTAGTGGGGTCTTTCAATAGTATATGAAAAAACAGATGTATTGAAATTGTGAATAAGTGACTATTTCTCTACTTTGATTTTTAAGTGAGTTAAGAGTCCCTGAAGAAAAATAGCATGTATAGTTTTAAGGTGTGAATCATTAAAAATCAGCATCTGTATATAATACACTGTTTACCACCAATAGTCCAATTCTATCCTTTATCATATAATCCTTTTACTCAATTTGCCTCCCCACTTCTCTTCTGTAACTGCTAATTTGATTCTATATACTAAAAGTCTTTTTTTTGCTTGATTAGGTTCATTTTTGTTTGGAGTTAAGGGATTTCTAGAAGATTAATTTTAACTAAGTGCAATTTTTGTCTTTTTCTCAATCTTTAGAAGCCAGCCTACTTTCTCTTTCCTCTTCTGTGATTTGGTAATCAGGTAATTTTCTATCCAACAACCTTTTGACAATGGAAAACCATCTCTTACATGGGTAGCTTGCAAAGACTCAAGGAAAAAAGTCTAAGAGAATTGCTATCAGATAATTGATATTAGTAGAGAAAAGGAATGGTAGGAATAGCTCATTAAGCAGGAAGTCTACAAGACATCATGGAATGAAGCAAAGGGATCCTTCAAAATCATGAATTCATAAGACAAGACAAATCATGATTCTCTCTCTCTCTCTCTCTCTCTCTCTCTATATATATTTAGGAAAGGTGCTGACAGGAATGAAGATGAGTAGACAGGCAGGAGAAGGATGGAGCATTTTATTTATTTTTATTTAGTTGTTTATCTTGGTTATTTCCCACCTCCACTCTCACCCAGGTCCTGGGAAACCCCAAGTCCTTGGGATGTATGTAGATTATGCTCTAGGCTGGAGGCAGTGAACCTAATCACTGCACCACCAGGGTGCACCTTGACAATAATTTTATTTTATCATGCCTCCCTCTTTGAAGAATGAATTGAAATTACTAAAGGGGAACATAGCCAACTAACATTAAACCAGGCTGGCAGAAATGAAAAAGAGGTAGATAATTTAAGAAACTACACTGACAAATTTTATGATGGTTTTAAGGTAGATGGTAGAAGAAAGAGAAGAGTCAAAATTTATTTCAAATAACTTTACTATTGACTGGGAGTATGACAGAAATAGGGAAATCAGCACATTTAGGTCTGAGTTGTTTTAGTACTTGTTAAACCTTCTAAAAATCCATCTTTTACATAAAAATAAAATGCAGAAGGTGGCCAAGAATAAGAGAAGGATTACTAAGAGAAAAGAACAAAAAATATACAGTAGCAGATAATTACTTTTCCTTATTAAGGTGGCCTTTTAAATTTTTTCTCTTCTTTCTTTCCTATTTGCAGCCTAGCACAGAATCACTGAGGGAAAGAGACTATATCACCAAACCTTTCAAACATGATTTATTGTGACACTATTGTGATACTTCAGAGAACAGTATGAAACCATTAACGTAAAACTACTCAAAGAAGACCAAGAGACGTTTGCATAGCAATTCAGATGACAAGAATGAAATATTTGCATGGAAGCCTTGCTAATTAAGTAATAAATATCAGTTTTAAAAGAAAGAAATACCTGTTTATAAATAATATCTAGTGATAAATTCTCTTGTGTAAGTCACTAATTAAAAATTCCCATTTTTATTCAGAAATAGGTTCATGGTTGAGATGATTTGGTATTATTAACAAAGTGAATTATGATGAGAGAAATAAGTAAAGGAACGGATGTATTTAGTATGAATAGGAAAAATAATCATATTATCAAGCATTGTCATGAGATACTAGAAAAAAAATGATCATTAGACTGTGCAAATATAATTATATAGGATCTATATTAGGAAGGAGCAAGAAAATGAATCTTCATATCCCAAAGGCAAATTTCACTCACCATATGGGTGAACTTGGAAAAATTGCTTTGTCTTCTGTAAAAACACAGTAACATCTACTTCTCAATTTTTTTATGGGGAATAAGTTATTTATTTGATGTGGAAGTACACAAGTACTATAACTGGCATATAGTAGATGATGAACACTGATTTGACCAATTATCATCAGTAAGTGCAGCTAATTGTATTTGCTATATGCATAAATGGGCTAACAATAACAACTCTCATATTTAATCAGTATGTCATCATTAGACTCTCACCATTCAAAACTATTTATATTATGTTGTAATTTAAATTTTACATATTTATATTTTACATATTTCTTTGCTTCTAATACTTCTTGGATCCTTGGACTTACAATTCTTAAATTCTTCTCTTTTTTGGTTGTCATATTTTGCAATTTATCCTTGAGTAATTAATTCTTTCAGAAATGGTCTGTAGCTAGGAATTTTCTAAGTTACTGAATTTTCAAGTGCTTTTAGTTTGTTCTCAGTTTTGAATGCTAGTTTTCTGAAATACGGCTCTAGGTTCAAATTAACTTTTTCTCTTAGAATTTTGAAGAATTTTGAAGTATGAATTCTGTCTAGTTTCTTTTAGACTTTATTAATACTCATTTTTCTCTGTTCTTTCTAAAACACTGAATAGATGGTACAAGTATAAATACACTCGTCTTTAATTTCCTTAATTTTTTTTTTTTGCTGTATATATTCTAAAGTATTTCCTTAGTCTTTGGATCAGTAAATTAGCATTCAGCTGTTTTCTTTTCATTATGCATCCTTTCATTTGAAACTTTTGTTGCTGCTTTAATTTCCAAGAATTATTATCACTCCCTCTCTTGTTTTAACAATTTTTTAACTTCCACATGCTTCATATATAATTATTTGTCTATCAATATTTTACTGTATATAAATTATATTGTTTTCTATGCTAAGTCTTAGTAAAACTAGTTCTTAGAGAATTTTAATTCATTTAAGGTACATCTTCACACTTTTTCCTGGTATTGCTAAAGCCCTATAGACACTGTATACTATCATATTTTTATTTCTAATGCCAATATTCAATCTCCTGGAAGGGTATCACTCATAAAAAACATTAGTAATATAATTGCTGACTGAATTACGCAAATAGACACTTAAACAAGGAATGTATTTCATATGTAGAAACTGAATTATAGAAATTTCTGAGTTCTTTACATTTTTTTTATTTTAATGTTAAAAAGCATAATCTTATTTTTCCAAAACAGTAAAGTAACAAATGCTATGAAACTGAATATATACATACAAGCACATATATTTTATATATATTTTATTTTTATATTTATATTTATATTTATATTTTAATTTATATATATTTTATTCAGTAATTTAAACACAAAAAACAGCTACCTGCATCACTAGTCATTGTATAGTGCTTCTTTTAAAACTGATGGCATTTCTCCATGCCAGGCCTATTTTATATCTTTTTTTTTAGATATATACACTTCAAATAAAAATGAATTACATGTTTACTAACAGACAATAGTCCAAATTTTAGGAGGTTTTTTACATACCTAATTATTATGCATTAATTACAAATCTTATTCAAGCTGCTTAAATTAAAAAGAGATATTTATTTTTACCCTAAACTTTAAACTTATATGCCTTGTTATAAACATAGTTGCCCAGAGATATATAAAACAGATATATATCAAGCAGCTGAGTTATTTTCAAACTATTTTCTTGCTATACAGTCTTTAGAAAACAGTATCAAAACTGAGAAAACTAAGTTTTACTTCATATTGCACTGTGAAAGACTAATGTCTTATTTACCTCTACTACAATAAATGAACTGCAAGAGCATGTTCAACACTCTTGTGCAATAAAGATTCTAAAGAACAAAAATTTGACCTTTATAATTGATGATTTTATTAATAGAATACAAGGTTTATAAAGGATAAGAAACAAATATGGTTCATTATTTTTTGTCTCCTAATGTTCTTTTTAAATGAAGAATAAGTAATGAAGAACAGACAGATGTAACTATATAGAATTTTATGAAGACAACTTCGGCCCATTTTCAAATGTATCCCTTGAGCCTAAGAATCTATCCTTGAGATGTTCTTGAGTCTTCACCTAAGTTCTAGAAGCCTGTGAAATGCCAAAGTCTCAAGTTTCTGAAGACATATGGTAACATTCCTCTAGATGGTTCAAATCACCACTGTTGTAGAGACAATCAAAGAAAAAACAAATCCATAATTGATACTAGCCTGGGAGATTTGTCACATAGTTTACGTGAAATTTGTATGGTTAGAAGGATTTGAGAAAAGCAAAAACGGCCAAAGGAAAATTAAAAACTTATTCCTATTGTCAGAGAAAAACAAACAAAACTTCTTTCTTGTGATATAAAGAGCATCTTTCTTTCCAGAACATGGTTGGTTACTTTTGCAGCTTCTGATAAATCTGGTTTTATACTATCACCTCAGTGAAAGCCCTGTGACCTCACCAGAGGTATATGCTTTCTCACAAACTACTTACTTTTATAGATATCTTCCTCATTATTCCTTATGACATGCTTCTGCCAACTTATATGAATGCCTTTTCTTAAGCAATAGGCTTAGAACCAGAGGAGCCCACACTCTCCTTAATACCATACCTCAGTTCATACTATGCCAAGGGATTAAAACCCTTTTCACTTTTATGAAATTTACTTAGCATGATTTTTCCCACCCAGCATGAACTCTGTCTGTGTCAGAGCCCTTGAATGGAAAAGAAGCCTCTAATGGCAGTTCTTTGGCAAGAAGATCTCTCCCTGTCTATATTGCTTTTGGCACAACCATGTCCTTGTTTTGTGCCTTTGCTTAATTCCAAACTCTTCTTATGTCAACAAAACACCTTCTCCTTTTCAACAACTTAAGAGCAGTGATTCTCAAACTCGAGAGTATATCAAAATCATCTGGAGGGGCTGTTAACACATAGTTTCTGGGTCACACCCCCAGAATTTCTGATTCAGATCTGGAATGGAGTAGAGATAGGGACTAAGATTTGTGCTTCTAAGTTTCTAGACAATTTTGATGTTGTTTATCGAGAAATCACATGTTGAGAGCTACTAGTTTAGACAAATATTAGTAGCGTGCAATTCACTTATCAAAATTCTACCAGTGGTCTGATAATAGAGTTTTGATTTGGCATCCAAGATTCTGATCTTGATTTTGTCACCTGTCTTCATACACAAACTTCACGGTCATCCATCACTTTTGACTTATGTGTTGTGTAAATGACTCATTCTGTTGACTTGTACTACTTTTCTAGGCTTCATGTCACACATTGTAATGATCTATATTTTTAAATATTTTCATGTAGATTAAGCAAAAACAAAAGAAAACAAAAACTTGTCTTTTTCAGCCTCTACTTTAGTTCTCAAAAATGGCAACCGAGCACAGAGATAAACCCATTTGAATGAATATTGTAGCAGAAAAAGTTCATTCTGAATTAAATGCCACTAGAACATTAATAGCATTAACCGAGGCACTGATAAAAATAATTTAAGTTAAAAGAATATCAGGATGTGTGTACGCTTATTGTTAGAAAAGTTTAAAGAAATCATGCTTCTGAGTTAAGGCATCAAGCAGGCTGATAAGGAAAGCTAAGCATATAATTTGACTTCAAATAGATTCAAGGAGGAGGAAAAGATGGGATTAAGTAAAAAAAATGGAAAGAAGATATAGAAATGACTGATAATGACATGAAAATATGCTGAATAACATTTTTAATCATTAAGAAAATATAAAGCAAAAAACACAATGAGATACCACTTCCTACCTACTAGCATGTTTATAAACAAGACAGATATTAACAAGTGTTAACAAGTATATGAAGAAATCAGAATCTTCATACATTTGTGTTTGAAATGCAAATGCCACTTTGAAAAGCAGAAATCCTCGAAATGTAAATGTAGATTAACATATTACGCATAATCACACACCTATATATCTAGTCAAAGAACTGAAAATGTGTCCATAAAAACACTTGTACAGAGATATTCATATTAGCATTATTTGTAATAGCCCCAAAGCGGAAATAATTTTAATGTCTATCAGGTAAGGAACTAATAAATAAATGTATGTCCATACAGACTAATATTCAGCCTTCACCCTGGAAAAGGAATAAGTATTGATATGCCATAACATAGCTGAATCTTGAAAACATTATGTTGAATGAAATGACTTCCGGATGGTGATTCAATAGGATGCACTTTCAGGTCGCTCCCCACAGACACCGAAAACGACAGCAACAAAAAACTCACCTGTTTTCCTAAGACAAACATGAGAACCGACTGGCACTTCAGATGGAGACAGAACAGTTGAAGACTAACAGTGGGTGAGGGCTCATGGTGTGGTTCTCAGCTAGGCCAAAGATTTGGATTTGGGTTGGAGCTCGAGAGTCATGGAGGGCTGACTTGGGAGGGGATGAAAGGAGAGCCAGTGCACCAGGAGCTGAGCTGGAGCCCACGTGGTGAAATTGCACTGGGCTCAGCCATAAGTAGAAATCAGCCAAATCAAACCCCTCTGACAACCATTTCACATCAGATTCTGGGGTCCTGCTGATTGCTTATATTTCCACTGGAAATCCCGCATATCGGATGCCCCACCCCCTGGAAAACAGTGAGATGGCAGTCCCAAAACTCAATGCTACCCTCTAGTGCCACCAGGTGTGCAGAGGTGAAACTTCAGCCAGATTGCCAATCCTGGACTAGTGAAACCTGTGCAACACTAGGGAAACCAAACCCTCAAAAATATAAACAGAATGTCAAACAGAGCAAAGGCACAGAGATATGTACATTAAATGATGGATCCAATCAATTACCCAGGGGAAAATCTGAATATAGCAGATGTATGTAAATTACCTGAAGAGGAATTTAGGGTAACAGTGATTAACATACCCATGGGAATCCAGAAATCAATAGAAACAGTAAAGGAAAATGTCAGGAAGTAAAGAGAATTAAAGCAAGACATCAAGCAGGTAAGAGACCGTGGCTGAATTAAAGAACTCAATAGAGGGACTCAACAATAGGATGAATGAAACTTCCAACAGAATCGGCGATTTGGAAGAGAGACAGAGGAAATCAATCAAGCAAATCAGCAAAGATATAAAAAAAAAATCAAAGAATCAAAGACAGCATTTGAGACTGCTGGGATACCATCAAAAGGAACAACATTCACATAACAAGGGTCCCATGGACAGAGAGAGAAAAGGAGGCAAAAGTCATATTTGAAGAAACAATAGATGAGAACTTCCTCAATTTGAAGATTGTAGCAAGCCTCCAGATCCAGGAAGCTTGAAGAATTTCTAATAAAAGAAACCCAAACAGAAATATACCTAGACACATCATTATCAAAATGTCAAAAAATGCAAGATAAAGAAAAACTATTAAAAACAGCAAGAGAAAAATGTGTCACATACAGAGAAGGCCCCATAAGTTGTCAGTGGACTTCTCACATGAAACTCTACAGGCCAGACAGGAATGGCATAATATATTCAAATAACTGAAAGAAAAGGATTTTTGACCTACAATACCTTATCCAGAAAAATTATCAGTCAGAACTGAAGGAATGATAAAAACCTTTTCTGACAAGCAAAAGTTAAAGGAATTCATCACCACAAATCCAGCTTTGCAAAAAATACTGAAGTATGCTCTATAAAGCACAAATGAATCACACAGAAAAACAGTATAACTGCAATTATAAAAAGTGGGGAGGAAGAGAAGAGGACAAAACTATGGATAGTTAAAATGATTGGAAGACTAATATGCTTTCAAATAAAATTAGGCGGTAGACATAGAACTGTGAATGTTAACTTCAGGGTAACCTCAAAATACATTCCCACGGAGAAAGAGAAGAAGAAAACAAAAGGAGAAATCAATAAAAACATAGTAGCACCCATATCATTAATCAACCTAAACGTTAATGGACTGAATACACAAGTTAAATGACTCAGAGTTGATGAATGGATTAAAAAGCATAACCCAATCTTCTGCTACATTCAGGAAACATATCTTCTTCCCAAAGATAAGCAAAGACTCTTAAGCTGATGGCTGGAAGATAATCCTACAGTTGAATGGCAACCACAAAAGAGCAGGAACA
Organism: Solenodon paradoxus; assembly: GCA_004363575.1. Classification (NCBI taxonomy): domain Eukaryota; kingdom Metazoa; phylum Chordata; class Mammalia; order Eulipotyphla; family Solenodontidae; genus Solenodon; species Solenodon paradoxus. The sequence continues at coordinate 1,833,464 of RJWH01000003.1, forward strand.
GCTATATTCATATCAGGTAAAACTTCCATCTAACAAAAGACAGAGTTTGCACTATATGATGAATGAAGGATCAATACAGCAGGAAGACAAAATGTTTATTAACATATATGCACCAAATGAAGGAACACCAAAATATATGAAGCAAGTATTATTTGACCTGACAATAGACATTGACAGCATTACAATAATAATGGGGGACTTCAACACCCCACTTAACAACAATGGACAGATCAATCAGATAGAAAATTAACAAGCAAACAGTCACTATAAATGACCACCTGGAACATGGAGGTCTAATCTTACTTGACCCAATAATTACAGATACCACTTTCTGCTCAAACACTCATGGAATATTCTCAAGGATAAATCATATGCTGGTACACAAAACATCTCTCAATAAATTTACAAAGATTGAAGTCATACTAAGCACCTTCTCTGAACACAATGGCTTAAAACCAGAAAACAATCACAAAAAGAAAGCTGGAAGACCCCAAACTAATTGGAAATTCAACAATATGCTCCCAAAGGATTCTTGGGTAAAAGAAGAAATCAAAAAGGAACTTAAAAAATACTTAGAGTCAAATCAGAATAAGGATACTAGCTACCAGAATCTATGGGATGCGGCAAAAGCATTACTAAGGGAAAAGTTCATCACAATCCAGGCCAATTTCGAGAAACAAGAAAAATAGTAAATAAATTAAAACAAATAGAGAAATAACAAAAAATAAAGCTAAAATCAGCAGAAGGGAAACAAACAAAATTAGAGCAGAAATAAATGAAATTGAAAAAAACAGACAATCCAGAAGATGAATGAAATCAAAAGTTGGTTCTTTGAAAAAATAAAATTGATAAGCCCCTGGCAAGACTCGCAAAGGAAAAACAGGAGAAAACTCTCATAACTAGAATCATAAATGAACGGGGAGATGTCACAACAGATACCACAGAAATTCAAATCATCATAAGGGACTACTATGAACAGCTCTGCATCACAAATATGGACAGCCTTGAGAACATGGATAGATTACTAGAAAAATATAATCTACCTAGACTGAA